>JAWQUT010000003.1:7103808-7115843 GCA_033807755.1 Ellobium chinense
TCCCCCCTCCCCTTCCACTTTTTTAGATCGATTAAGAGGCTTTTCTCCCCTGCAAGTTGTTGATTCCTGCCACCTCTTGAATTTCAACACTGACTGAGTATATCGACAGGATGATTGTTGTCTTAACCGAAGAGCGCGTAAAGCGTTCTTCACTCTCGGATGTCGAATGCTTGCTGAGCCATGTGCATTTTCTCCTCACAGATTTTTTTCTTCTCTCTTCTTTTCAAAACATTGCTCCAATTATCTTCGGTTGAGGCAAATATAAAAACCGAGGACATTGCCTGCATACGTGGCGTGACCTCGACCTAACCTATTCAAACGCAACAGTGCCGTTATACAGTTATATGGATAAAGCAGACGTTTTTCTTGTAGCCAGTTTAGACGTAATGAACGCTGTTATGATAAGCACATTAGCTTTTTTTTCTGTTGTTTTTAACCAGAGAATTTCTTGTCACTGATGATAGAATTAAATGAATTGTTTAATATGCTGGAAGAAATTTGATCTGTATTTCATTTTTACTGCATAATAAGATGAATATGATTAAGATGATGTACTTTAGGCGAAAGGGCAAGACTCCGGAATCGATTTATGAAAAATGTATTGTAGATCATTTGTCTGTCTCAATTCCCGCATTGTTCCATTTCTCTGAGACTGGAATAAGTAGTCGGGTGTCAGTAATCGGAAGGTTGCCCTGGACGTTAACGATATCATAGCCGGAGCTGTGCTCAGTGGCGTCGCATCATTGAAGCCAAATGTGTCCAGGCACACCTATTCGAGGCGGCACTGAGCTGATAGAAATTATCATAATGCAGAACAATTAAAACAGAAACAAACAAAAACGACCATAAAAAAAAAGTTAATCAAGTGACTCATGTAACTAATACACCCATGCCCTGTAGCGAATCTTGTCATTTCCTTTTTTATAATTGAAAGTTAAGCCAAGACAGAGATGAAACCTCAAACAAACGTAGAAATTTTAGAGTGAAACCATAATATAACATGCTACGCAAAGCCAAGTTTGTCTTGGCCTTTTGTTCTCTTTGGAAGTTGTGAAATGAAAGCATTAGCCCAGCACACCCACTTCAAATCATCACCACCATACCTTTTTCTTCTCTTTTCATTTAATCCAAGGAAGCGATCTGGATGCCTCAACACTTTGCAATGTATGCCAGAATTGACCGTTACGCTATTAACCCTTAACAGAAAGTAATGCCTAACGCTGCCAGTGATGCCTTAACTCTCGTCATAAGTTATCACTATTGCTGTACGTTGCAGACTCGTGTTTGTATCATTGACTTTGCCACTTCATCCAGAGACATAGCCGCTGAACTGACATTGCCACCTGTACTTTCAAGGAAAGATGTCGAGTGTTGCTGAAAGATACCCTTTGTTTTCCATAAAAAAACCAAAAAAACTCTACAGTTACAGCCTGTGTTCCCAAATATTTGTCTTAAGGATGGTTTTCTTTCAAATGACGTGGACATGAACTTTGTACTAAGAAATATCTGATGGTCTATCTCAACCAATTCAAATTAATTAAGGCTTCGTCAAAGCCTGGACCTGTGTAAAAACATTGTCAAAATGATGATGACGCAGCAACAGAAATAAACATTGTGGAAGCAGTATGCAAGTGAATCATATTTATTACTCACGGATGAAAAAAATGTGCTACTGATTTAGTTATCAGACCAACCCAGTAGCATGTCTTTATGTAAAAATTGATCACCTGGCTACCTCGCTAACACAGCTCATTGTTCTGGTCCGGCCATGAGTCTTGTCTTATTCAGAATTAACAATATCTTCAGATAACCTCGTTGACATACATCATCCGGATGGTTCATAAAATGTCCATATGTGCAAATAGATACACGATCAGGATTGTCTTAATATTATGAAGTAAATGAGTCACGCTCTGTCAAAGTCTGACAGTTCAAGATGAAGAACAGGATCGTAATCACCCTCTCTATAGCCCCTAACCCTCCACTGTGAGGCTTTCAGCTAGAGAATGCTCAACATTGTTCTAAGATTCCGACCATACGACTGTCATGCCTTGGCTTCTACAGAGAGAGGAAGAGGGGTGGGGCTCCTTCCGTTCAGGACTCTTATCTTACAGTTAAGGAAGGGGGCGAGCCTTTAAAATATCGTTTCACAAACAGGCCTTTGTTTCAAGAAATTTGCTTCGACTATGGCTTACAAAGCGCAAGCCGAGCTGCATTTAGAGTAGCATCCGCCTTAGATGAGGTAACAAGGTTTGTAAAGTAATATAAAGGCACTTTGCAAAAGCAGCCATCTTTGGGACAAACCTTTAGCTATTTTGAAAGGAGTCTGTAGTGAGAACTCAATACTACGTTTCACCCCGACGACGAAATGAAAATAATTTAAAATTACCGTGAATATCGATCTTTCACTTTGAACTTTATTGTTCGTGTTCAGTCTCCGTTCAGAACTTTGGTCATACTGTCCGAAATGGGTCGTTTCGAAGCTGAAGTCAGCTAGCATTGAACTTTTGCTTGACACTGATGGCACTTAAGTTGACTTAATCCGGATTTGGGGATACCTCCAATCATGGATTTGTCATGTTCAAGACAATAATCAAAATTCTTCACGGTATGTTTTGCTTTTTTTTTTTCAGGATATGTGCTTCTCTGTCCTTCTGGTGGTTTTTCTTTTTTCGGTCTTCAATAATTGACAAAGTAAGATTTATTCATGTCCGCATCAAATTCTTCAGAACTTATAATAAATGCTTTAACTCCACTCATGTGGTTTGCTGGTATTTGTTTTTCCTAAAGTATCAAATTCTAAACTGTCTTCTAACTTTCAAATGCCATCGAAAATGAACACATTATAACGGCGTCCAGGGAAACAAATATGAAGTAATTTTAAATTATTGATGAAAATGTGCAACAATTTTAAATTATTGGTTTACCTCTAAACTTAGCAACTGTATAAACGTAATGACGAACAATAAAATACCAGAGGTTACAACAACAACAACAACAAAAAAAAAATCAGCTGCTTTCTTGCATTGCACCGAATAATTTGAAAACGTAAAAATAATTTGAGTTTAATGGATTTCTTGTTATGAAGTCAGTTTCACCGGTGACTTAGGGAAATCCAGGCATTGATCATATCTGCTGTCATGGCAAAGAGATGAGAGGCTATAGTGATCCTATGGGAATTCATCGTTTACGTCACTATCGTAATTGAGTATAGACACATGTCATGACCAGAATAGCAATCAATGACCATGGCAGGACCCAAAAGGAGAGAGTGAGCAGGAGATTGGGTGTGGGAGAGGGTGGGGGGAGGGGTTTAGCAGTTACATCGGCGTTTGCTTGAGAAATACTTTCTTTTCAAAGCATGCACAGGCTACAGTAACAAATAAATTAAAAATAGTGTAGTCTAATTCTGGATGAAAGACAGCAAAGTGGGTATTTCAAAACACATGGCGAAAATGAAATAATGAGGTTTTCCATTATCTATAATGGAGACACAAACTCAGTTTTATTGTTAAAATTTCTGATTGCTTAAGTGTTTTCTAAATCTCAGTGCTCTGCAATACTTTAACTTTGGGTTTTTCCGAACAACCCGAATCTCGGTTATTCTTTGTCAGCCTCAATTGTTTTGGATTATTGAAGAGAAGTACCCTTGCGTTTCTCGGAAAAAAAATTATTGTTCTCCGTTGCAACAATCCGCTTTTGTAGTTTTGACGATATCCTCTAGCCAATGACTGAATAGGTGAAGAAAATACATCTTTGTTTCATGTAAATGTTTTAGAGGCTCCTCCTGGCAAGATGGGACACTTCATTAATTTGAATTCAATCGCAGGTTTCACGTGAATCAGGTGTGGAGCTGGGTGTGGAAGGAGGTTGGGGGGNGGGGGGGTCTTACCAAAAGTTTTCTCCCTTGTTTTCCACCACTTTCGTTCTTCTTATGGATACATTGGCATCTTGCAAGATGTGCAATTCACCTCTTCTTTGGGACTCGTTTCCTTTTTGGTTTTTTTCGGAATTTGATCTAGATCTATTTATTATAGTGAATGTCATCATCAGTTCACCTACAACCTTTAAAAACAAGGAACATGAAACGGCTGTTTGTGTTGAATCCAGTCAAACCAAAGGATGACATGCGATGCCGTTTCAAAGAGTATCTACCGTGAGTTCACGAAATAGCCCTCATCTTATAAATATGTATATTCTTAGCGGATTAATATCAGCATATGCCCTTGGTTGTATACTCTCAGAAATGAAAGAAACTGATCTCTGCTTCAAAGACTTCTAATTTCAAAGACATCACAAAAGCTCATTTGGCAGAGGCACTATCGACCATGCGGTTGTTCAAGAGAAGAGGGCATTTATTCAGTGACAAATTTCAGTCGTAGGAAGAAGATAGGACACCGTGGCGGACCCCCATGGGACTAACATTTTGTGAGGAGCTGGGTTGCTACTTTGGTCATGAGCTTTTTTCTTGCAGCGAGAGTTTTTTTGTTGTTGTTTGTTTAACTTACATTTCCCTACCACGAGGTTGAGGCAAATTTTACTGGGGAAAGTAAAAAAACTCACTTGAACCTGCACCTCACGATATACTTTCCACAGTTCACGAAAAGCGATTTTCCCCTACGTAGGGCTTTTCGTAAAGTCATTCACCATGAGAAAAAAAAATTCCCTAAGTGGCAACACTGGTAATGGGCACTAATAGGGGGACAAGTCTGGTACCTATTCCTAATGGGGGAATTCAAGACCCAGAGTATATACTGTTTCTTTTTTACTCCTTCATCAGTATGAATGTGATAATGACCGTTTGATTTTTGCTCCTGGATTCATCCATTAAATCCCAGAGGAAGGGGACTTCTGAAATTGTGAAGAGAATTGAAAGTGTTGACTAGTGCTACTGATGTTCTGGTGAAATTTGGTTGTTCCCTTCCTTAATATTGTCAAACAGCTCGTTGTCAATCATGTGTAAGTTTAAAGATAGATTTCTCTTGCCTTTTAGCAACAAATAAATCGTATCTTGATGGGCGCTGGTGGGCGTGGTGAGATTGACATTGACGGCTCGTGATCCCCAGAACTGCTTTTGAAACTCCTGCCTTCCTTCCTTACTTACTCTCGGGGTTGTCACGATTGACTGTTAAGCAAATAAGCCTATTACACGAATGGCAAACAAGGGTGTGTATAGAGTTCTGTAATGAGCATAACAAAAACATACGTGCATAAAATAAAACACAGAAAGAGCACTCGGGTTGGGTTGAGTATCTGCATTTTTGGAAACACAGTTTTTTGTTCTTTTTGTTTGGTGTCCTGATTAAATTCTACCCAGCATTTTACAGGTTGAACTTAATGACGTGCCATTATTAGTTAATACATAATATGAGCATTACATAAGACTGCACCTTAAGAAAAATTATTACACAACACTCACACTCACAAATACTCACACAAGCTTAGAAACACCCTAGGGGAGGAGGTGAGGGTGAGGGGGATCACATAAAGTATTTACCAATGAAACGTCACAGCTGTCATTACATAATGAATGAGGCGGGGGAGGTGGGGCGGCAATAAACAAGACAGGAAGTTTTATTGCTAAATTCTTCTATATTAAGATATCGACTTTACCAGAATTTATTTCCTGTTAGCGACGGATGTTTTACTCCTTGGGCAATCTGATATGTTTGGGGGCGGGATAGGGGATGGTTGTTAATATGTGAAGCTGCATTGAATTATTTTCAAGTGCGGAGTTAGAAGTCACATTTCAAAATAATACTTTGTACTTTTAAAACATAATGCAAGTTTCTGTTCGTGGCACAGTACATGGTGAAAATGATAAGGAGACAAAGATCATGAAAAAGACATCTGAATGAAAGAAGGAGGCAATGATGGAAGGAAGGAAGGAAGGAAGGAAGGAAGGAGAGAGGAAAGGAAGGTAGGAAGAAAGAACGGAGGAAGGAAGGATGGAAGGAGAGAGGGGTCATAGGATAACAAGAATGAAAGAATGAAGGAACGAGAGATGAATGTGGTGAATGAATGACTTTAAACCCTTGTACCTTTTTCATATTATTGTCTGGTTATAGCCACTGTGACGACAAAACTCTATAATGGAGCAATGAACAGCCATTGTCTTATTGCATTTGACTTCGTCTAATCGTATTTTCAGGAGGGGAATAGTTTTTGGCAGCGCCTTTCAAAAAGTACATCAGCCAACATTGACAGGGCAAGCCCCCAGACTAGCTACTCAGTGCCACTCGACAAGGGGATCTCAAATTTTCAACATTTTACAGAGGCAAGGAAAATTTTAGGGCATTTTTTTCCCTTTTCTTTATTGATCTGTATTGAAGATGAGTCATTTGTCGAACTGGAATCGGTGAAGTGTCAAAATGCACCATTCCTTCTTGCTACCATAGAGAAATAGAAGAATTAAATAGCATTAAGTAATCTTTTATTGGTAGGCCTTTATATGGATGTCAGGTAAACGAACTCCGGTGCATTCAAGTACGCACAATGCTGTCATAGCAAAGCAAGACGGTATTGTTCGCATACTCAACACCGGTTTTTCCTGAATACATATTTATACGGTCGCATTCCACGAATAATCGCATACTAGTAGTGGGATGGTCCATCGAAATCGATGTGACATTCATGCAACATCAGTTGAGTGCAGTACGGAAAATGAAAACACCTATTGACGTTCACGTTATGAAAAAAAAATTGTTTAAAAAACATTTTTGGCTGAAAGTGTTGATAATTACAAAATTAGTTCATATTGGATTTTAATGACATTTTAAGACCTGTAACCAACGTTGCAAAAGTGCTCATCACCGTGGGTAATAAAATTCATGGTCTAAACACCGTGAATCGAAAAACGTTTTCCAGCTCTACTGTATGATATAACAACATTTCTTCAAACAAGAAACTAGGGCTCAATATTCTTCAAGTGGTTTTTCAAAAATTGTAACTGAAGAGTCAAAAAAACCTAATGGACGTGGCAGATATGAACTTTAAGACCAACTGTCCGCATGAATTGTTTTTTTTTTGATACAACTATACTGTTTAAAATCGCTTCTTCCAGACTTGCAATTACCTGAATGCATCAGATAGCTGGTTTTTCTCAACTGTGTTTAGCTCAAGTGGTCTGTTAAAATAATGTCCTGCTGATGAAACACGATCATACGTGTTGGGCCACAGAAATGGCAGTTCTCTACCTATAAATATCTAGTGCAGGAAAATCCCGATTTTCAGATTTTTTTTGTCCGTTGTTATTCAACAGTTCAATTATCGAAAGGCGCTGTCAGGGCTGTTTTTTGGCTGAACCCCATCTGGGCATATTTTTTGGAACTGCGCTTGTATCATTTTGTTCAGACTTCTAGAGGTGCTTCTAATGATGTTATCGAAATTCTCATATATAGGCTCAAAAACATAGATTCTCAAACACTTCATGAGAGATTTGATTTCTTCAAGTAAACAACACGGTTATCACAATCACAGGAAAATTAAGGAGGAGCTAGTTGGTTTTTTCAAGATTTATAGAAAGCTCTTAAGTTTGATTCCAAGAGACCATGAGTGTCCTTTTACATTGCATCTTATTGACTTGCAACTTTACTGAAGTGAATAAGGAATGAAAGAAATATTTTGATCAACACTCATGTGGTTTCCCAGTTTACGTGAGTTGTTTGTACCACATCAAAAGATTAAGGTCACATCAATCTGTTTTTCCGTTATAATGACGAACAATGTCTAAATGTGAATTGTATCTATAGCCAACGGCAAAAAAAAAAAAAAATCAAAGCTTTTCAGCCTCAGTACTCATAATAGACGGATCAGAGAGTTGCAAAGGAATTGCGTACATCAGTCCACAAACTTTGACACTTGTCAGACGAGAATAAGTATAGAGCGATGAGTGACGTGGCTCATAAGGGTAATGAGGGAATGGGATGACTGTACTCGATAAAAGTACTAATTTTTTTTTTTACTAAATTAGGTGATTATTATTGCCATTTTGTTTTGTCCTAAAAGCTGATACTTTATTCACCAAAAAAAAAAAACTGATGAAGAGCTCAGATTCAACGTTAAATTGTGAAAAACAAATTGATATTATGGACTTCCAATACTTCAAACGTTATCATTCATGTTTCTTTACGTAATACTGTATATGTTTAATACATACGACCATGTTATGACCATCTAAACTCCCTGGAGGGTTACTAAAAGAGCCACCCTTTCGAGCTTGTCTAGAGAATCATCACTCTAGTTAGATCTACACACTACATTAGTAGTGTGTGTCAGAACAACAAATCCAGTTGAGATGCATGTGAAATAATATCAGTATAGCTGGTTGTTAGTGCAGCTGACAGGACAGCTCTCTATGGAATGGACGGTAGTGATGCGTACTAAAGTGGGCCTGGGACTAAGCCCCACCATTTTCTCCTGACGTTGCTGCACCTTGAATGCAAAAAAGTGCATATTTCTAAATTTAAAATTGATAAGGAATTTTTGCTTACACTGAATAAAATGATGAACAGAGCAGCTGTGTACTTTGAGACCAACCGGCAAGCTTTGACAGATAAGCTATTGGTCTATCAAGGATTCCCCAATTACCGTAAGCGTAGTGGCTAAGTTTCCTTTTCAGCCTAAGTGCATCGTGGAGAAGAGGACCATTTATCTGAATAGCCTATCACGATCTGCAGAATAATTATATTGATCCAGGCGACTGAACCCTATTTAGCCCCTTTTTGTGTTTAGCTTGATGGTTTTGAGTGCATCTTGCTTGTTCGCTACCATTGATCAGTAACAGCACACTACTAGCCTTGCTCATGATCACGAGTAGATTAGCAACAGCACACTATAGCCTTGCTCATGATCACGAGTAGATTAGCAACAGCACACTACTAGCCTTGCTCATGATCACGAGTAGATTAGCAACAGCACACTATAGCCTTGCTCATAGTCACGAGAAGATTAGCAACAGCACATCATAGCCTTGCTCATGATCACGAGTAGATTAGCAACAGCACACTATAGCCTTGCTCATGGTCACGAGTAGATTAGCAACAGCACATCATAGCCTTGCTCATGATCACGAGTAGATTAGCAACAGCACACTACTAGCCTTGCTCATGATCACGAATAGATTAGCAACAGCACACTACTAGCCTTGCTTATGATCACGAGTTGATTAGCAACAGCACACCACTAGCCTTGCTCATGATCACGAGTAGATTAGCAACAGCACACTATAGCCTTGCTCATGATCACGCGTATGATCATTCCTCTCCTCAACTTCCAGTGACATCATAATATGACATCATTCACTATATTCCCCCTCACCCCCCCCCCCCNCCCCCCCCGAAAAACCACACACACATAAACAAAATAGACTAAAAAAAAAGCAGACACTCCCACTACAATAGCTAAAGAAAATTTCATTTAGGACTATAAAACTGGACCTAAAAGTAAAAAAAATGCAGTTACGAGGAGTGATAACAATCAGAAATCTTGTCACGTCATCTCTTAGTTAGGTTAACATTACCTGAGAGATACATGAAGGCGGACATTCACCCGTTATAGCCAAGTTCTTTGAAATCGACAGTCCTCGGAAGAGATGGATTGTGCCTCTTTAACTGAATCCAATAGATTAGGGTCCGTTAGACCTTAAACGCAACTTTAATCTCGGAAACGAGCATGAATGAGGGCGTCACGACGATAAACAGAAGGCCCTTAAAAATGATGACTTTGATCGTTAAATTGTTTTCCTGGGCCGGCCATGTATGTAGCGGGTATGTGGCTTTTATCAGAGCATGCCGTGTCATGCTCAGGCCCACATCTTTGAGATATGTCGCGATCAAGGTCAAATTAAGTGAAACCAGGATAACGTCAACTTCCGGCAAGAACCTTTGATGTGAGCTTGAATACGTTAAGTTTATAGCTATCGGCCTCCGTTCCTGCTTCCCTTCCTATCTTTGGCTAGTCGCTTAGACGTTACAGATACTGGTCGCTGAGGCGTTACAGAGGATGGCCGACAGTGATCCGAAACCTGTTAATGCAGTCATAATAAGCAATGCCAAAGCTGAAGGAACAAAAAAAAAAGGCTATTGGTATCGAAGAAATAGATCTGGAGGGCTCGTCTTTAACTTTCGCTTTTGTTATGTAGGCTCCTGACAAAATTACGGCCCTGTTCATGCAAATCTTCGTATAGAAACGATTTTCAGTTTACTAGATGGTTATCTGCTTTTCTGCATTATGAGGTCATGAAAACCGTGCAGATCAAACGCATTATTCTATAAGAGATGAATTGTAAAAATTTGCGCTGTTAAATGTATCAAATTTTATTTGCGGGCAATTGTCACACTTTTGAGTTTGATCTCTTGATTTTGATTTTTTGACAGCGGGAAGACAGTACTCACGCATCAATATGTTCAGCAATGTTACTAAACTCTGTAGTTTTCACTGCAAGGATAGCAAAGAAAATTCAGTACCGGTACAAATCTACTGCCATGAACATATCCATCGAATGATGGCACATTGTTTATCTATCTGTAAATTATTTATGCAAATGCTTCTATCAAAGGTGCAAGATCAATACAATGCGTTCCCCTGCACAAACACAGGACACATACTGGCATACCATTCAGAGCAATAACAACAAGAAAAATGTCTCCGCATGATGATTTATGTGGCGTCTGGGCTGGACATTATAACCTTTGCCATTTGGTACCCTTCTCCATGTCCGCTCCTATCTTCACACGCTTAAATGGACCCCCTCTTTCCAGACATAATGCTTTGCTTGTTTTGGTGCTGTCTCGGGGGTTGGGGTGGTGTGTGTGTGTGTGTGTGTGTGTGTGTGTTTGTGTGTGTGTGTGTGTGTGTGTGTGTGTGTTTGTGTGTGTGTGTGTGTGTGTGTGTGTGTANGGGGGAGGGGGAGAGGAAGGGGAATCGGGAATCCGAATAAAACCACGAGACTGACTTTCCTATTTACAAAACAAGGCGTTTAGAGGAAAATCAGAAGAAACTGCTTTATACTCAAATGGTTGACAGTTTAATTTATTACACCCAGACAGTTCACACATTCCTCTATTTATTTTTTTGTATTTTTAGTTATCGACGCATTGACAAAGAATTATGTTTTTACGTGGAAATTTTCGATTTTGGAGCAGGAGGCTTTACACAGTGCAACACTGGCTGTTCAACCGCACGTGCCCAGGAATAATTATGTCATCCAGCCGTTTCCTAGAAGATGGCAGGGGACAAAATGATGTTCTGTGAAGAAGACTTCAGAAATGGTGGGACATTGCAATCAGCATTTCTTAATATAATAATAATAATAATAACAACAATAATAATAATTATGATGCAATTTAGAAGTCTCGTATTCAGTCTAATGCCCGCTCACGAGACCACATTATTATTACCCTAGCAGGCCTGTTCACTCTAAGACTTTCCCCACTGCCTGGGGAGCATACAGTGCCCGAGCCATTTACAGGTGCTGATCACTAGCATTCTGACAATATCTCCAACTGCCTATAGCCAAGTACCCATTTTACAGGCAGGTGGACTGAGGAAAATTCGAATGAAATGCTTTTCCAAGGCACCTACAACACGACCATGGTCGGGAATCGAACCCAAGACTTTTACACCTCGAGTCCACGGCCACGCTGCTTCACAAAAATGACAATGAAGTCTTGACAATATGTGCGCCTTATAACCTGCGTTCCTCTCTTTCTTACTCGTTGGATTTGGTTGATCATAATTATCAGCCCCTTTCTCGTACCCTAATGCGTGTTGTTCATTAATATTAATGTAAAACTCTCATCCGTCTTTATCTGGAACGGTCCTCTTATATGTCTCTGCCTCTCGCAGGTCCTTTGGGCCTCAGTGTTGACGTGAGCCGTACAGAAGTACTTAGTGAAGACACACCAAGTCAGCGTGGTATACCAGTGAATCTGACATAGTCCTTGCTGCATTCCCTAGGGTTACTTAAACCATGAAGAGCATACAGGCACTTTTTAGATATTCTCTTCATCTCCATTCAGTAGAGATCAGAGCCT
>JAWQUT010000003.1:7134673-7148128 GCA_033807755.1 Ellobium chinense
GGGGGGGGGGGTGTGAATGGAAGAAATGTGTGATGGTAAGAGATACCAGGTTTTAGTCATAGCAAATGATATTTCCTTGTGCCTGTTTAATACGGTATTCTTTTCTGAAGCGATAAAGGTTTTATATGAACTGGGGGCACGAGATGCTGACCTCTGTCAGCAATAGCGTAATCAACACACTCCTCTCCAAATACTCGATCCTACCCGGCTTAATGCGAGCCCATTAGGTCACTCTTATCAAGAGCCAATCGAACCCACGAACAAAAAACCTTGTCATCGATATAAGTGGACTCGAGTCCTTGGAGACAAAACCCACCAGAGAAAAGGTTTTCCTTATTCAGCCGCACTCTTTGTGCAGTTTTAACCCTAAATTAGTCTGGCTATTAAATGTCATAGATCGATATTTGTTTTTTTTCGCCGTGAAACCGGGTTAATTCAAATCAGATATGGTAGATTTAACAGCAGTTGAACCACTAACGCGAGGGCCCAAACCTCATTAGTGTGCTCAAGAGCTAAAGCTAGTGAACCTAATGGAATAATGTAAACCGATGCACTGAAAAGAAGCAAATTTACTCCGCTGCACTGATGTGCATCATTCAAATGTGTCTTTATTTCATCTGCGTTATACGCAGGAAAGGCCGATGTTATTCTGAAATTGCGCGTTATCTAAACCTAATGAGGTGGAAGGTGGTAATATATTGTATTAGGTTTATGCCTTTGCGATAGATCTGTGCTAGCCCTCCCTTTTCCTTTTCCCCATCCCTCAGGCTGAATCCCAGTTGCCTCCTATGACTGATCTTAAGTTTTTGCGCGTTAATCCCATTAAAAAAATCCACTAGGCTTCTACGCGGCCCCACCTACTGAATATGCCTTTTTCTCATCATTATACGGTTCTAACCTTTAGCTCACTGTAACAGTAACCGCCCAGGCAATCTGAATAAACTATCCTATTTCCTTCATAAGAACTGGAACAGATATGATGATTCTAATGTTATTCATGGATATAGATTTCCTTGATATTATACCATAGTTCATTTATTTGATCTATCTGTACCTTCGTATTGAATAATTACAATCATTTTAGTGAGACTCATATTTCACCGTATTATAGTAAAAATACACTCACCCATCGGACAAGGCTTTTGGGGGCTGTTATCATATATCGGATGTTACCAGCGTGTATTTTATAAGGAACATAACAGCTAGAATACTTTAATAAGAGTGCTGTTAGCAGGGATGTGTGTTAAGCAACGGTTGTGTTAACAGAGTTCCACAGTAGTATTTCTGTTTCACGGAATTAAAACACCAAAAGTACCCAGTACTGTTATACCACCTCTCTAGAATTCTAGCTCTTCACACGGCTAAATCTAGCTTTAGTGATATCCACGGACGTGGGTCTCATACTTGAAATTCGAAGTTTGAAAGTTGTAAAGTTATTGAAAATAGTACAGACCACAATGTGGCATGCGGGCACGCACTTCCAAACGACAAATGAGTCTGCTGAGCTCCGTGACATGAAGATTAGCGAAGACACAACAAGAGAGTAACAACACTTTTCACCCTAAAGGTATGAAGATGCCAATGTATTTTTCACTGTTGGCTATATTAGGTTTTACACCTCTCATTAACTTATCCTGGGGTGCCGTTTCAAAATACTTTCCAAATATGTAGTTTAGCTCTTCCTCCAAATTTTGACACAAAGAAAAATGCACCTGAACCAGTTAGATTTTGAGAACTTAGGCAGTGAAGCAGACACCCTAATATTTTAGGCCTTTTCACTCAGTAAACAGGGTAACCTTACCCACCTAGCAACAATCACAAATTTTATACTTGAGTGACTAAACCTCACCTATTCTGAGTCTACACATATATTTGCACCTATCTAAACCTTTGAAATTAAAATCCACCCCCTTCCCCCCCTCCCCATGGCCAATTTTCTGATTTTATAGGGACTATTTAAAATTGCATATTTTTATGCCAAGTGCTATTGGCATCTTCATACTTAAAACTGTCGATAACACGTCAGTTTGGGCTGAAAAATGACTGCCGGCAATAAGCTTGCGAAATAAAGTTACTGCATCTGGCAGTGCCATTTATATAAATATTATGACGTCAGCCTTTGATCATTCCTATTTCTGCCAAATTCAAACATTATGGTTTTAGTAAAACGGAAATATCTTTTGAAAGACTGGGTGCAAACGGCAGAAACTCTACAGGATAGGTTATTCTGGGTTTCCGTTTCAGCATTTTAAAAGATATTGCTACTTAAGCAGCGAAATCAGTTTGAACAGGACCATTGTGACTATGTAAACCACAGTGGTGTTTCCGATTTCCGATGGGTCAAAGCCATTAAAGTATAATTCTTTATATCGATTTCGCTGAAAAGTATCTAAGCAAAGAACTTCAGAATTGTTTGTTGTAGGCGTTAGTTTGTGTTAAACTTGTTATTTGCATGTATAGCGTGGGTTACCATGGAAATGGATAGCCCGCCTTCAGAGCCCGCTCCCACTATACCAGGTACCCCTCCTTACCAAGTCTACATCAACATCTAAATCAATAGGCGCCGGTGCTGAAATTGCTCGGTAAGTGTGCCGGCTGACTAGTCTATAATCTTAAAGTGTTGCGCCTACATCGCCAAACCTTTGGAGCAACCACCTACGCCTGGACCACGCATACCTCCAGTTCCCACGATTAAGCAAACATGTAAAGTTAAGTCAGCCGTAAGTGCCTGTTTGGGAATTGTTTCCGGGTGCAGGAACAGAAAACTCTGCATATTTCCTGCAGTCAGCTCCTAACACAAAGAACAAATTTGTCAGGTTTCTTTTATTTTTCCGGTCGATACTCTAGCGGAAAATGTGATATAGATCTGGACTTTCCGTTTGATCGCAGTCTGTTTCTCCTCAAAACATATATAGAAATAGAGTATAGAAAAAAAAAACCAACAACACAGCACCGCTTAATAGCAGCATTTGCTTTGAATAAGTGCAAAACTGTCTTTGCCCTCGAGGAGACATTGGTGGATTTGCGGCAGCCAAAGTGGAAAAGCTTCTTGAGCCGTTTAATAAACTTTTGGCCTCGGACCACAGGAACATTTCGAGATAGCCAAGACTAGATCTAGAGCTATCACCGAGCTTAAAGTAGATGCTGTTTGTAATATGGGTCCTTCAGTTAGGTTTTTTTGCGATTTCAATTTGGTTGAAAAGGACCATAGGCCTATCAATATGAAATCAGCTGTGGTCGTTTACATATATNTATATATATATATATATATATATATATAATATTTTTTTTAATAACTTGAGCACATAAAGATCTTTGTATCTTATATTTTGGACCAATTATGCTCCTGAAACTGCGCATTTTTTACAAAGACCTCTCCAGCCGATTCGTTTAGGGACAATTTGCATCTGCATCATCATGACTTTATGACTTGGAAAAAGCCTTTCCTATAGATCTCTTTTCACACAACGAGGAATATTCAGCCAGATCTACAATACTGTGATTTCCTTTCGCTTCTTGAAAGCACTCTGGTTAAGAAGGTGATCTCTATTTACAAGGTGAGTTTTTCTAGGTCGGTAACTTCCGAGTCTAGTTTCATAAGATACTGGTCGTACTATATCTCGGTGGCTATTTTGGAACCGCCATATTTATGTCCCAAGAGGTAGGTAGGTAGGTAGGTGGGGTGATGTTGGGAGGGTTTCAGTTTCCCCAACATCAGGTCGTCTTATTTGGTGTGTTTTACTTTCTTATGTTATTCAGGACATGAGAAAATGTGGCCAGTGTTACTTTACACAGATGGTCCTGATATGAAGGTAAAAATCTGTAGGGTTTGGGTCGCTCCCGAGTTTGGGTCGCCCTGGAAGGTGGACCAAGTTCTACAGCAGGAGTTGAAACCCGGAGGATAAAAGATAAATACACTCGACAATTCCTCGGAAGTATGGAAAGACTATGATTGCAAGAAGTTGCGAGTATCCGGAGAGTTTCGTTTAGAAATATAGCATTTGGTCATGGAAAGCAGTTTTGCTTTTAAGTGGACATTGCGGTTATCCAAATTGCCTTTAAGCGGAGTCGGATTGTATTAGCTATGTTAGGTTCCATGGAACGTCTTGGCGGTAGCTTGAAGGAATGCTATCGACTGGCCGTGGGTTAAACAAACATGCAAAGTTGTTCTTTGATAAACACTGCACCAATCTATCTTGTTTGTATCATGCTATGATTAAAGTTAGCTAATACTATCGACTTCCCCTCGCAGCATAGAAATTTTTTTTCGGTTAATCGGTGGGCTTTTTTTAAACAGAATATACGCATTTCATTAGAAGATGAACTGTGATTAAGCGGAAGTTGTTATTGAAAGGATTTCGATTAAGTGGAGATGAATTTATCAGCGAAGCAAATTTCACTCCGCCCACCCATTGTTTGACCTGCCGACCAATGGGAGGCCTGGTATTCAGTGCTTACAGGAAGGTGCGTCACTGCAACCCCCGCCATTCATGTACAGATCCGGAAGTTAGATACTTGTGGTAGTGAATAATAATGGGTGGCAAAAACATCACAGGCAGTACATATAGTGGTAATAGTAGCTCTAGTAGTGTGGTGGATGGTGATGGTTGTTGTTGTTGTTGTTGTTGTTGTTGTTGTTGTTGTTGTTTTGTTTTAATATGTTAAATTTTAAGTTATAACCACATCAGAAGTAGCACTTAGACCTCCATGATGCCGCCGATAAGCGGGTGCTCTATTATAAACACCGAGAGTAAAAGGCTATCTACCTCTCGGCCTCCGTGCCTGGTATATCCCTCACTAGTGGCAGTAGATTGAGTGTTGTTGTTGCAGTAGCTGTGGTGTGGTGGTGGATGCAGAGGCAACACCAAGCTCAAAGCACATGTTTATCAGTTTACGAGGCAATACAGTGGGGAACAAGAGTCAAACGACAAAGACAGAGTGCAGAATGAGAGAAGAGAAGACTGAAGACGTAAAGAGACAGTAATCCACGACTTTGGCGTCTTAGGCGCGTCGTCTTTTCCCCTAGGACAGCATGAGCAATGGCAGTCTGGAGGGTGCATGTCAGGGGCGTAGCAAATTTGGTACTATGTAAGAGTGGGGCACGAGATGGGAACAAGGATGGGGGCATCTTCAGAGTAAAAGCATTTCAGGCATAGGATGCAGCGGGTGGCACATTGGATGATTTGGGGGAAGGGGAGAGAAGGAGCAAGAGTTCTACTTTAGATGAAAAGAATGTCCTGAGATCATATGTATCTACGCCTCTGCATAACATTCTACGCAAGTCTGTATTATTTCTTTGGCTAACTATCTCAGAGGAAATCTGGTTCTAGCAGCTCCGCATTGTGGTGAAGTGAACAGCAGCTTCATAACGAGAAAAACAAAGGAATTAAAGAACGAAAACATGAGATCTTTTAAGATCACTAGAACAAACCAGTCGCATTTTCAGGCAACTAGAACAAACTATTCACATCCTCTGGACCACTTCCGTGCCGTAACCACCTTACTTTGTACTTGAAAATGTTGTAATAAAGAACAATCTCGCAGATAAGGAAGACTTTTACTGCTGTGCGGAGTTCTGGATCTTGGAGATTTGTGGTCATGTCAGGGGCCATAACTTTGAGGTAAAAATTGGGCACTGGATTCTGAATCGGGATGGCCCTTTCAGGTATGGGAGCATCATGAAAGAGTGACTTTGATTGTAGATATCGATACTTGAATCGTTTAAAAAATGTGTGTGTATGTGTGTGTAAAGGTGGAGGGGGGGGGGGGGNGGGGGGGGGGGGGAATATCGAAGAAAAGTGGGACTTGAGAGACCGACAATAAAGAGAAAGACAGAATAAGAGATTATGGAAGCAATGCATGTAGTGCAGACAATACAAACATATTATTGATGGAGAAAAGAGTATGGGACGAAAGGAGAAGGACAGGGAATCGGAAAGAAAGTGCGAAGAGTAAAGGTAACTGAGCCAAAGAAAGAATAATGAAAATAATGAAAAGGTGCGTCAGAAAGATCCTAAGAGTTAAATGAATGGAGGGAGAGAAGATGGAAAGAAGGGTTTATCCCAGCGAAGACTCAAGTCGAGATTCAAGTCTGTGAATGACTGTAGATTAGACGGCTATTTCTTTGTGACTGAAAGTTATGTTTGTCCATGACCGTAACTACCGTACGATAACTTCATATCGTGGGCTTGAAGAGGGTGGATATGGATCTGGGGTGTCCCCGTCATACCACTGTAGAGGCTCTTCATGTTAGTGCACAAAGATCATTTTTTCCTTATAATAATATCGAGTCCACTTAATTTGTTCCAGCTGTTACAGATGAGCGGAAACTGGGAAAGCGTGGTGGATCTTGTCCACCAACCTGTCAATCATCGGATTACACGGTGCTCCCCCACTTGGCCACTGGCCGGACAGTTGTTATTTTTATCCAAGACCAGTTCTCACCTTGTTAACCGGTGATGGCCATCACCTTTCAGCACTGGTCTCAACCGTTGTTTTCTGCCTGTTTTGTAAACGTTGGTCCCTTTCATTTCCGATTGGCGCTTCGACTTTGTTTAGTATATATCTACTTATTAAGCTTTTATATTTGGAAGTAGTGTTACTTTCCTAGATGATAATGATGCTCTTATTATCTTACTTCCTTCCTTTACCAGTTGCCACTCAAATATATATATGAGTCTTTCTTAGGGAAGTAGGCTTACCAAATATGTAAGTTAGTCTCTCTTCAGGGAGTAGGATCCCTGAGTTCCACGAAAGAAACCCACCACGTGATAAACTGTTTGTTAAATCTTATATTTAAGTCGCTGGCCATTGCTTTCTATCACAACCATGTTGTGTAACCGGCAATCCTAAACAATCACCAAGGCCACAAAAAGCGCAGAGATCAGCAAAGCGAAATCCATGCAACCTGTGCTGTTCTTCTATGTTATTGAAGGACGCGTTCTACCGAGGACAACAGAACTTGTCGAGGACGCATCTCTACATGCTTTTTTCATGATGATAATCTTCTTAGGCTCAGTGTAAGAAGGGACTAGGGAGTACTTAGGTCAGTCAGAATATCCTTCACCCATGTATGAATGTCATTCTTGGTGGTCTTTCGCACGCAGATAGAACTTAGAAATGGGAAGGGTGAGTTTTTGATTATTTTATTGATTCCGTTTCAAGGGTCCTAAATCACTGGAAATGAAAAGTGTGTCAGACGGACCATTAGTCTCCACAGCAGTGGCACCCTAACCCTGACCTCATAACTTTTCTATTTGAGCTTCGCTCTCAGTTCCATTGCTTTTGAAATCTCTTCACAAGGTCAAACTTCGTAAGTTCCAATAGCCTAATTCGATTTCCCCCCTTTGAGCCAATAACTTCCTTTTTTTTTTGAGAGGACAATCACCAACAAGACACTCCACAATCCGGGAGTCTTCCTCAATATTTCGTAATATTCAGTGAGCTTATGAAAAGTGCTCTTTAAAATAAATATAGACTAGGTCTTTTAATGCGGTTCCGTGCTACGAACCAATACATTCAAAGGTGTAAACAGGCCACTTAAAGTCTCTAGTGATAAAGTGCTGCGCGCAGAAGGCTACACCGGAGTGAATAGCCCAAACTTCAAATTTACATCTAGTTTAAAAATTGAGGAGAGAATGGGGTCGGGTTTATAAATCTAGGGTCCATTTCTACAGTCCTACTACCGGGTATGAATCAGCCCACTTTTCATCCAATTAGGAGTGTGGAACCTTGAGAAAATGTGATTGGGACAGTCCTTTTTGCACGTCGTCGATAGCTATTTCAAAAATCTGTTAAGAGATGTTCATGCCTTGTACAAGCAGCGTACTGGTTATCTTTTTTTCAACAAATGAAAGTTGCGTCAGAATGCCGAAGTCTAGAGCAAACTGAGCTGAAACGTTTATATCTTATTTCAGTATCTGATGGATTAATTTTCATCCCTGTGATGTATCTAGCATAACATAATATAGTTTTTAGCCATAACAGTGTATGGGGTAAACAATGTTCGTCACGTCACAAATTTAATCACTCCCATGTAGGTCTACTTCGTTTTGCCTGATGTAGAATTGTTTCCATATTCCAGTATGGACACATGCCGAAATTGTATACTTCCACCAAGAAAAATTACATTAATTGTCTCGTGTTTTTAACAGACTGTAATTTTTCATGCAACGTGTTATTCAATACATATCTCCAATCAGATGAAGCTTTATGTGGTCACTTCACGTCATGATCGGATATGGAGACCATCACTACGGAAATATCCAAATGTTGATACATATGCGTCATATCTGCTTAATCGCAAGTTCGCAAGAGCATGAGAAAAGTTGCGATTAAATAGTTGCCACTTGTACACAAAAAGTACAGCCAAATCCGCTTAATCGCAGCTCCTCGAGGGCATAGAAAAGGTGCTTTTAAAATAAGTTTCTTTTATCTGGTGATTTATATGTAGACTTAAAGCATCTTGTCATGTAGAAAATGTTGCTATTAACCTGACTTTGCAGTTAATCGGATCGCAGTTGAGCGGAGGCCATTGTATGGCATTTCGTCTTGTGCAAAATGTTGCGATGAAGGGAACATTTGCTGTTATCCTGGTTACTAATAAGGAGAGTCGATTGTATACATATGATGTGGATAAAAACATCTATTATGCTATTATGAAAAATGAGACAGCCTAGTATATGAAATGAGAGTGGGTCTTACAGGAAAAGCTCGATGATAGAAGAATCAACAATAGCAGGACACTTAGATTGACATTTAGAAGGCTTCTGTCCATTGGAGCAGTGAACGCACGAGAAAGTCCCGAGTGCAGTGAGGCTGTTTTCAAACTGTGCGGGAAAACAAAATATGGCCGTATTACCATTTCATTTGCACTACCCATCCCACCCTCTAGTACATTATCTGGGATAGGAGATCCAAATCTGAGATATTTATGTGTTCCCCTAGCGCTACGCTGAGGGAATTCAGGAGACTAGACGAAGGGTGTAGTAGTATATTAACCAAAATATTGTCAAATAACACTGTTGTCTGCACTTACTTTTACCCCGCACCGAGACCAGATGGGTTATTTTGGGACAGGGTTTCGGTGGTATCTTTACAGGTGTCAAGAGGTACGCCGTCCAATACAAGGTTTGGATCCCTGATTTAAAGAGAACGGGTAATGTGTATTCACGTTCTATTGACATTAAGATGAAGGAAAGAATGGAGGGATGAAGTGGAGAGAAGACCCCTGTATTATAGTTATATTTATCTTTTTGTCAAAACCTATCGCCTTGAATTCAGTTTAACCAACACAATAGATTAAAGACAAATTAAAAATAATATTAAAAATACATTATTTTTTCTTGAGGAAAAAACACAAAAATGTAGATCTTGTGGATGTAAAAACTGAATGTTTACCCACCAGTAGTAACTCAACCATAATTGTTTATTTTTTTCATAAAAAAAAATATATATATACATATATTATTATATATGTGTTTGTGTGTATGTGTGCGTGTATGTGTGTGTGTGTGTGTGTGTGTGTGTGTGTGTGTGTGTGACAATCTGAGCTTTTTGTGAATTATCCGCAACGTCGGCATTATATTTTGTACGAAAACTAGGGATAATGCTTACCTTATGAAGCAAATTTTCTGTTTAAGTTATTATCATGGCGTTCCTATCGTAAGGCTCATAAGCAGAGAAGTGCATTCTCTCTATTCAATGCCAAATTTCAAATTGACTGAATTTTTTAGATTTTGAGACACCGTTGACAAGGAGATCATTGTAATAGTTGTGTCATATTCTAGGGGCTTCATCTCTTTAATGGTATATGAAATGGAATACGGACATGCAGTGCAAAAAAGATAAAGCTGTGAGTTTTGTTCTCTCGATGTCGGATATCGATTCCCCATCCTTTTTGTTAGGAGATACGGCCGATGCATAATTCACCTTCACGCCATTATCAATCATACTGCTATTGAAATGCATGAAGGAATCGAGAGCTAGTGTAATCGATATTCATAACTTTCAATTCTCTTGCATAGAGATATTTGGTATCCGAGATTCATTTAGTACTTTTTGAGTTTAAGGGGAGGTGTTACTCATTCCCAAAGATTGTAATGCAGATTACTTAGTGTGCAACTTAACACCATAAGTGTGCTGGAGTTTCTATATAGAATTGCACACCAAAGTGCTGAATGGTGCATGTTTCTCCCTTAAGGATAATGATCTCAGGACAACTGTCATTTGACGTATAATTATGAAGAACTGACAACACTCCGTGGTATGAACTGAAGTAACTTTGTGTCTAGACAGAAACTCTGGACAAGCTTTGGCAGGGTTATTGATGACGGTGTCTAAGAGTCATGGATGAAATCTGGTGTCAAGCCACCGGTGCTACTGCAAATGACAGTTGTCCTGAGATAATCAGTCAGGGCAGGAACATGCACCGTTTAGCACTTTGGTGTGCAATTTTTCTTAGAAACTTCAATGCACGTATGGTGATAAGTTGCACGCCATGTTATCTGCATTAAGGTCTACGGTAAAGGATAGCACCTCGCCTTAACATAAACTGGGGGAATGGGCTAACCTGCATTTTACCCTCCTCATGCTAAAAAGATTCGAGTGTTTTCCAATTGTTAGCCCTACAAGTTCCCATGCTGATCGTATGCTTCACTCGTTTTTCCCGTTGCTTTGCCCATGGAGACGCCCTACTTAGTTCAAGTTCCACGTGACAAGTACCACGTGACAGCCCACAAATGTCCAAAATGGATGACCATCAAAGGCTTTGAAACAGAAAAAAACACCCTCTGTCAATTTGGAGGCACAGTGATTTTTTTTTTCTCGCAAGCTGATTCCAGAGATTGGATTTTGCTGTCCTGCCTGCTTTTTTTTTGTTGTTGAAATCTAAATCTGAAGTGGCTCACATTTTTAAAACCTAATCAGCCAAAGTAATTTATGATAAAGAAACTGCACAGAGGTTTAACTATCTTTATGAATAACAGTACGACTGTGTTGTACTGCAGGCCCTATGATTGTTGAAGATATAACATTTAAATCACCTCGATATGCGAGACTAATTCGTGATCAGATTTTTGTAAGAAGAAAGACTGACATTAACACGCGCACTGCAATTTGGAGAATAATATAATCAAATTGTCAGAAACAAGAAGGTCAACACAGGTTATATTAGAGGTTTGCCGTAACACGCAGATGAAGCTGAAGTTCAGAGAAGGTCATTACACCACTGACGAATTACAAATAGGACTTCAGGTAAAAATTTGACATGAATAGTTATCTTACAGTTCAGTTATAACAGGGCTTGTACAAATGTCACACTTAAAAATAAAAGTGGAAGACCAAAATAATTGCTTTATGACTATATGACAAAGCAAAAACTCTTTTGGTTGACTGGCATACAAAATTTCATTCTGCTTTGTTCAATTTGTTGGATCCTTATAGATCTATAGATACTGTCTACGATCTTCTGTCTGAAAGGCAAATAAGAGACCTTTATTTCAACTTCATGTGAATTTGTGCCCTTTCCTAAACAAATGCATACCATGTTTACATTATGTTATATTGCCGTTGTTAGTGTTGATGTTGTTGTAATGGTTGTTGTCGTTTTTGTTGTTGTTGTTGATGTTGTTGTTGTTGTTGTTGTTGTTGTTGTTGTTGTTGTTGTTTGTAGTGGTGGTGGTAGTGGTGATGATGATGGTAATAGTGCTGCTGGTGGGGGTAGTGGTGCTGGTGGTGGAAGTGGTGGTTGTTGTGATTAATGGGCTACACTATAGAAGGGGATTTTGAGTGGGAAGCGAGACTATTACTGCATGCTCATTTCACGGTGTAATTGGTAGTCAATAAAACCATTCTTAAGGAATACATGTATTTGATTTGGTCTGAAGTGTCATGTCTTTGCAAACAAGGCAAATAAATGGCAGCTTTTCTTTCCGCCGGATCCTTAAAATCAGCAACGCCTCAGAGAAGGAAATGTAATACAAAACAAGACAAGAATATGTAAACCAACTGTGTCTAAACACTTCCAGTGTTAGAGCGGGTCAAGAATAACAGCTATTCTATTGCAATTTTCAGATTTAAATGTCAGTGTCAATCAATACAACGCACACAAAGGGTATTAGAAAACTGTTACGGAGATTAAACACTTGTGATCGAGAGATATTGATCTGTCTTTGTTAGTTGTATTCATGAATGTTTCCTGGTTTACAAACAAATATTGAGGTTTTGAAGACCACAAGATAATATTTTACTATCAAAATTTTGGGACTAAACATTTCTGTAACTTTGAGCAAAGAAAAGCCAGGTTCCCAATAACTCTGTCATAGGCGATATGACTAAAGATCGGAGCACTGTGTTTATTCTCCAGAATGGCAAAATGAAGCATTACGCAGCAAGTGTATGCATTTAAGCACTTAACCCAGTCAAATATGTCAATTCCTGGGGCAAGACATTTATTAAGTCCTCTGTGAAAGGCCACCAAATCCATTTCTCATCTCAGCAAGCAAACTATTTTTAGTGAAAAATGTCTGGCTTAACCCAGACATAAGATGCTGACAAGATAGTCCACATTCCATGTCAACCACAATATGCCACTCCATACATGTCTGGAAAATTGCGTCACCATATTGAGCTATATTCAAGCCGTCAAGGGTGATCACTAGACTAGTACCCAGATGGGTTTTATTGAATACGCATCAACAGGCGATAATTTGTACCTACTCGCCACGGTGAAGGAAATAGTCTGCTGGAATACCCGATGTTCATGCATTCAAGAGTGGTGCATTGAGGAGCTAATTGCACAGCCTTTTTACACGGCGAGTCACTAGGCACTACAGTATACATGGGCATCACAGCTGACCCCCCCCCCCCCCCCCCCCCCNAAAAAAAAGGGGGAAGCTGACAAAAGCTAGATTATAATAATTTACAGAGCTTTCTTTATATGCTACTACATGAGAAATGGACTCATTGACAGTGTTTCTATTTGATGGCTCGATCTCGATCTCGGTAAAGACAAAGGCACTCATTGCTCGGCGGAACCTCAGAATGTGTGCTTTGGTCTAAATCTCGGTTGGGATGAGTCCATCAAATAAAAACACTGACGAGGACTCCCCATGTCTTTCTGACTGCATATTAAGTATATCCGATTATATTACTTTAAAGCATTTTCCAATGTCAGTGCGTTGATGTCCGCACGTGTAGTACTGGGGAAAATAGTTTTCGGAATGTTTTGTGAAAATAGCAGTACTTCATAGAGGCTCAGGCCCCACTGTGTAGTGTAAAACGGGAGAGGGGGAAGGGGAGGGTCAGTTGCACCACTGCCGCACGTTTTACGCGTGCCTCAACTCTTGCCACAAGAGAGCAGAAGAGATGGGAGAGGGCATGGAGTAATTTCTCTCTCTCTCTCTCTCTCTCTCTCTCTCTCTCTCTTTCTCTCTCTCTCTCTCTCTCTCTCTCTCT
>JAWQUT010000003.1:7152367-7181134 GCA_033807755.1 Ellobium chinense
GAGAGCACGGCCTCTTGATCTGTGTCAACAGTTCTGTCCGTGCGTACAACAAAAATGCTCATTTTCACAAAATTACGTCCGATACCGCCCTCCTGCCTGTAAGCCGGGCAATCTGCCCCACCCTATTTCACTCACATGTATTAACCCGCCAGAAAATATCGATTACTCGATTATCTCGAGAGGGAAATACGCGTTTTAAAACAAAGAAGGGATGTGATCTGTTTTGAATGGGCATACGACACTGTGCACTCCTGTTTACTCACTGGCAGATAAAATTCATTTATATATTGTTTATTTTAACTCCCTTGCCCTCTCGTTTCTCGCCCAGGGCATCAATGCTTTGAATGTCCAGAAACCTTGGGAAGCTGCCACGAATACGCTAAACAATAGACGAAGACAAAACTAAGTACTCTCCATTTGGGACGGTCGAACAGGTGTACTTTCGNNNNGGGGGGGGGGGGGGGGGGGGGGATGAACTGTGATTACTGTGCCTTCCTTGAACCCCACCCCTTTGTTTTCTATAAATGCAACTCTTTTCCTAATTTTAATTTAACACACCTCAGCTGGTTGGATAGGTGACAGTGGGCGCCATGACGCAAAATACCACTCTGAATTTGAGACTTAATATCTGGCGTGACACAGTTTCCGAACAATTGTATGCTGTGAATATTATTACATAATATTAATGTACAGGAACGTTGTGAACATGTGTGAATTTAGTAGTTACAATGCTTCAAATGTTTATGTCTTGTCCTGTCGTATGTTGTATTCTGTCCATTTACCATAGCTGTGGTCTGGGCTTATCCCCAGTAAACTTGTTAAACTTATTATTGTCTACCTGTTTTGTAGTCTAGGTAAACTAGTAAATTATTGGTGTTTTCATAGACAAGTAAGGGACTAGATTATAAATTTTAAAGACTGATCTTGCATATATATGGCACCACTGGCTCATGAAATCTACCAAGCTCAGCGTCTGCGGTTGAAAACTGGTAGAACGATGCTAATATTATAAGGAAAGTGGGCGTGAAGTATGAAGCCTGTGTGTGCTCGGTTAGAAATGAAAAATCGAGTAGACACATAAAGAAGTTCGCACAAAGATGGGAAAGTAATGAAAGCAATTGAAAGAACGAAGAGAGATGAGGAAAACAAGATACGAATGAGAGTATAATGTCGACACTGGCACCGTCTATCTCGCCATCTGCAAGGAATCAGAAAAAGCCCAAGAGGTCGTGATTCCAGTGTCATCATGTCTTTGTTAGGTCATTCTTTCTTTTTCTCTCTTGGCTTTCGAAAACTGAACTTCTCACCGTCTGTCTTTTGCAAATACCATTTATTAGCTCGTTGTGTAGGAGCAGTCTCACTCCCGAACTTTAAATGTAGCTGCTTAGTTCTTCTTTTGTGCCATGCCTGCGTGAGTTCGCAGCTCGATTTACCGTCACTCATCTATAGTGCGTAAGAATAAGATACCCCATAAAACCTTTAATTAATGAGCACTTTTCTCGATTCTCATTTTACCCCCTATCAAAGATACATCTAGTTTCACATTTTGTTATAAACAGACTTGAAAGTAAGAGAATAGTGTTAGCCAATGAAACCACGCACGATAATGTGGAGCAGCGTGGTCGAATGGGTGCGGTGTTAGACTCAAGATGTAAATATTGTGAATTCGATTCCCGACCACAGTCATGTTGAAGGTGCCTTGCGAAAGCATTTCATTCACAGGTCCATCCGTCTGTAAAATGGGTACCTGCTTGTAGGTAGTGAAAGATATTGTTAGAATGCTGTAAATACAACGCCTATAAATGGCAGCGGCACTGTATGCACACAGGGAGTTGAGAAAGTCCTAGAGTGATCAGGCCTGCCGGGGTAATACTACTGTGAAGTCACGTGAGCAGGCATTAGCCTGGATAGGAGACTTCTAAACCGCATTATTAATGTTTCATAATGTACCCATAGCCGTGACTCGAGACTCCTCGAGAAGGTGCATACTGAAGTTGAAGTAAAAACATGTCTACCCGTGCTTCTTGATATTATATAATTCTTTCTTTATTTCTGGTTATAAAACATGCTGCTCAACAGAAGCTGAAGATCTAGACTTGCGTGTGAAGAATCCTCAATCTCAAATTTTCATTTCAGGTACGGAAATGAGTTATGCGAATCAAATGAAATTCGATAAGTGAAACCAAAAAGCAAATATATATCTTGAATTTTGAGCAAGAAAGCAAGGAAAATGTATCAACATCTCAATTCTCATCAGCTACGTGGATAGCAGTGAACCACCTGTAAATGTTATCTTTAATGGTGATGCCTCTGTTAGGCTATTCTTACTTTCCTGTCTTTACCCCCCCGGAACACAAGCTCCGCCTATAACTATAACTGGAGTGAACATTGCCTCGAATCAAATGGAATTTTCTTTCATATTTCAAATTACATTTTTTTTTTACCATAACGTTCGGAGGAACCGCAAGCTAGCGATCTGTAAAGAATCTGTGTAGTATGATATCCTTTATTCATGAAAATGGGAGATGACAAAAAAAAAATAGTAGCGTTTCGATGTGAAGTGAACGACTAAAGTAAGATTAGTGGTGTGTCCCATTATGTCTCTCTTTCTCCTCTCTTTTTATTCTCCGGGCGGGCCTCTAACTCTAAAGGTATGAAGATGCCAATGGTTTTTTTTCACTGATGGTTATATGAGGTTTTACACCTCTCATGAACTTATCAAGGGGTTCCATGCCAAAGTACTTCCAAACATGTTGCTTAGCTCTTCCTCCAAAGTTTGAGATTAAAAAAAAAAAAAATACCCCTAAACCAGTTAGGTTTTGATAACTTAGGCAGTGAAGTAGGCTACCTAATATTTTAGGTATTTTCATTCAGTAAACAGAGTAACCTTACTCACCCAGCAACACCCACAAAGTTTATACTTGAGTGGCTAAACCCCACCTATTCTGAGTCTACAAATGTATTTGCACCTATCTAAACCTCTGGAATTCAAATCCAATCCCTTTCCCCACTCCCCATGGCCAGTTTTCTGATTTTATAAGGACTATTTAAAATCGCATATTTTTGTGCCAGTTGCTATGGGCATCTTCATACCTAAACCATTTGGACGATGGTTTCAAAGGTTACTGTCTACTGATGTTGTTAATCACCTCATGTTAACTACAGATCTTAGGAAGAAGGTGTCACACATCACACCTGAGCCAATTATTTTTGTTTATTACTGGTGGTATTCAGACCAAGATATTAATGAGTATATATTAATTGATTCTGGTCGTTGGTTATGAAACGGAAGAAACTGGAGTCTAGTAAGCTAATAGTGGAGGAACTTGCAAATTTTCCGATTTCGACCACGAAAATAATTAGATAGTTTGAAAAGAGCAGGTATTTGTATTAATTATGTAACCTTAGTGATTATTCTGAATGTCTTCTGTCAATCAGGACTTTTAAATGAGGGTAAGAATAAGTGGGAGTCTTTGTTTTAATCGCAATTTCTCAGGAGCTTGCAAAACATAGCATATAAAAGTAGTTGTGAGTTTGGTGATTTACATAGAAATACGCAGATGGATGGATGGATGGATGGATGGATGGATGGATGGATGGATGGATGGATGGATGGGATGGATGGATGGATGGATGGATGGATGGATGGATGAATGTGTTTATAAACACAAGTGTATGTTCATTCACTCTATCCACTGTAATTTTTCTTATTTTTAAAAAAAATAATGTGTTTCGGGTTTAAAAGCCAAAGGAAGACTTTGAATCTGTAACCTAGTTCTTTTATCTTAAAAATATTCCCATCAAGAGCAGAAACTACATTTTTCGGAGATAACTGTACATATACAAACAAAACGAACATCATGCCGAGTGCCCTCCTAAGCCTACGCAAGAACACCATCAGTTACGTAGACTGTCGTGAGCGGCTCTTTCTTTGTCTCCCAGGCCGCACTCTAGACCCCTGTGACAAATGGTATTGCTCCGGTGACAGACCCACCAGAGAGACACAAGGGAAGACGTGAGCCAGAGTTCCTTGAGACATGTAGGAGGGCGGTGCTGTCCCCTAGGGAAATTCCTTCGTCATTACCACAAGCAAATCATTTGGGCCGAGCCCGAAGTGCCGCGGTGTTTATAAATAACGCGTAAATAAAGTGCAGGGACCGTATGCACAACGCTGTCTAACTTCGTGCGCTGGTGGTAACTACCGGGAATTCCCCAAAATATCGATGACTTTCCTCGCAGCTACCGCCGGGCGCAAAGTATGACAGTATAAAAGCATGCGGTACCAGGTCAAAAGTGTATGCACTTGAACATGCTTATTACAAAAAACACAATGGACTTTTGCACTGGTGTCCTTACAACCAATCTGCCATAGACCTGTTACTATTATAATATTACTATAATACTTTGAGACTGCAGAGTGTCTCAAAATAGCGGTAGTTTCATATCATATTATTATAGTCTAGTCGACTCTAGTTTTTTGTCTTTTGTGAAAGGCGTCTTTGGACGGATCATAATAATCTGAGGACCGTTACATATCGCGGCTAGAGAATCTCAGATGTGGTCTAACGTAAATATTGTTTTCAGAAAATGTGCGACAAAGTCTCTGACTTGACTGATACAAAAAAGAAACAGTGCCTTGCACTGTACTGTTCTCGGCACTAGAAAAATCTATTTTCCTGAGTAGTCCATCTCTTTACAAAGTAGATTGTAGTGTGTTTTCTCAAGCCCAAGGAAATGGAGATAGTTTAACTTCGTTTGGCTTAAATTGATTGACAGAGGCCCTTAATTCTCACACCCAAAATTTAATATCTGATTATTCTTGAGTCGCTGAAATTTTTGCACATCAATTTAATTCCCAAATTCTTTTGAGGTTTATTTTGTGAGCATCTGTCTTCAAAACCCAGCTACCTGTCATGAAAGGCTTCGCTATTGGACCAGAAACCGATCCGACCGTAGCGAAAAGGGAATAGCAAGGACTGATTAACATCACTGAACGAGGCTCCCAATAAGGCTGCGGCCATAGGGGATAGCAACTACTAGAGAGAGAGAGAAAATTTTCTTATTAGGAGAGCGAGGCAGCAGAAGATCTTCAGAGGAAGATAATATCCTCTGGAACAAGTGTTTCAACCCTTTGACTTCCTGACACTTTAAAGGGGTTGGGCCACAGCTTGAGTCATGGCTCCCAAGTGCCTTCTGTTGATTACTCTTTTCGCTTGGGTGTGTGTGTAGGGGGTCGGGAGGGTTGAATCGGCAATCTCCAATTTCTTATCTCCTTGCTTCATATCCTCTTTGCCACCGTGAAACCGTGATGAAGTTGCATTTTAGGTATATTATTTAAATTTACTCTGTAACAATTCACATAAATCAGACGTTTTCATGAGAAAATTTGTTTCAAGCTGTCGACAGCAAAGACCAAGCAACTTGGTTTTAGCATATTATATCTGTTGGTCTGAATCATAATAACAGGAAAGAAATGATACATAACTCATTATATGTCTAGACTATCAGGAGATTTTTCCTCACAATTATTCAGTCATTGTCGCGGAAGAGAGACACAAAGGAATGGAAATCGCAATATACAATATGCATTCTGTATAATGGTTTAAACTAACTATCTCGGCACCCTGAACATGCTGATCGACCTGAGCATCTATATTTCCCCTCCTGAGAGACTTACAGGGGATAAATAAAGTCCCAGATGAGAAAAGTCCCCTCTTTATTTAGTGCATTATTCATGAGACGAATGTTCTCCATTGCTTGTGAATGTGTTCATAAATGGACTTAACAAGTCAGATTCATAGCAGTACAATGGAGTGGTTCGGCTTAACGGTAATAGTTATACATGACCAATAGTATATGCAGCGATCATGTAGTCAGACAATCAGGGACTAAGCAGTCAGTATTGTGATACTCGGTTAAAGTGACTATTAATAGGAATGTATTTAATGGATCTCACTCTAAAACAATTTTTATTTGAACTTCAGCCTTTACTGTGTATCTATATATATTACCCGAAATAAAGCGGGGCTTCTGTAGAATGTTTTTTTTTACTTTTTATTCAGAAATTTAGACCTAGTGCTATGCTGAGGATTCTAGCACTGGGGCATACGCTGCAAATAGCATAAAACAGAAAGACAAGCCACTTACCTGCGGTTTGTTCAAATATTTTTAGCTCTTGAACTTACCAGACTTTCAAAGCCAATCAACTTCCTCGACAGGCTACATAAATTAAGGTTTGAGTATCTCTCAGAAATGGATCATCCAAGTGTAGATTTCTTGTTGACCGACATTTCCATGGCGAGATTGGTGGCTGCACTACATACAGCAAGCGGGCACACAGAGACAGTCAATATATATACATGTTACATACATGAGAAAGTGGCTTGTAGTTACAAACTATTCCCTTTGGCGCGCATTCAGTTAAAACGCCATTGGTGCAGATTCGTTTTCAGGGGTGGATCAAGAAAAGAGTAGGGAGGGGTCTGGAAATAGGTGCAATTTGCTCATTTTTTTTTTAACAAACTTTCCGGACAGCATGGTCTCGGACTTCCTAAATTCATACTACAGGTCACGGAATGACTTTTGTAAGTGTTTCTCTTAAAACCCCTCTCTACTAATAGCAGTCATGATACAAATAATGTCCAAGTTTAGCTGGAAATGGCCCCAACTTGTTCCTTTTGCTTTGTGCTTCCGGTTTTGTGAAAATGTTCCGGGGGAGAGGGAGAGGTGTACCCGGGACCCCACACCTTTCTAAATCACGCTTAAGCCTTCGGCAAGTTGCACACCTTGACAATATGTGTGGATCCCTTTCCGGTCTCTAATCAATTATGAATATAGTGGCGTATTATACGTTTACAAGGATCACATGGTTTAGTAGCCGTTTACCTTACCTACGAGTAAATCTTTTACCTTTTAGTACTTTTACTGAAGTTGTAAACCTTGCTGAGATCAGGACGTCTTGTGTTCCCACATGTTTATATATGCACTAACAGTAATAAACAAGAACTGTGCCTGTGCAAACTACCTTCAAAATAAGGTAAAGGATTCATAACATAACAATACACTCATACACTTCTATGACTTTAAATATGATCATTTTTAGCCTCTGAATTTTAAGAGAAAAATAATATTATTTATAACCATCTATGGTAACAAGGGTTGAACTCTCCATCATCCCAGCCAATGACGCAGTAAAGTACTTCCACTTCCTGCGCGGTTTAAGTCCTTTCACACTCCGCCCTGTGTGAAATCAAATTACAAGACTTCGTTCCTTGATGGACTTTCGTGTAAAGTAACAGAGTCCCAGAGTAATTTCTGACTCCCATCCTAACACCATTTAGCTCAGTGAAGGCGGGAGGGCGCGAGGTCGGGAAATCCCTAAGTGGGTAAGTGTGAAATAATTAACATTGATGAGATGCTAGGCTTTGATTGAATTTGAATGAGCTATTCATGACTGCTTGAAATCGGTGTCCATTGCGACCATTGATATTGTGTTAAGGGCCGCCCCCAGGGTTAAAATAAGATGATTAGTGTATGGTTTCGGGATAAACCTACTTCACATTCCGCAGGAATCGTGGCGCATCGTATACGTGGGATACATATATATCTAGTTTCGATTTACGAATTTAGTGACAATATGGGATGCAGTTTTCTAACATTAAAGCTATTATTACTTTTGCTACGACTATAACTACCGCTGCTCTGCTGCTGCTACTAGCTAAATTACTATCATATCTATTACCTTTACCACCACTTTTACTACTGTTATTAATACAACTACTATTACTAATACTAAGTAGTGCCACTGTTGCTGCTACAACCGCTGCTACTACAGCTGCTGCAGCTACAAATACTATTGTACCTTTACTACTACTACCACTACTACTACTACTGTCACTAAAATTAATATTACTACCAAGTAATATTCCCTCTACTTCTTCTATTACTGCTACCATCACAACCACCATTACTGTCACTATTATTGCTAATTATAACTGCTGCTACTGTCATTGCTACTATTATTACTGTCACCATTAGTACTGGTTATGACTGCTATTGCTACGACTTTTATTTCAGCTATTATTAATACTATCTCCTCTATTATTACACTTCTACTGCTATTACTACTGTTTAGCTACAGTGAACTAGCACCTGCGGACTGTTGATGATTTTACCAATGAAATACTACTATCACAGCTACCTACCATCCATCCATCCATCCATCCATCCATCCATCCATCCATCCATCCATCCATTTTTTTTATTCTTGCTCAACATAATAGTCTATCTTTAACTGTCTCTTTGTTTGTTCACAGGTTTCAGCTTTTATGACGAAGACTGCGATCGCTGTTGGAACATGTTTAGATTGCTGGGCATCAGAAATCACGATGACTTCGATAGGCAAGAAGGTATGAGGCCAATAAAGTACGTTAAACAAACAAACAAAAAAGTACGTTAAACAAAAAGTATCTTTTACAGTGCCGTTTGTGTGTTTTTATGAAACCCACCCCACTAAAGACAATAGAACCTATCTGGCCGTCTCTGCGACGAGAGGTACAAAATTAAATGATGCTGTTCTTCATGTGTTAGCTGGTTTTGAAGCACTTGTCTTTTGTGTTATTACCCATAATTAACCTAACCGAGAAATGAGAGATCTGTCATTTAAGCTTGCTCTTAATGAAATTCAAATTATTATTAATTTATCATCATGTGAGCTAGAAAGTCTGGCTCATTTATTGACACGGTAAACAGAGCAAACACAGGTGAATAGAATTTCTCTTCTCAGCAAGTTATCTTTTTAGTGTTAGATGTCTGGCTTAACCAAGGCATGAAGTGGGCTTAATGACCAAAAAATTCCACATTTTACATTAGCTAAACTGTGTCACTGTATTCATGTCTAGACAACTGCGTCATCAAAACGCGCTACATTCGACAAAAAATTCCACATTTTACATTAGCTAAACTGTGTCACTCAAGTCACTGTATTCATGTCTAGACAACTGCGTCATCAAAACGCGCTACATTCAAGTCGTCACGGGAGATTACTCACATACATTTTATTGAATTCTTATCAACAAAGAATAGTTTGTAACTAGTCGCCGCGGTAAAGGATATATAGACTGGTCCCAAGGAAGGTCAGATTTTCATACATTCGAAAGTGGTGCATTTTGGAGCTAATTACAAACACGATTTACACTGAGAGTCACTTGGAATGGTAGTTTACATAGTTGACTTCTATGTTTTAAAAATTGTAAGTAGCTAACAAAATCTAAATTTATAAATAATAATTAATATAAGGTGCTTTCTCTATAATGTTACTAAATGAGAAAAGGAAATTTGATCAGTGTTTTTACTTGATGGACTGATCTCAGCTCCGAGATGGTTCCGCAGTAAATCTAAGTGCTTTGATCTAAACGTGGGCCGGGATCAGCCCTCAAACTTAAACACTGAAGAAGATTCTCCATAATATACTATAATTCTTGGACACATCAATAACGAATGCTTGTCTATAACTATGTCCAAGGTTCAAACCTTTGTTTCTTTCTTAATTCTCTACACAATAAATGAGACAATGTTACAAATATGGGTTTCACAGCTACTTCAGAACACAACAACAACAACAATACTCAGACATCTATTCTCTCAAGCCTTATCTGTCCCTGCTCAATAAAAATGATCGGATTAAAGACTAGATTGTTTACAACTAACCATCAACTCCCGGTGAAGACTGGCAGGGACAGGCTTTAACCAACTAAGTTGTGGGAATTAGGGACACATATTATTGTCACGGCTTGTTGTGGGGACTGTTGGTGTGTAATTGGTATTATTACTGATTTGTTCTAAGGTAACTGTTAATTCTCATACAGTCATCTATTTTGTAACATTGTTACAATGGGAAAATAGATTTGAACCTTGAACCTTGCATTGCCAGCTTCATTTTACTAACTTCAAATAGCTTTTTTTCTCGATTAAAAGCATACTTTGATGTTAAAGCTCACGCCAAAAAAAATTTGTCAACAGGCAACAGAAACTCGTTAGAGGACGAAGCAAGATCAAGGCAGCTGATGAGAAGATTTCCAACGCGATTGTTTCAATCACCGTCAACGATAGACTGTAGAGTTTGTTTTAAGGACATCAAAACACGGGTACAGGATCGGGAGGACACAGGTATGTAGTCCCCAGTAATAATGAATTTGACAATTAGCGTATTATGTTAATCATAATGATAATAATGGCGGTAATAATAATAATAATGAAATTAATGTCTTATATCGAGGTTCTCGCGACTTCACATTCTGCTGCCCCAGCAGGCTATATCATTAATAAGAATAACTGTATTCAAAACCACGGGAATGATTAAATGCCGCTGTTAAGCCTATTGTACTGGCGCAGGAGAAGGCCCATCTGAACATACATATCTTTATCCGTATTGTAGCTCTGAAAACTGGGTGGGCTGAGGAATTTGTGAATGAAATGCTTTAAGATATCTACAAAGCATTGAAAGCATCAAAGAGCACCCAAGGAATCTACAGAGCACTCAAAGCAGTCAGAGCACCCAAGTCATCTGCAGACAACCATAACCATCTATGGAGCACTGGGGCATATAAAGCATCGAAAACACAACACAAAAGTTATCGATAACTATAGAGCAACAAAGCCATCTGCACGACTCCCAAGATATCTGCAGAGCATGGTATTGAAAGTGATCAAATTTTGCAGTCCCTCGGCCACGTTGTTCCACACATAGGTATCAGATATAGGTGTAGTACAGTTATACGCGATAGTATAACATTGACATGACAGTAACAACACTGTGGTCTACATCACGAATCTCCAGTCGTGTTGGTTCATGTGTTTTTTCATTAACTCCTAATGGTATTTTATGTTGTTGGTGTCCACCAGATCTTTCTCTACCATGTACTGTAACTTCTCGAGAATGAAGAAAGTTTTCATGCTGTGAGATTAGTGACATTGATGGGTCTTGTCTCCCTAACGATTCGCTCGTATTGTGTATAATAAAGTATACCACCGTGAGAAGATTTTAAGGAAAATGTCATTGCATTAATGTTTTTTGGTTCTCTAAGGAACCCAAATTCCTCAGAAAATATTTACGATATACGATTCCAATAATTGAGAGTATGCGCATTAACGATGGGATCGCCTGCCATGTTAAGAATTACATTAGCGTTTAGTGCTGAATGAATTCTTAGTAGCGTTCAACATGCAGAGTTCATGTAATTCTTACGATGATAAGAGATCCCATTGTTAATACGCAAGGTCTTAATTGTCATCAGACCTAGCATTAAAATTCTCCCAATATTTGCAACTTACTTACAATTTCTCGAATACCACTTTATACGTCAATACGAATGACTTGTAGTTTATGCATAGCAGTATTTAACAAGCAGGCTTCTGAGGAGCAGTAGACCAATATTTGACGCCAGAAACTCTAGGCTATAATTGACATTTAACTAGCTGTAGACTCCTGACAAAGTCTGCAAATAAAGATGTTGTGTATGTCCCATTAGCCAAACGTGGGATAGTCAGTTTTGTTTGCAGAATCGATTTAAAAAGCAGGCTGTGTCTGGAACGATCTAATGTAAAAAGAACTGGCAACTATGGCAAGGTTAAGAGAAGTCGATTAACATCTCCATTGCTTGTTTTCTCTTTTCATTCAGATCTGACGGACTTTGGGCGACTCATCAAGAGAAGTAAGTAATGTGGGCGAAGATCGACGCAAAGGGAGTGAGGGGAAAAGTTAGGGAGAGGAGGGAGGAGGGGTAGGGAGAGAGAGAGAGGAGGGGAAGAAAGGGAGAGAGATCTATTTTATAGGAACAATAGGGGAGAAAAAGAAAAGGGAACTAGAGAGAGTTGTGAGAATGGCCTTTCAGAACAAATACTATGGTATTAATTAGGCTAGCTATTCAGCGGCCATGTGAATGTATCTGTGTAAATTCCATGTTATTATGACCCTAAATGAAATAGGAGAGAAGCATGGGTGACATTTCAACTAACATGCCCTGAGTAATAATGCGGTTTATAGGTCTTCTACCCAAGCTGATGCCCGCTCACACGACTTCACTTTATTATTACCCTAGCAGGCTATATACATTGCCGCTGCCATATATAGGCGTTGATCACTGACAATATCTTTCACTGCCTATAGCCAGGTATCCGTTTTACAGAAGGATGGACTGAGGAGAATGTGAATGAATTGCTCTCTTAAGGCACTTACAACAAGGCTGTGGTCGGTGAGACTGAAAGTATACCTGTATCTAAAATTATCCCTTCCGAAAGCTGTGTGGTTTGGAGAGGCTTCTCTAAGTCGCCTTCTCCTTGGGAGTCTTGGTGTGTGCAGACATTCCTCTTACCGAGAAAGACCGTATGTTCTAAATTAGATCAAATTTATCTCTTTAGCACCTTTGTGGATTGCCTTACTTATGTTCTCTGTCTTTTCATTGGATTATCAGAGAACGTTCGCATTAACGCTGGGATCTCTTACTACTTAGTCTTATCATCCTGCATTCAGCGCCGATGCACTAATGTAATTTTTACGACGGTAAGACTGTAAAGATCCCATCGTTAATGAGCAAGCTCTCAGTTCTCTCTATGCTTTTATAGTTTCTGGGACAACTGATTGCACAAGTGTATGCAAGGCTGTCAGTGTGATTCTAGTTCTTGCGCTCATGGTGTGTTTTCGGTAAAACGGCTGAAGTACCACCGTTATCTAGTGCTAACAATACGATGAAATGAGAGTACTTTATACATGTCTAATTATTATTTCACTGTTTCTCTCCCTCTCCCTCTCCCTCTATGCTCGACACTTAACAATCTGTAGCAATGCTGAACAATGGATGGGTTTAATGGAGCTGAGTGGGCGTGGTCGTCGCTGTTGGCCTTTCCCAGAGCTTTGACGACCAGTCGATCTCCAGTGGACACAGCTTTCACCTCGGGACAAAACCTCATCAACGTCATTTACTCATGTCTGGGTTCAATTCAATAAAGTTCTGTAACATATTTTTCAATCTAAGATAAGTTACATTTTGACGGTTAAATGTAGTGATGTATTTGTTACGATGGACGCTGACTGGAAATAAAATCGTGCAGAATGACGTTAAGATGGCCTCATGGACACAACAATGTTGATATATCATCCCCTTTGACTTATAACTTCTATAAAAAAAAATAGATCAAGTATAAATTTTAGAATTTGTCTGTCCAGAACTTTAGAAACGGGTGTTTAGGCCAGTTCTGAATACAAAATTGGATTTGATATACAAGCTCAAAGTAGTAAGACCGTAACAATTTTATGAAAATTTGGACCTCTTCATGTCGTTACTGAATTCACTGTAAACAGATAATGAGAAACATCAATAAAGTATATCATATCGTATCTTACCAACCCCATTTTTCTCTAAACTTTATTTATTTATGCGGAATGCGATCTCGATATTACACGCCAACATGGACGACGACAAATTGTTCCTGGCTCAGCCAATATTTTCCAGCCAGTTTCATCACTGTGAGGGGATTGATATAATGAGGGCTTCAAGAATCATCGGCACTTGAATAGCAGAATTGTCTATGTCATGTTTTTGGTTTTTTTTTTCTTCTTTGGGAGATTCAGATTATTATGACTCTTATCGTCAAACTGATCGCAAATTCTGGATTTGTTAGTTTTTGTCCAGCTTTGTGAATTCTCTGGCATTCACTCATTTTGTATAAATTGTCAACTTCAATACCAAACTAGTATTCAAAGCTTATACAGTACAAGAACCACTATGCAAAGTGAATGATCTTAGGCAAGAATATCGATCTTGTACCCAAGTATTTACGCAAATATTGATTTTAGCCCTGTGAAAGAAAAAAAAAGAGAATTTTCTACTTATTTTATCGGAATATTAATGTAAAATTCAAATAGTAAACAGTCTATTCTGCAATTGTGACGATGTGTAACAAAGAAATAGGGCATGCTAGAGACAAACAGTGGCCAAGGTCTAATTCATTATGCAGTAAATTATCAACACTTCTCTTTCGTCTTACATGTTGATGGCCTGAAGTGGAGATGTCTACACCATAATGATTTGTATAGTTTATTTGCAAACGGCAAAAACTCCAGAATTGAAATGTGAAAAGGACTGTGTTTGACAAAGGAACTTATAACTGTATTTGTAACTCTTCTTTCATATCATATCATCTGCTATATTATATCTTGATTTCCCAACGCAAGGTAACTGTTTGTATTTCGAGAACTAAACGTCTCATTGCTGTTCTGTCCTCTGAAACTCATATCAAACAATGGGGTGGAATTATTTCCCGTGTTTGTCTTGGTTTTTTGTTGGTTTTTTTTTTTCATTTTTCTCTTTTCACTCAGTTCTTAATATAATGCACATTAGCATAAAATGCTGTGTTTTGTAATTTCTGGTGCTAGACGAATCTAGAGACATTATTAGATGACAGAATGACGTTTCATACGACACCTGGCTAAACAGGACGCAGAGGAAGAAGAGGATGCTGAGAGAGAGGACGACGTCGAGAACGAAAAATAGAACAATGCAACAGACCATCAATAGCAAAAATGTGACTTGAACTAAACAAACAAACAAACATGCAGGAACAGAATTCACTGTAGTGATCTACCTATTTTTGTTTTGTGTTTGTTCTTTTCCTAAAGTGATGCATTTAGTTGTGTCAAGTGATCTATTTCTGTTTTGTGTTTGTTCCTTTCCTAAAGTGATGAATTTAGTTGTGTCAAGTGATCTATTTCTGTTTGTGTTTGTTCTTTTCCTAAACCGATTCACTTTACCTGTGGTCTTCGCCTATCGTGGCCTCATTTCATAAATTCTGGTGCACACAAATCTTGAAGATACTGCTTTCGTCACTACGCCTCCTTCTGTTTTCACACAGTGAAGAAAGTTCAAGCCCTTACATTTCCTCATTATTGATTGGAGTAAAACTCTATACTATTTGTCACACTTTACGTATTAGAGAGAAACTGACGACGTTACTTCGCCCATCACTTTTCAGAGGAGTACCTCCTTTAATAATCTGGTAAAACCTAGTATCTCATAATTCAGGACCGGATTTTCCACATGATTTTCTTATCCATGCCAAAATCTCTTTTGCTTGCTCAGTTTTCTTGTTCATAGTTGAACCAAACATGTAAAAGGACTTTAAAACAATAATACTCGACTTACTGACGGAATGTATAGTGGCAACTCCTTATTTCTGACTGAAATCCATTTTGGCACCAAAACTGACTAACCATATATTTGGAGAATTGATGATTTGAAAGTGGACAAAACGATTAATCATCCACAAGTTACTTTTGATTACTTTGACCTGTCTTCTTTGGCAGTTTTATGACTGTGTCTTTTGCATGATAAGAATAAGGAATGTAAGACAGGAAGATACAGAAACGTGGAAAATGGCGTACTGTAGGCTTCACGTACACAGAAGTAAAAGAACAACAACTTTTGTATACCAACAAACAAACAAAATGAGGACTGACAAATAATGAGACTCACACAGAGTTTAGAAAAGGAAAGGGTGTAGAGGAGATGAGATAAAGAAACCATAGAGGAAATTCAACAATTACAGTAACAAAAACAATAGTAATAAAGACTAAACAAACAAACAAACAAACAAACGAACAAACAAACAAACAAACAAACAAACAAACAAACAAACAAACAAACACACAAACAAACACACAAACAAACACACAAACAAACAAGAGCAACATTCAGTGAATATGGCAATAAAGTATTAACAATCATCCACACGCCTCTCTCCGTTTATTCTGTGATTTAATTAGCTGAAAGTTAGCGTTATGAGCGGCTAACTTATCGGCATGAAGATGTTTCTTACGGTAACAACTTTTTGGCTCCATGTTACAACAGTGTTTATTTGGTGACGACTGGTCCCAGTACGTCTTACACGTGAAATCAAACTATTACAGTAACGTAGTTGTGTCGGAGGTTTGTGCAAGATACATTTCTTGATAGTTTGCCAGATGGGACATGGATCTCTCTCACTTCGTGGGGGAGAATAGGTCAAAATTTGTCTGATCGTGATGTCAAACTAATATTGGTAAGATTTTAAGAAAGAAACTGAAAGTTATTTATAATGTAAACTTAGGCTTACTCAATGTAAACACAGCTGAGAGTTAGTGAAATTACGCTGAAAAGGGACATCGGATAGGCTGACACAGCAAGAAAAAAAAAAGTCTCTTAATAATATACTCGATCTGACACAGATTGGCTGATACTGTGACATAAGAACTGAAAGAAATGTGTAAGAGACGGGCAGAAGTATGACTGCTCACTGCAGTAAATGACAATATCTGGAGGTATACTGGTTATATGACAAGTGTTTCTCTAATGCTTTGAGAATAAAGGGTGAAATTTGCTTAGACTACTGTCATGCTTTCATAAGGAATGCAAGCAAGAGCTTGGGGAGTTCGTAAAATGAAATCCTACGGCACATGGACAATATTATAAGGTTTTTGTAACTCAGAAATCTTTCTTCTGCACTAAATGATTTTGTAAGTTACAGACAATTTAAAAGTTCACTTTTGACATGTCTTCACACATTCAGAAACTAAAAATCCCGAAATCGTTTCGGGATGTAACTTCTTCAGATTGAACTTAAAACAGCTTATTCTCGTAAAAATAATAAAAAAAAAATACAGAATATTGTAACCATTTGCCAAACACCTGCAGTAGTTTCATTTCCATAACATACTACCAACTACGTAGAGCTCAGAATATTCAATGCTTTGATGTGTTCTCTCCCTGCTTTGGTATTCAGATGAGTTTGCTTTGTATTGTCCTTCGATATTATTCTTTACATGGTATGATATGGCAGTGAAGAACTTCTCATTCTCTGAGACTTGGCTGCATTTGAGTTATGAGATCCTGAGGTGATGGCAACAAGCGATGTGGGTTCAGACACCACTGACAGCCTGATAGAAGAGGAAGAATAGTCTGTGTCATAGTTTTTACGCCGAGATGTTGTCAGAATACTAATAATAATGGTTTGAGTCTCCTTTTCAGGCACTGCCCACTCATGCGACTTTACATAATTACTATCCCAGGCGGCCAGGTACTTCAGAAACTGTCTCACCTTTCTTGCGAGCATACAATGCCGTTGCTCTTAGCTCATACCGACATTCACACAAGATCTTTCACTGCCACTGCCTATGACCAGGTACCCGTTTCCCTGATAGAAGTATCAAGGAAAACTTGAATGAAATGCTTCACGACATAATAATATGCAACCAGAGTTACAGCTGCTTTGCATCTTCCGTTAACCTTCGACACGCCAAAAGTATCATGTAGGGCCTTCACCAGTAACGCGAGAAATGGTTAGTTATGGAACAGTTTTAGCGTTAATATTACAATACAATCATACTGGCACAGTTTGTGGCACAGACGAAGCACTTAAATCTATTCACTGCTGTTCACCGTACATAAGGACAAAAATGGAACTAGATCTTCGACATTCAAAACGTCATGCGATGCCTCAGTCAGTCTCAAATGCATCTCCTCGGACATATACGATAAGTTAATATCACTAGATACAGAATCTGTTCTATAAACAGTAAACTGATTTGTCAGCCTTTCACCTTGGCAATCTTTATTTGTTCTGTTCTGATACTTTCATGACGCTACTTCGGCTGCATTTTGAAATAATTCACTATCCACGACCCGATCTCAGATCCAGTTTTTTAAAATGTATTTACAACAATCATATTGGAGGCTCTTACTTAGAATCTACAGAAAGAAAGTACAGTTTGCAGATTACACCCAAAAGTCTAAACGTAAATGTTTTTTTTCTCGCGCAAGTTTATAAGGCCACGGAATTCTAAGTCCTCGATTATGTTCGTGTGCTGAGATTAAAGACTGTTAGGCATATAGAATAAAATGTCTGTAGCTGGGACATGTTGGGAACCCTATTGCACTACAGCATGAAGTATTATGTCACAAAACTCTTGGCCTAAATCCAAGCCAGCTTACCGCCCAGTTTGACATCTGAGCAGAACCCGAAGAAGTAAACTGACAGTCTATGATGTTGAGGAGCAGTTCCCTGGCATGGCCCTTAGACTTTGTCCAGCGTTGCAGCGATGGTCATGAACCGGCAGCGGGATTCGAAGGCGGATCCACAGTGGTAGAATTGTCCGGGTTACGGAAGATGCGGTTCTGGTAGATGTAGTCTCTCACGTTGGGTAGCCCTTTCACCACGCATGCGCTGAGAGCACTGCGATAGAGACTCATGTCTGTTGCGTCATACCTGTCGGTTTGAGAAATCCGTTTCAGAGATGAGTCTCTTTATCCCTTTACCCTTGATAGATCTATCATTCAACATCTGGCAATTTCTCCAGAGTTGATGTCTAAAATGGGTATCTATTGGTCACATATCTGGACTGTCCTTTCAATGTTATGGCGTTGATTAATTCCAGTGTGATATGAGCCGTTGGCCAGAAAATAGTTACATTGCATGAAGTACATACGGTATCAGCGGAACAACAGGAAGAAAAAGAAAAGAAGAAACCTACAGCAAAAGAATGAAGATTGCCCAGGTCCTCATTATACACAGTGCCACAAAACTTAACAAAGAGGCGGAGACTACCAAGTCCTCTTTTTCACACTATCCAATGACAGTAAAGATGGAGGAGGGAGGGGCACAAAAGGTGGCGCTTCTCTATGTTATGCCTTTCTAATGGGCAAACCCTTTCCTGTGCTGGAAACTCTCATCTCCCTCCCTTTACCCCCNNCCGCCCCTCAAGTTAAATTATTATTTTTTCTCTCATGCCTCTTCTCTACCTAACAAATAAAAGGGTATGCGCTCTACATTCAAAAAAAAAAAAAGTTACCATTCGTCAGCATTGGCATCATAGCACTCGACGTTAAAGATGGTGGTCACTCCGTTGAATCCTCCGATGGCGAACAGCATATCATCGATGATCTGTGATAAATCAGTGAAAGAGAATAGTATAGTTTCATACCAGAGCCACACAACCGGCACGGACATGAACTAAAAGCCAGCACCAGGACTGTTGTGCCACATAGTTGAGATTTTACGGAGGAACGTTTGAGTCATCTCAGTGCTGTAACATCATAAATTGAAGGTGCTACACAAGAACTAAGGATACTGTGTACCGCTTGTTTAATCCACTTGTCGTGGCAATCTTGACATGTCACTAAATACCGATGGGTCAATAAATAATTTTACAGTAGTGGTAGCAATAGTAGTACTATCGTAGTAATAGTTGTAGTAGTAGAAGTAGTAATGATAGTGGTAGTGGTGGTAGTAGTAGTAACAGTAGAAGGTATGAGCAATATACCCATATCACACACCCCATGACTTCTTACATCTGCTGGACTTAAGGAACGTGAATCCTAGGGAACTGGTCCATAATATCACGGAGTGTGAATTAAATGGTGGAACTCGTGAGAAATTCTTATGTACAAAATACGGGATTGTAGATCAGACGGTTGATGAGTATGCATGGTTTTCTTATACACGAGGTTGGAAGTCGTGGGGTCCCAGCTGTATTAATGTGACGTAACTTTCCTCACATTTCCTTGCTCCATCAACAAGGAAACGAGAGACAAAACTAGAACGCTGGTACAGGAAGTATTTGACAGATGTTATTGGCTGGTAATACATACATTTACATAACAATAGTACATCTTTTCTTGCCAACTGCATCATCATGGCTACCCTCGCGGGTAGCTGAAAAACTGAAAGGGGAGAGGGAGGGTCAAAGACCAAAGAGATTGTCCATAAATTACGTAATCTTAAGTTCCGCTATTTTCGATCTACTCATCCCCCTTTTCGGTATTTCTTTCCTGCGTTTGGCATTAATCCATACCCCATCACCACCCACATCCCCTTATATACATTCTCATTTGCATTAAATCCCAACATCAAAGACGTTCGTACGCTGGCTGCAACCGCCCCTCCCCATATCAATGCTGGCAGCGTCTCCTCTTTCTTGCAATGTGGGTGTACGCATTTTAAGATGATCCCAAACTTGATCTTTCTACTTCCCTTCTCCTGTTTCCAAAATTCCAAGAATAGTATCTGCTGGACAGAACCGGATGCAAGGAAAATCGGGTATAAAGGTTTTTTTCAAGACTCCTGTTCTGAAGATCGAGACAAAACTAGATGCATGTAGTCACGACACTATGTCAAGCTACCACGAGTAACCTTTGACCGCGCCAAAGACATGGCTTACATCTAAGATTGTTAGAAGTCATGGTATGATATCACCCGAGAAGTAAAGTACTTCCATGAATCATCTTTACACCACTGTCTCGATGTCAAAGGGAAACAAGCAATCAATAACAGCAAGGAAAACCTGTTGTGTCCCCTGAGCAGATCGTCTGTGGTGTAGCGTACGGTTAGGCCGACCAAAGATAATTGTACATGTGTACAAGAAAGACACTTGAACAAATGATTCGACCGAAGAAAGAAAAGCCTGCTCCTGCTAGAATAAACAAAAGCAAAGGCGGTACGTATGGACTAACGGACGAGCAGTCTAACGAAACGAAGAGATTTGAGTTCTGAACCTCAGCGTCCAAGTTCATCGTTTGCGATAAGCGACAACCATTCTTAGCAGTGCAGGTGGACAGCATGCTAAATATAGACATAATGTGATTAGATGGACTTTCAATGAATGTTTACAGGCCGATACTCCACTCCTTTTATTTCCTGTGATATCAAACCAAACACAGTCACACAGTTTGCGCACACTAGGGGTGTAAAACCTTTTTTGAGAAGTTTCCGAATAAGGCGAACGTTTTGAGGCACGGTGAGCGCAGCACGACTAAATAACAATCCAAATTTTCAGAAAGGGAGAGGTTTTGAGTACGTGTCATTAATTTGTATGGGCCATTTTCATTTTTTCATCATAATATCTGGCACTGATTAATACAAAATTCCCTCCAGCGATTTCATGGGCCATGTTTTGACTCAGGGGCCAGCGACTGAGGCATCCCTTACTTAGACAAGACTTACCTCCGTGGCGAAATTGCTCCGCGGGCTGTACATTTCTGGGATGTCCGACCATTGCCGGGTTCTGGGGCAGTAGCGTTCGCCCGTGTTCATCCTCGTGACGCCGTTGAAGCCTCCAAGGGCGTAGATGCAATCATTGTAAGCGATGACACCTACGCCACTTCGCCTGCTGTTCATGCTGGTGATGAGCGTCCACTGGCCGCTGTCTGGGCTGAAGTACTCAGCCGAGTTCATGCATTCCTGGCCATTGAAGCCACCACATATGTACACCTTTCCTGGTCAAAAGCAAGTACTTGTTAAACATTTACAGAGATGGCTGAAGTGCATTGCTTAGTTTTAATTACATTTTAGTATGGAGTTATAATTAGCTGCCATTCTGGTTGGCGTCGAGAAAGCATGAATGATATTGTACTGTTTTAAGGTTACAGCTCTGAAAACCTTGACTTATTCAAATAGAAGCTCGTTTCAAGCTGTCACTGCACACTACTTGAACCCAGTGCCATATTGGCAGTTGTTATATCAAGGCCTTACAGAGGTTTTACATGAAAACTACAACTAGAATTTTTGGAATACATATCGACAGCTATTAAATTTTTAACCCTAACCCATCCACACCTTCTGGGGGTCCCTTAATTATATTAAAAGGATATGTGACTCTTACAATCTGAGGTGACGATTTGCTACGAGGAAGCATTTAATTAAGTGACAACGCAACACTGTACCGTGCAATGTGGTGGCCGAGGCATCGCTCCGCTGATGATGCATGGGCCGGATCAGACTCCACTGGTTGGTCTCCTTGGTGAAGCGTTCCACTGAGTTCTGTCGAACGTGGCCGTCAAAGCCACCCATAGCGTAAATGTAGCCGTCCAGCAGGGCCACGCTCACGTAACACCTGACGGATGCAGGGGTCTGAATGAGCCAATTAACTTCCCTGTTCAAAAGTCTGACCGTCCGAGAAGACGTTTTTCAAGCATCACACATCATAGAAAGGTCTACTAAAAGTCTAAAACAATAGAGACGAGCCAACACTGATGTGCTAAAACAGGGGCGACACTAATGTGCTAAATCAGGGGCGACACTAATGTGCTAAAACAGGGGCGAGAGTGAGGGAGGGGATAGGTGCAGCGTCAGATCTGCACGTACATAGGACGTTTGACATTTGAAATTATTGGAATTTTGAAACAGAGCAATTCCTGTAGAATGTCACGTTAGTAATATTAATGTCTGATGAGTTTTGATATTAATGCTCAAAGCCAGAAATCGGCTCGGAGTTACCAGCCTTGTTGAAAAAGAAGAAGAAGAAGAAGAAGAAAGAGAAGAAGAACAAGATGAAGAAGAAGAAGAAGAAAAGGTAGATGAAGAAGAAGAGGTAGAAGAAGACGAAGAAGAGGTAGAAGAAGAAAGAAGAAGAAGAAGAAGAGGTAGAAAAAGAAGAAGAAGAGGAAGAAGAAGAAGAAAAAGTAAAAGAAGAAAAAGAAGAAAAAAAAGACGAAGAAGAAGAAGAAGAGGAAGGACAAAAAGCAATTTGGATTATGTCGTTTCAGAGGATAGATTAACTCCGTTAGAAACAACCAAAAACTAACACAATGAAGTAAAAGCTTTTACGAAATTAGTTTAACTGACGCGCATTCTGATGGAATTGCTCACTATACAGAAGGAGAGAAACAGAAGAGGTCACAATCTGACAGTACATATGTTCATTATTCACGTGGGTTTGGGGTAGTGGCTGACGTTGCGGTGTATCGCCAGATTCCTAATATCACTCTATTCTGCAACAAAAACCAGCTAAGGTGATTTAAAGGCGATTTAATACCACTCTTGCAGATAAAGGTTTTTTTGTTGTTGTTGTTATGAGAAGTTTTCCCCATCCTTTAATTCATCTAAAAGGACAATAGGCTACGTTTTCAGAGATGGTACACTATAATTATGTGCATCAGTTATAAAAATAGTAAAACATTAACGCTCCAGACAGAAAAAAATAAGTTTTAGCCCTCGAAATCTCTTGGCTGTAGAAGGATTCTAGATGACTCGCACCACTGAAATACAAGTTAGATAGCAAACGACACAAAACCACTGTAAACGTGAATATAAAATACAAACGTGTGTCATTTTATACTGTAAGATCTAAACTTTTTGTCTGATACCCTCAAGCGTCATGCGTGAAAATAAAACAGAAATGTATGAAAATGACACGGAAACTTGTGTAAGTCGTATACACTGTACGGCGTAAACTTTTTCTGATACTCTCAAGCGCCTTGCGTTAAAAAAAAAACCGAAAAGCATGCCATATTCAGAAGACGGAAATATAGAGATAGACGATGAAAGATATAGCGAGAATGGGCTAGGAAACGAGTTGGCGCCAGCAGGATGCTGTAGAGGTAGGGAAGAGAACTATGCTAAGGATAGCAATTCCTCTAGGATACTGAAACTAAGAGATCTAAAAGATAAACACGTAAACACCGAAACTCTGATGACAACCCGTAGAACGGGGTACACCTCGTTTCATCGACAACGTTCTCTCTATTGTTAAAGAAGATCAAAGGAGAAGGATTAACCTCTCGAAGGCACTACACAGGTAACCTCGTTTCATCGACACTCGCCAGTAGCCAGTTCTCGATTAAGTATACGATACTGGCCAAAAACTTCTTTTCAGTGTAAGAGATTATAAGAATATGTAGGTAATAACATTCCCATCTGCGTTTCACGGGCTTTCGACCGTCATACCGTAATCAGCATGACCGCATTAAAATGTTTGTTTTATTGATGATAAAATTAGAGACGAGATAACAATGAATATTATTTACAGAATTTACAACTTTGGAGTAGGTTAAAAAGTCTACCCATGTAATGTGGTCTTGATAACATGTTTCAGCTGAACACTTATTCTTAGAAGTATGAGAATCTCAGTTTTCAATATTTACACGATGTCAACTTTTTAAAAAGAATGTGACTGAATTCAGTAATAGTACTCGATTACAGCATAAGTACTGCATGGGTATGACAGCTTTAAATTAATCTTGTGAGAACAATGGCTGTCGATGAAACGAAGTGAGTTGTCGGCATGTGTCGATAAAACGAGGTTAATTAAGATGGCGTGTCGATGAAACAAGGTGCGCCCCGTAGAACGACGTCTGGAGCTTCACTACCTAAAATGTGCACTACTAAAATGTAACGACCGAATACCCTCTTCAAAGATCTGATGGTACAAACTAGGTATATGGAAAAGATGGACCAATAAGGCTATCCCATCGGTCATGATCTGAATATAGGAAAATAAATGACTCATATTGTTCTAAATGGTGAAGACAATCGAAAAGTTGTTTTTAATTTTTACTTATATCTTCCTTCCCGTTTAGACAGTTTAGTAACAGAAGTCAGTATTCACTATAAGTATGCCGTGGACAGTAGGTTAGGTGCTTCCCAGTCCTCTCTGTTTCTTATGGCGACTGAAACCTAGATTCCTATGAAGAGCAGTGACCTGACCTCATTTTCAAAAGCAACTTTCGTCTCAAAGGATCTCCTAAAGTGGAAATTTGCTTCAGTAATTTGCAGTGTGACAACAATTACCATGGTAACCACTACAGATGGAATTAGAAGATATGCCGGGTGATGTCACAGTACTCATTAATGAACAGTGTCTTAACATGCTTGCCAGTTTCCATAGTAAAGATCTGCATCATATTTTGCATACAGGGCATCACAATTCACCTGCATATCGTGACGTTTAGAGGGTTGATTCTATAAACTCTTATACTGCAATTATGATGTGTCTATGCGAACTTCCAAGCATATGTGTTAAAAACATATCAGGGAAAATACACTGTAAAGACGCCTGGGGAATAATGATAACATTATGAGTTTGGTCTTCAAAGATGAAACAGAAATGCCTAGCTCAGAAGCACAGGTCAGCAACGATCAGCAAAGTGAAAGTCGGATATGACTGTGGATTAAGATCCATTTCATGAACTACACAACACTATATTTATTATATTATTTGTTTGTTTGTTGTTTGTTTGTCTACATAACACTTTCACGTTGTAGCAGCTTGTTAAGGCAAAGACATCATGGGGAAGGAAGAAAATAAAACCACCACAAATTTGACATTTTAAAAGCGCAAGAAAAGCAAGAGAATTGTGAAGAGGAAGATTTATATGTCACATCAGCAACAAATACTAAAGGCAACTAAAACAGTCCCAGCATTAATGAACCTCTCGAGAACAAACTCTCTTTCTCTCTCTTTGCTTCTCTCTCTCACTCACTCACTCACTCACTCACTCACTCACTCACTCACTCACTCTCTCTCTCTCTCTCTCTCTCTCTCTCTCTCTCTCTCTTTCTCCCTCTCCTTCACTCAGACAGACAGACAGACAGACAGACACACACACACACACACACACACACACACACATACACAGAGAGAGAGAGAGAGAGAGAGAAAGAGACACGCTTGCGTACACAAGCACGCATGAAAGTACACACGGATGCACACATGCACGAACACAAGCATAGATACACACTGTCTCTGTTCCTACCTCTTGCAATTCATAGGAGGCGCCTCGCCCCAGATTTTGTTCACAGGATCGAAGGTTCTGCAGCTATTGAAGTATTCTACCCCATCGAATCCGCCAATGACGTATATGGTGTGACCCATTGTGATCATGCCATGGTAGGCACGGGGGCCTGGTGAAGAGAGGGGAAGGGAGGGACTAGGTGAAATTAGGTAATTGTAATCAAGACGTTTAGAGCAGTTTTGTTGGACATTCTTATAGCGACCGGTACAGGTACTGGGTCCTTGTGACCATTGAGACAATAATTATTGAGGCCTGAAATATTGAGGCATTTTACTCCAGATTTTTAATAAACAGTAATAAACATTTTATTTATTTACATCTTTGACAGGAACTAACCTTATTTAATGCACCACAAAATTCCTCGTAAAATCTTGATATCCCTCAAGATTTTTGTCATCATTTCTAGCTTTAAATAATAACCATTATTTGCACTTGATCTGTTTTGTAGAATGAGACCCCAGACTGCACGAAGGATTATAAAATTGCATGGAGGAATAATGGTTTGAAAATTATTCATTCCCTGGTGTGTCTCTAACTTCCGGTTAGTATTCTGGGGTGGCAACTCTTTGTCACAGGGCTTTTCTGGCATAGAATAGCAGCCTATAGTATTCTACATGGAGCCTACAGACTCTCATTTTTTGCTTGATGGCCATTATGGACATATAATGCTGACGCCTGAATGGACAAGATGTAAGTCTTGTACAAGTCACATCACAGAGTGCCATCTTGTGAATTATTCATACAAGTAGATCGTTTGTTTGGAGGCATCCAATGTCCTGCTTTACTTCAGTTCAAGTTGGGGACTGTCCACCGATTGGTAATAAATGCTAACAATACTTTTGCAGTGATGAAGTTCTGGCTATCTCGAAGGATATTCCCCAGAGATTACAATCTGACAGTACATGTATCTGTTATTCAGATGGATTTGAGGGCGTTGCCTAATCCACCACTGGTCACATTACTGATTGGTCATTATACAATAACGCTCCATACCCAGGGGTTATTCTGTAAATGGCCTGAAACACGTTACCCATCGCTCAATAGGAAAGATCACACTTCTAATGGATCAGGAAGTATTATCCACAAGGCAGTGTGTGTAAATGTGGCCCAGGGCCGGATACATTACATTGAGGAATGAAAGGCATATGTAATCAAATAATCACTGATTACTATTTGAATTTTTCCTAACAGAACTACGGTCTTATGTCATAAGATACAAAGGCCATCCATGGACCATAATATATCGGTCATTGTCAAAGTCAGACCTGTTCTCACTTCGCCCTAATTTCAGAAGTGGGGAGTATGCTGACACAAAATAGGACAAAGGGGAAAGTCCTCAAGAAGACAAATGCAGAGAGAAATGGAAGAAAAAAAGAAAGTTACATGGTTGGAATCGAACCAGCGACCTCTGCATCAGCACCCATCGCCTCGCCTCATTTCGGAATGAGATACATGTCTGTACACAGCCACGACGCCACTTGACAGAAAAAAAAAGATTAGCGTATTAACTAATAGTGACAGAGAAGATCCTGGATGGATATCCAGACTACACAACACCGAGTGACATGCTGAGAGAAAGCGACAAAAGTAAAGAAATTGTCGTAAAGCTAAAAACAGGAGTGTAGAAGAGCAAGTAGGTAGAAAGCTTTACAGAATCACGGCACAATATTGTGCCGTGATTCTGTGCCGTGATTCTGTAAAGCTTTCTACCTACTTGCTCCTCTACACTGCTGAGAGGAAGCGAAGATTTCACTGAGGGTCAAAAGATCACTTGTGGTTTGGTTACTTTACCTGTATCAGCGACCGGACACACCACCCATCTATCTGCCCGGGTGTCGTATGTCTCGACCATATTGGTGGGCGCTCCACCACTCCAGCCGCCAATCACAAACATCACCTGTAGCAGACAGACATAGAACTGGTCACTCCTTCAGATAGAGTAAGTGGTCATGACGATTATGCGCAGAGCGGATACTAATGGCTAAGTAGGCATGACGTAGTCTATTGAATTTCGTGTAAAAAACTGTGATTTTGGCACATACCTTTTTTTTCGTAAAACGGTTCTCGTAGCCACTATCACGAATACTGCTACACAGCTGCCATCTCCTTCATCACTTCCACTTCCACTACCACCACCACCACCACCACCACCATCACCATCACCATCACCACCATAATCACCAAGCGCACGGCCTCAAGGCAGCATACCTCATGGGGTATCCTTGGCCGGGCTATAGGGTTGCTCATATCCACCTCCCTCCTATCGTCCATGTCCAGCTCATACAAAAACCTCAGGGTCTCGATGACAATAGGTCTGCACAGCTCACTATCTTTCACGTACTCGTGTGGCTTCACCTTGGAAAAAATATCAAGGAGGAGATGGCGATAGTGATTTTTATTATTCAAATCCGCGCTTTGTCTTTCTTACCAGCTTCATTTCAGGAAGGAGTATTCTCTGTGCTTTCACGCCAAGATACTCCTTGGACATTAGTCTCATCAGATTATGTATACTGGGTGTTCCAACCAAGCCCTCGGATGGATATGGGTTTAGCAACTAATGCAGATATTGGAGATTTTGCGCCCTTCCCCTTTGCCCTTCTCTATTCCGCATAAACATGGACACAGGAAACCAGATACAACCGTCAAGTCAACGATTAAGACATTAAATTAGGTCAATCACGGTAAGTTGTTCTCACGTAATTTTAGGCAGAAATTTTTGCCCAAGCCCTTATTGTTGTTTTTGTTGTTGTTGTTGTTGTCATTGTTGTTGTTGACAAGGAGGAGAGCCTGCAACCAGGGTGTGGGGGAAATGTTGTCATTTCTGCTTTACACTAAGCCAAGCTTACTTTCTCAACGAAGAAACTGGTGGTTAGCAGGCCGAGCCGAATAGTCCGGAGCAAGCGCGCTATGTGACGTTTTCTCCTCTCTGGGCTGTAGTCAATCCACCGACAAAGGGCATCAAACACAAGCTCTTCTGTTCGCACGTTCAGGTTATCAGACTGAAGAATATCACAAACCTGAAACGGGCATGTGGATTTGTGTATGTTACATTTGCATCTGGATGCCTACTGAATTCAACGTGACTCCATATACTATATTCGTAGCGCCATCAAAAAAAGCAGTTACTAGTTAATCATGGCCTAAATAATACAAGTTTTTTTTATGGTTTTTT
>JAWQUT010000003.1:7181142-7215394 GCA_033807755.1 Ellobium chinense
GGGGGGGGGAGAGATCTCACGCCTTAATTCTTCAAGCATTACTAGTCGAACTCTGATCCACACCAATGGTTTTCAACTTTTGTTCGTAAGATCCGCAATCCTGACCATTGTGCACCGGCTATGCCGATCTAAAACATGTAAATATTTATGGGACGATACTCTGTTGTCCTCTTAACTGCAGACTGCAACATTTGTTTCCTTTAATGGGATGGCAAATGAGCATGTTGTTACCTTCTTATTGAGAACAGGATGGCGCTGCATGTGGGTAGATGCAGTAGTCTTTTATTATAATAATTATTTTAATTACTATCTGCCCGTAGCTTTCTCTTCACCTTCCGACCTGCAATACACTTTTTTTTTCGGGGGGGGGGGGGGGGGGGGGNGGGGGGGGGGCAATTTATTTCTGGGAAAAAAAAACCACAATCTCTGTCCTGTCGTTCTGCTGAAGTTCGAGTCCAAACTTCTCAAGGCAGTATTGCATACACCTGACAGATTTTCTTTTTTGATCATTTGAACTGCTATCTCTGCTATCTCACCTCGTCTATATCTAGCTGTAGAAACTCATTGCTGGTGGTGTAGACGGCATAAAAGTTCACAAGGACGTAGTTCAGAGCTTGCTGCTCGAGACCCGTGCAAAAGTAAGACTGGGCAAATTTACGAATTCCGATGCAATTCTCTGGACAGAGCTGTGAGGCAAGGAAGTCGCAACAAGCCTGCAACAAGTCGAAAAACAGGGTCTGCAGTCCTCACAGAAAATGGAAAATGAGGCTTTGCTTAATATGAAAACTGGAACTGAAATGTGGGACTTGCAAGGTCTTGAGAAAACAGGACTAGGACTGAAAATAAGATCTGGCAGTAATTTCATTCTTAGCACATCCACTTTCAAAAATCACTTCTGTTCCTTTTAAAACTCATTCTAAATGTCTGCACACAGCTCATGCTTATAACACGTTCTCAGTTGCATGGTCCGAAAGATGGGGTTGCTATGTGCTTTCCACCATGAAATGTCAGGTTTGCTCAGTAAGGAAGCCCAACTTTGAAATAAGTGTCCATAAGAGTGACTTTCGATTCAGCTATTTATTATGCTGCTCCCCAAAATGCCAAAGGGAATCAGGGAGGACATTTATTTAGCCCGAAAGCTCTTCTAACATTGGTGAGTATTGTGCTTTTCCCATCCGTTTTCCTTTTTGGAACCCATCTAGCTTACCTTGACAAGTCCCATGATGTGGAATTGGTCGGCAGCAGGCAGCAGCTGTTCTACGTTAGCGGCCGTGACCTTGGCATTCCGGGTGTATGCGTAGTCAATAACGACAGACATGATGTCGCTATTCACGTGCGTCAGAGTGATCTCATGTTGGTTTGTGGGATTCTTGGGAAAACGTGAGAGACATAGACAGTTGCTACTACCAGCACTACTAATATCCTTTTATTTTTACAGCTAGTGTTCTGCACCATCACTTTCGCTGCTTTCATAACTTCTAAAACAGTATTATTGTTTTTCTGCTACATACATCTGAGCGAACTTGAAAAAGCTCACAGGTTACTATTCAGTACTATACTATTAAATGTACGTGTAATAAGAACAATGTTATACCTACGCCTTGACCTGGCAGGCGAAACGCACGTACTGTATATTGAAATAATACGATAAGTGTTTCCGAAATGAGATGCAAGAACACACATTTGTCAATAAAACGACAAAATACTTCAACACATAAACATTTTAATAGAGACATAACATATATTAACATATCACACATACAAAAAAGTTCACAATACATTACAGTATATACAACATATATATACAGTTGGTAGACAAGAGTGATGCTTATGATTATCTCTTTGGTAGAAAAAAAAAATCTACAGCGCAATATAGCTGATATAGCAGAGCGAGAAAGATTTACTCATCTGTAAAGACGCCGCCAACAGACCGAGGAAATCAACATCTCGACACAGTTTTTCAACAAATAATTCAATACACCTTCATCACTTACAGGCAACAGACAAAGACTTAATGGGCACTATCCTTATCCAGATATACATGTAATAGTATACCTACCTCACCTACCTGGCTGGTGAACAGTGCCCTGAAAAAACTGCTGCAAGCTGAGAGTATGTTTCTGTGGACAGGGAAGACATCATCTCCGACCCTGATAACAGCATCACACAACTCGCCTTGCTCTCGCAGCTCGGCTAGAATGTTACATGCCTGGCAAACAAAAACAAGACATTTTTCTTGAACTCGTTTAAGAAATGCACCTCGGTCCTCACTCGTGCCAGTTCTTCGGGCGAGACGTTGACCTCCGTCCTGTGCAAAAAGTTTCCCCAATATAGGCCCTAGATTGCGCGTGAGTAGACAATGTTTAGAGACTGTCCCAGGATCATGCCAAAGGCTGTTTCTCTCCTTAAACTAACCCTATCCTTATCCTCTTCCCTAACTCTTAAATATCCCTAACCTGCCCCTTACTCTTATACACAAATTAGGAGAGAGAGTCTCAGGATTCTGTCCAAAGATAATCGAAGAGTTAGAATGACGGGACAGAGTAGACAAAAACATACGACAAAAATAGCTTGAAAAATGTTACTAAAAAGGACACGAGGACTTGAATCGGTAAAAGTGGCAGAAACTGCACTTAATTATAACAAATAGACTAGAACAATGACATGTCCACATGCGGGAAAGCGTTCCTGAAATTTCGTTCCTCTTTGGAAACCTGGACTAGTCCAGTCCAGGGAGGAATTCTGAATGAGACTCACACTTGATGCTCCTGTCTCGACAGGTGTAAAGGTCAGAGCTTTGCCTCGACTGATGCTCTTGTCTCGATGGGCTTAAGGTTATGGTTAGGGATAGGATTAGAGGTGGGATTTGGGTTGTTTTAGTAGACATGAGTTCTGGTCAAGGGTGCGAGTCTCATTAGGAATTCCTTACCGAGTCTACAGTTAATTAGTGTATATGCACACGATAGGTGTCTGCACACCTCCACATATTCTCCTAATAATCCATATTATTTTAACATTTTTTGACGTTCTCGACACAAAACACCTTCCCTTCAATAACGCCTTAAATTCGTCCCCATCTTCGAAATTCAGATTCTGGGAGACCGGCAAAAGCTTAGGCTTAGGTGCCCAGACACTGGGCTGAGTTGGCATGCTACCTGAGAACTGAAGTCCGATTTCAGCGATGTGGACATCGCCGATTCTTCGGACACTGAATCGTCCAGCCGCGCATCGACGGCGGACATACTGATGGCTGCGCCAGGAGTGATTGTTACCGAGACCAGTCCCTCCCAAAACGGATTATTTCTCTTGTTTTCTTTGCTTCAGTCAGATGGTAGAGTTGATGAAAGATCTGAATGGTGACATCGACAGAAAATGGGGAGAGGTTTTTATGGCGAGCTGTGAGGCACAGCTCTCAGTTTTGAGAGTAGTACCACCAAACTGATGACGTAAAGCGCGTTCAAATTTTCACTGGGAACCTTAAGAGACGTGCTCCTTAAAATAAAGGTGCGAAACATGACGGTGTGCATTGTTTGCATTTTTATAACTGACTTATAATTTATCTAGAGGTATTTAATCACTTAACCAGTCAAAGGAAGCAAATATTCTGCAACATTGCCCCAGAACATTTCTATCATCAATTTGATGCCTTTGGGACTCACATGGGCTTGTCAATTTTTTTCTGGGAATGCGCTACGGCATGGTTGGACATCGCATATTTTGTCAAGGTGGCTTGCTAACTTGCTGACTAAACCATAATCTATGTTTGCCCCCGTGTGTCCCATATGTTAAGCCTGGAAACCAGTATGCCAGGCCTTTCTGTGTATTTCCCTGTCCCCAGCTTATTTATGACCAGGTGTTGTTGTTCATCTTCTTAGTTTCTTCTTTTTCTTCTTCTTTTTGAGTAAACTGAACGTAAATGCCATAATTATACAGTCTTACAACGGCGGGCGTGCTTGCGAAAAATGCCGAATGGCGGCAGAGAGAACTGAAAGCGGACCTTTTGAGGGGAAGACCAAACATATCTAAAATCTTACACTGTACTATTATAAACCGTCACTGTGTTTGCCTATAGAATAATGATATTGATGCGACTCAATCTTCAGCTTTGCTTTTTATCTGCTGTGCTTTGTGTGAGAAGTGCATACACATAGAATGACACACCATGTCATTACCTATCTACTTTTCTGGGAGATCATGAGACGATGGTCAATGCGAAGAAAATTGTTTAAGGACTGGTCTCTCTTATTTGGCTATATTTCCTGTTTTTAGATCATAAACTGACATCTTCCTCTCGTCTGCAGTCGTTTTGATTTCTGTCGAACACGCAGGCGGGCAGCATGGAGCCTCTTGGACAATAATTGATCTACTTCTTATTATCATTATTAGATTCCTGAAAAGTTTTGGAAGATTTGCCTGACACATGAGTTTATCACAAATCTGGTTATGGTGAAACAGCCTTCACCATCCCCATCTCTCTCGGATCCCTTCCCACAAAAAATGTCCAATGCCAAAAATCCATTTCATTGAATCTAATGCATCACACTGTTTTCTGTACCGAATGTCATCCCAGCTTAACACATAACAACAACATGGGGACAGATTAGTTAGTCATATCAATTGCAAAGTACAGTCATGGCATTTTCATATTTCTTACCATAGTGTTACATTCCTCAGTCCTCGGCTGAGTGCAGTGTTTTAATGTGCGAGGCCGAGACTTATGTCATGACAATAGTTATTTTCGGATGTCATTGTCAGAGACGTAAGGGAGCGAGAGAGAGGCAGGGGTAAAGCTACTGTTGTCCCCTGTTCTCAAGCACCTCTTCTTTGTTATTGTCTTTCGTGAGATTTGTTCATAAAAGGCTGATAATGGTGGGGAGGGTGGGGCGGGGGTAAGGGAGGATATGAAAAATGCAGTCAACATCTGTTGATTCACAGCCTCTCAGGAGTATTGTGATTATCCAATGACTTTCTACAGCAAAATATAGTACTTTGTTATGCACAAAATGTTGCGATTAAGCCCAACTTGCTATTATCCAGATTGCAATTAAGCAAAAACGACTGTATGTGTAATTAATGAGGGAAGGGACATGGCATGGGCTCACAATGGTTGTCGAGTCCAGTGTAGGTATTTGCAATTACATGTTATGAGGTGCAGCTGGCTGCACCTATTATCAAATTCATTGTCAGTAATGTCAGTAGTCTAGCGATTGGCTTGTGGGATATATTTTCTTGTCTTCTAATGAAATGAAGTTGTTTTGTTGAAAATTGTGGAGGCTCACAAGACGTATCCAATCCCTTAAAACAAAGAAATGAAAGTGATTGCATATTGACAGTTTCTCTCTTGTTAGGTCTCTTTAGACCAAGGCTGTTGTTGATCCAGAATTGGATGTAATACAGTATAATAGCCATGGAGCAAATCCTCTCAAAGTCACTGTCAACTCAAGCTGTTACTGGCTATTTCAGGTGCAAATGCTGATCCCATTTTGATGGCATGATAGTGCCCAGACATCAGCTTTGATGTTCATTTAACACATTACATTATCGTACAACATAAACACAACTCAAAACAATGTGACAAGTATAAAAGTTTAAAAGCCAATAATCCACACCACTGATGACATTCAGAAACATTAAATTTATTAGTAAACATTGGAATGCTTCATTTACTCAGTGACAAGCCCACTAACATTTCCTAAATCTCATCCAAAATCTCACAACAAAAGGGCTTATCTTTGTCAAAACAGTTTATCAGAAAATTGAGTTGATTCTGGTGGTAAAACCAGCTGAAGCTCTTTTGTTGTGAGACGTTGGTGATTTCTCTAATTTTTTACAAGATAAAGATTTGCTTGACCGGTATATATTTTAACCATGATCTGAAATTTTCTTTTAAAAAAAAAAAAAGAATTGCAATACATTACAAGTTTAATTTTTTGCTCAGATCTGTGGGTAAAATGAAGCCTTAAAGATTTGATTAGTATCTTATTCAAGGGACATCACACAATTTTCACTGATATGGTGTAGTGCCCTTTACAGGGTCTCTTCAGTTGTTAGCCTAACATTTAGGTGATCAAAGACTGTAAAGCCCATGTATGGCTGGTTTGGCTGATTTAAAGCTATATTAAATACAGTAAGTCTCCAGCCCTTTCCTTTCCTGCAAGTTTATACTAGGTAGAAAAGAGACAATTGAAAACTCTCTAAAATGATTTNTTTTCTTAAAAAAAAAAAAAAAAGAATTGCAATACATTACAAGTTTAATTTTTTGCTCAGATCTGTGGGTAAAATGAGGCCTTAAAGATTAGTAGCTTATTCAAGGGACATCACACAATTTTCACTGATATGGTGTAGTGCCCTTTACAGGGTCTCCTCCGTTGTTAGCCTAACATTTAGGTGATCAAAGACTGTAAAGCCCATGTACGGCTGGTTTGGCTGATTTAAAGCTATATAAAATACAGTAAGTCTCCAGCCCTTTCCTTTCCTGCAAGTTTATACTAGGTAGAAAAGAGACAATTGAAAACTCTCTAAGATGATTTATAATGAAAAAATCCAGGCAAATCGTGTTAAGTTTCATTTGAGACAAACAAGGTTTAAACATGCAATATCTGAATGATTAATGGACTACATGTTCATGGATCCTTATTAATATTATGTATAAACAATAGAACATAGCAAATTTCACTCAGCCAATACAACAACTAATTTTTAAAAAATAACACAAAAAAACAGGTGCTTCCTCTGATATCTTTCTGTTTGCCCCACTCTTCCTAGCAATGATTCTTTTTCCTTTATAATACAAACAGCCCTTAAAATAAAATGACATCAATCACACATTCCTGGTCTCCTGCTGAAACTTTCCCATGACACTGAAAAAAAGAAAATTAAATTTACACAGAACATTGCACCTTCCCACATAGCATGACAAAATCGAGTTTTTGATAAAATATGTTGCTTCAAAATCACATACACTGACATAATTCTGACTACTGGATGACAATTGAAGGAATCTTTGCCATAAAACTTGACATATATACATACTCACATATATTAAGAGCAATCATACTTACGATAATAGTCTAACTTGTCTTTTTTCTTTCTCTTTGTTATGAAGATGTACAGACACAAATACAAAACAAAACACCAAATGAACTCGGCGTTTCCAAATCAGTTAGGCTTGCATGTTTTCACAGTTTGTTCATCATGGGTGGTATTGATTACTGTCGTAAGTCCATCTTGCCAAAACTGTAAGTACAACTGTAATCAATACTCTCTTCGATACATCAGTCTGGCCCCAGCAATAACATGATTAGTTATTACAATTTTGGCCAAGGCAGACTATACATGAAGCCGTTTTGTTAACACAGTGATGAATATTATTATCAGAGTTTGTCAAAAGGAACAATACCACAGAATTTATCTCATTTCTAATGACATCAATAATCCTACAGACAATACACTAAGATCCACAAGCACTTATTCTCTCAATATCTTCACACTCTGAGACAATCACAAAATATCCAATACAAAACTGTAAGCACCTGACATACTTCTAAACTTTCTGATAATTCAACAAAATGCCCAGTGACCTTTCTCTCTCATTACCACAATAGAATGTTCTGTGAAATATAGTGCCTATTGTGAAATATGGCGTCCTGTTACAAAATAATATTACGAAATTATTTTTCCTGACAAGATACTTGTGACCCAGATGCCACACAAAAAGCAAAAATTTCCTAATAATTTCAGACATTTAAGCACACTTTAATGCAAATGACCAAAGTTACATACATTTGGCAAGTGGTATTGATGAACATAAACACAATGACTTATGAACTTTAATAAACATGGCTACATATGAACATGAAAATAATAACTATTTTTAAGACTGATGTTACTTGAGATTTGGGTTGACATCAACAAAGTATGGATGCTGCAGACTGTCCTCAGCTGACAGTCTGTCTGGAGGGTAACATACAAGAAGTTTCTGAGGAATAAATATAGAATAATGTCCTAAGAGAATCTCCCGAAGTTAGACCTATTGCTAAGCAATGAGAAAATATTTAGGAAGTTGTTTTAAGAGACTATCAATAGTATTTGTGACTAAAAATCAAAGGGTAGGGAGTCATCTCTACATAACACCAGCTATGTTTCATCGCAACTCCATAAGAGTTTGGGATAAACATCCACACGAGTGAAGAGTGCAATTAAGCAATGCTATTTGTTTTCAGTTTTCATCAATAAGTATTCTGCTTTATGGGAATGTCCTTTTAAGCAGGGCTTAGGCAAGAAGATTCGACTGTTATATCATGTTCATTCTTGAAGCCTTTTGTCTTACACTCTGATGTCCACAGCACACACCAGTCAAAGAAAGGGACATGACTTGAGACAGGATATATCCACATAATATACCATCAATGTTTTGTTGTTGGTTAAAACATGGGTGGGACCTAGATATGCCAGTATAGACTTCTATAAAACAAAATTTAACTAGAAGGTCCCATTTTGCAATCCAGTGCAAATCTGAAAAATGTTTGATTAGTTTCTTACCTGTAGCAAATCCCTGCCCTTGGAGTTCAGTTTTGGAACCACTTGTTGCCAAGTCGTACTGACATGATACATGGGGAATGGCTGGAACAGAGTTGAAAGTCCATCAAAATGATTGAGATTGTCATCACCGGTGATTATCATCATAATCAAATTGCAATGAACCTGCCACTTTTATCACTGGCATGTTACTTACTCATATATACTGTCATGCTATTCTGATGAACTGAATTAATAATTCCTACACAGACATAGTCAATCCTTAAGATGAGTGCTAAATTTCCCAATAGCTCCCAAACTTCCATTAAAAACACAACTGAACTTCACAGTCACTTACCCTGTAGTTAGGGAGCTGAGTTAGCCCTGGCCATGTATCTTCTGTTGGGGTTCCCAAGAGTCTTAATCAGGTTAAGGTATGCAATCTTGGATTGAGTAAGAGAAAACTCACAATAAGGTAGATCTGCAGCTAGGAGACTACAGCCAGATAGGATTTTGTGTAATGGATCCTGTTTTTAAGCATAAAATACATTTCAGCAGTATGCTAGCACCTATCACTTGTAGATCTAAAAAGAAAGCATACCTTAAACATGGACACATATATCAAAAATAATTTTCTGTTTTCCAGTACTTTTCCCTTTGAAACTTATCTATGGTTGTCACGAGGCCACGCATGGTCAAACTAAGTGCGCAAGTAATAAAATTTTGGTAGGCCAGTCTGTCTAGTATAGACTCACTGGGTCTGTGGAATGCAAGGGACAACAGGAGATGAGCGAATGGTAAGGAGATGTCTATATATAAGCAAGATGAAATTACATTCACCAGTTCCTCAGTTGTTAAAGTTGTCAACTCACAGATTGTTTGAATTTGTGCAAAGGATAACACCATGGTGACCGATTGCTTGCTTGCTTGTCAAGTTATCAGGCCTTTTCGTAAGTGTATTATTGAAATTCATAAATAGATACTGTATGCCTAGATGTTGCGACTGTGCTTATGAGCATATAGAAAGTTAGTGAGCAGTTTTACCGAACACGCAGAATGAAACACTGATATGAACTAAGAGCAGTGACAATGCAGAGATAATAAGTGTTGCAATAGTAAAGTATTATAACGTGATAGCTTGTATGGAAGTCAGGAATAAGGTGTTAACTGTGTTGTGAAAGCAGTAGAGAGCACACGACATGAGATTATTAGTAGTGTTGATATAAAGGCAGGTTAGTGGGCACTACAGTGGTTTGATAAATGCATGAAAGTGAAGAAATCTCTATTTCAGTATGTGTTAATTATTATTTGTCAGGATAAATGACTTAAGTGTGGTTCTATCAATAAAGGGTCGTATGCTAAGGAGCTCTGTGTTGTTGAACACGAGACCTGGCCTTTAGTCCGTGCTGTGTCAGCCTGTCATCTATCTCCGTGCTGGCTGAGTACGGGGCCCATGTGGAATGTGTTGGTGGGAGTAGATCTAGGCCATGAATACCTGACTCTGAGTACCCTGACAACCCTTACAGCTATGCAGTGGTGCTGGGCCGCCCTTCACTAAGTAGGTGGACTCTTGATGTGTAAAAGTCCAGGTGCGACCCCATCGCCGTATCCCTATTACCTAATTCAAATCTGAATGCACGTGACTTTATTGTACTAGTCTATTTGCAGATATTCACCCATCTCATACCTTGTTGTTTGAGAAGGGGTAGGTAGTAGTGAGTCAGTATTGCGAAAATGGTATTATAGATACTTGGATGACCATGATAAGGAATTACGATGTATTAAGTTAACACCCTTATTAAACCTGTATCCCTGTGGGATCTATTGGGAGAGATAGAATCTAGACTGTACTAATTTTGATTAATAAATATATACATTCTTTGTAAGGAATTCATAAATGTATTGTGGCCTGTCGGGCTTGGTTAATAATTAAATTATGAAATTATGGACAATGGTATTCTGTTTCTTTGAGTGATTGCTGGTTCCACCGTCTATTTATTGTAAAGAATCCTTGAACTATATTCCCAGTTTGTAACAATGGTGCATCCCTGAGACAATCTGGCAAAGAAAGAGCATCGCTCTGTTACCGCATGCGTGTGTAATATGACACCATAAAAAGAGCTGGAGTGACCAGGATTTGCTCTTGCAAATAGAGTTATTCCCCTTCCCCGGACAGCAGCGTCTTGTTGCAAAAATGATGACGTCACTGAAATCCAGCAACTATAGACACCTCTATCTGAGAATGTGTTATTTAGTTGTCAATTAAGGTTTTGATGATTTAAATTCAAAAGTAAAGTTTGACCGTGTAAGCCAAGTAAAGTATTATGCATTTTCATTGCCTCAGCATGATTTTGTTAGACACTGCTGCCATTTACAGCGGAATTAAAAAGATTCATACTGATGTGTTATCACCCATCCCCAGAGCACTGGCTAGACAGCTTGGCTGTGTGAGTAAAACATATCTGACATAAGCTTATAGCTTCCATGTGCACCATGGGTGAAAAAACTCTGACTTTGCATAACACAGCAACCCCATTTGTAGGTTGTCTGGGGCAGGCAGAGGCATTACATCCTGTTGACAGACACTTAAAAGACTGATTTATTGGAATAACAAGGTATTGTAAAATTTAAAATGGTCTGTAGGACAATGCAACTTTCTTTTAAGCAATTCATAACAGATGCAAATTCTCTGCATTTCATCCTACAACAGATCATCACAGTGATCAAAGGATACTTGAATATTCTTTTCAGCTGGTCATCATCATCATTGCCAGGGAAGAGGGGTCTGCCTGCATTAGCCAACTCTGAAAGTGAAGAAAGCCTCTCTGGGTAGTCTAAAGGTCCTTGTCCAAAGTTTTAAAGTAACAATCTCCACGGCTTTAATGTATATTCTGTTCAATGTGGGATGTTACTAAGAGCCTGCGCATAAATATTCTTAACTGTTTCCTTCCATATATCCATACATTTTTTTGATACAGTACTCAGAAATTACACTCCTACTGCCCAGACATGAAACCAAACATATAAGTGGGTGTACAGAAAGGTCTTCATCTCTGCTACTGGCATGCCCCAGTAACAAGTGGCTAGAGAAAAGGTTTATTTAAATTTTCCATAGAGTTGTATCTCAAATCTTCTATGTCATTATCTGAAACAATATACAAAACTAAAGGAGTTGTGTTTATATTATTTCCCATTATCCCTAATTACAAAATGGGCACAGATCTTCTTAACAAAGTCAGAACACTAGGACTTCTTCAAACAAATCACCCTCTTTCCAAGTACACTCCATGTACCTGCAAAGATACATCCTGCTGACCACATGTCAATAGATGTGGAGTACATTTTGGCCCCAAAGAGAACATCTGGAGGCCTGTACCATAATGTTACCACCTGTAAGTATTCAAAAGTTAAAGTAGAACGGCAGTCTTAAACTTAAGAAATTAAACATACTTTTTCAGAGTATCTCTTGGTTATGCTAATATCATCTTGTACAGTACTTTCAAGGATCTATGGACAAGGCTGGCAGATCAACAGTTATATTCAGTTTTGAATACTGTGTAAGGGAGATGACATAGAATTATTTGCTCTAATTATATAATTCCACAGCCCCTCTGAGCTCAAAGCCAACTGATCAGTATGAATAAAATGGAACAATAACAACATTGTTTGTACTTCATTAACCATCTCTCATTTCATTTTGTGAAAGAGGACAACGTGGTTTTGTAAAAAATGCTGTGGCCTATGATGCCAACCACCAGCCAACTGGACCAGAAAATCTTGAACCAAAAAAGGGCAAGTCTACACTGTGGTCTGGGCTTTTCAAAAATAAATTTATAAACTTGTAAAGATCAGATATTTTCTGATACCTTAGCTCTAATGACATCTTAATGGATAAAGCAGAAGTACCATGCCAAACAAGTCAGAATGAAATACTTACCTCAGCAGAGTAAAATCTTACAGGAAAACCAAAAGCTCTTGCCAACCCAAAATCTGCCAGTTTCAGCTCTCCATTCTGGAAGAAAATATTTACTAACTTTACTTATCAGTGTCAAATAGTTTCCTCAGTAAGCAAACAAATCATATCATAAAAATTCCTCCACAAGCAATGGCTTTCTATAATAGCTAAGAGTTTACAACAGAAATTAACTCTTTTTTCCCCCACACCTTCTACTAATCTCATTTTATATCAAACTTTATGGTATGTAACACATGTCATTCATATAAATTCTACCTAACTGATGGACTATGAAGGGTTATTATGTACACAAATTTGGAATTAAATGTTAATATTTCATAAACATGTTATGCCTGGTAATTGGTTTCATATCACTATCAGAGAATGCTCTCTTTTGCAAATAATTCCTACCTTATTAATAAGCAAATTCTGTGGCTTGAGATCTCTATGAAGGACATTATTACTGTGACAAAAGGCAATCCCTCTCAGTAACTGGCACATGAAAGACTGAAAAAAAGTAGACAAAAATTGCAACTCAGATAATTTATTATCTAGGTACATACATATAAAGCTGAAACCTGTTAATTGAAACAGAGGTTCCTGAAAAAGAGAATTGTCTGGTGGTAAGATTTGGTAACAACCAAAATAAATGGCAGACACGTCAATCTAAAGTCAATCTTTCCTCCCTCCCCATCTTTTGTACACCGCTGACTCTGTCAGGAGAGCTGCCAACATCAGGAATTCCCAAGTTTTGCAATGCATCCCTGATCATGGAAAAAAATTGCAACATCCTGAACCTCCCCCCCCCCCCCCCCCCNCCCCAAACCCCATTTTTCATATCACCTGCCATAAACACCAAAATAACAGCTGATATGCCACAGTTATTAAATCTGCCAAATAGAGCAGCTGATCCAAATGGTAATAATTTCTGGAGCCACCAGCCTCAATGCAAGATATGAACAAAATCAGTAGCAAAAAAACAATAATCTGACCCTTTATTAAGCTGGCTAGTGTAGTGGCTTTCCAGTCGCATTGTTGGTTGAGAAAATGGCTAATATAGTCTACTGCAGTCTTACACTGGTAGTCCGCTAAGTATATGTGTTATCAACAGAATCTAAAGGCCACAGTTTGCTCAAAATTTCCTGAAATTTGCATTTTGAATAATAAAAGCTCTTAATCTATCACCTTCACAACATCTGGGTCAATTTCACCATTGCATGCATCAAAGTACTTCTTTAAATCCTGGTCACAGTATTCGAAGACAAGTGTCAGCTTCCTCTCACTATGTACAACATCATGAAGTCTGAATAAAAAAAAACAACAGTAAAACACATCTTAGATCCAAGCATATCATGGCCACCAAGTCAACAAAGTAAAAATCAGATTGCATCCAGATGATGTGTGAAAATAATTCATGTGTAAAATTTTAGAAGTGTCTACACACTGAAAAACCTAAAACCCAGAATAAATCCACTGTGTTGTTATGTCCTCCATGACAAATTTCAGCTTGAAGTATCACCATTATTATAAAATGTGAATGCATGCCAATGTTAGAACAATACAAAGAATGACACTCTGTCTGCCATCTAAATGCTTTGAACTGTCTCAGCAAAAATCTAGGTTCATGACATATATTGTGGCTGTACCATACTCCGCTGCCTTTTCACTCCTGTTATTCAGAGCAAGACAAATAAGTCACTTCGTCCCAACACAAGTCCCACTCCTAAACAAGTCCTTGCATCAATATGGAAAGTTCAGAAGACCAAGACCCAAGTCCATCTTAGTAACTTGTGATGAGATTAGTTGTGTGGGCAACCTGAATGACACCACAAGAGCTTGCCCTCAAGCATATACATATATTTCTCAGACAATGCAATTATATTCGTAAATTTGATCTTTTGTCGTCTGGTCCATTCACAGGAGAAGTATTTGAAAATACTTCATCACTGAAGCACTTCATCACTCATATGTATGAAACTACAAATCATTTGTACATAGCTAAAGCAATAATCATATGGATGACGTTCTGCAGTACCTGACAACATTTTTGTGCTTCAGTTCTTTGAGCAGACAGATTTCTCTCAAAGCTGAACTTGGTACACCCTGCAAATGCAAACAAGAAGCAATACGGGTTCATCAAAATGAACACATGTCAGGAATGTCAATGGATGAAAATAAAAAAAAACATAGTCTAATCATATTGCATTCCTCTTCTCAGAACTGGACCACTGAAAGCAAGTTGAAAGTCATTATTATTATGATCAAATAAAACAAAACTATGTGGTCACAAGAAAAAAATTTGAGTGATCAAGCTCACTGGGTTAATAATAATGTGAAGTTATATGTGTGAGCATTGTAAGGTATAACATTTATAAACATAACAATGATAATGTTGAAAAGTCATCAGTGGACTGTACTAATATTATTCTGTCAGATTCTAAGTCAAAACACCACAAAAAATACAGAGTATGGCTTGATGCAGTTTTTTACTTCCTCCTTACCTTAATTCACTGTAGTGAGTTGAGCTGAGCTCAACTGTGAGCAGGCATTCTGTAAACTAAAGGGACTGAAGTATGTAAGCTTACCTCATCATCATCATCCAAACGCACTCTTTTCAATGCCACTATCTCTAAAGTTTCTCGATTCTTAGCCTTGAATACAGTGCCATACGTTCCTGGAAAATAGTAAAATGCCATGGATAACTAAATAATTAGTTTTAGGTCTTCAGGATTTAATGTCACTTCACTCCTTAGAAAAAATAAATGTTAGACTAACTACGTATACATACAAAAATGTTGAGGTCATCAGTAAATCTCAGTTAAATCTGCTATGTGTCTAACAACAGTAGGCCAACTACCTTTTGATCTAGTCTAGTCTAGTGCTAGTCTGGTGTAATGTAACATTTCACTGAGATCGCATTATCTTTGCTGCCTCTCCCTATTCAGCCCCTCCCCTTTTTCCCTCATTGGAATCAGTCTGACCTGAGTGATTGTCTAGAGAGTGAAATAGTTCGGACTGACATTTTCTTTCAAACTTACCTTCTCCAATTTTTTCAAGCTTCTCATACTTTTGCATCTTCAGACTGAGAGTACTTCTCCTGACAGCAGTGGCCCAGTGCTGTGTAGTGTGTGGTGAAGATTTTCTCAATCAATTTATTGCAAGATGAGCCAACAATGCTATCAACTGACGAATGACTCTAGAATCTTGATAGACTAGTTCTATTATTAGACTGAAATTCTAGATCTAAACTGGAATACTGTAGTTCATTAGATCTTAGTCTAGTAACTGATCTGATGATATGTGTTGGGCCTAGACTAGACTTGTAACTACGGCTACGCATCGACAGAATCACCAACACTGAAACAGTGCCTACAAATCACACATCATCATCCTCCACATTGGCCACATCACTGGCAGGGTCTTCTTAACTTCCATTGGTGGTAGACCTAACGGTGTGATTTGTAGATCTTATCAAGTTCAGCAAAACATGTTAGACTATTATCAGTGAATGGAATACATTAAACTATAGAAAGATTGAAGAGAAGCTACTTTCGTGACGATGCAAAGTATCGACGTTTTTTTAATAAATAGTCGAGTAATAGGTCTATAACTTCTTATTCATATAACATGCTCATGTCATTTCAGCAAACAACAGTAATATTGCCTGTTCGCTAGGCCAGCCACATAACTCTTTCAGATTGGTTCCTAGTCAATATCTGAACGAAATGTAATATCATCAACAGCATAATTTATGCACAAACAACCTAATTCTTTAATATGTTCGATACTCGTAAAGTTACAAATGTTAAGGTATCGCTCAACATTACATAGCTATTAATTACTTTATTGATTATTATGTACTGTTTCCCACGGAGATAAAAAAACATTTTTTTTTACCAGAACAAACTTTTATTTGCAACGATAATTCGTCCACGGATTGAAATTTTCGCGTCTTAAAAATCAATACTTTACTATAAATTATGTTATAAAAACGGAGTAACGATTGCCCCCCCAAAAAAACCATTACAAGACTGTCAAAATTTCAGAATACAAAAACTTTGATTTGTTTCCTATGGAGTCGCGTCATTTTGCATTACTTTTGAAGATCCGGTCGGCCTAATGGCCGCTTCTTTGAGGTGTTGAAAATAACAAAGAAAAAGATCGTATCAAAATGCAATCAGGCCCTCCTCGTTACCCAAGTCAAGGACCATCGATGCGTCCATCATATCCTCAAGGATACGCATCTGTAAGTTATAATCTCGGTCAAGTGTACAGTACTGGCATTAAGTCTTGTTGAAGGGTTATTTCCGAATTTGAAGACTGCCGAACCTGTCAGAACCTCAATTCCTCAAACACAAACCGTGTAGATCTTATTGCTTTCTCAAACAAAGCACTGATTTAATCGAAATATCGATATAGCAGGGATGCCAATTTTCCGGATAAATCCGGATTTCCGGATTTTTCGACGTTTTTAGCGGCGGGAAAGAAAATCCGGATANTTCAGGATTTTTTTTGGTCAGGCATTGGCATCCCTGATATAGTCTATGACCTGTCTATGACTAGATCTAAATGAACTGTATCATTATCATTGCGGTGCTGTCCTTCGACATTGCCACTTTCAGATTTTAAGCAAAGACCATTTTCACTTCAGTTCAGCTTTGCTTTGAGTGGCAGAAGTCAACCACCGCCTTGAAATAGTTATCATTCAATTGTTGTCTCTGTGGATATTTCACTACCATCGGCGTCGTGCCGATTACCGCCGCTCTACTTCCGGATCAATATGCACGAGATGTTGCCACTGGTACAGATTTTTCCTGTAAGGCAGGGTAAAATGGCTTCACAAAAAGCCATTTTTCTTAGGAAGAAATCGCTCATAAATTATTGGAAAATAAACCATGAAATTTTGGATCCATGCATAAAATGCTTGCCTTTATTCTGTTTAATTGCAAACTGATGATAGTGATACTAGTGATAGATTTTTTAAAAATTTCATACCGTGAGTAGGGAAATGGGAAAAAAATAACATCTCGCTATTGGGGAAAAGCACATGGTCAGAGTGGCAATACAGACATGCGGCCCGCTGCTTTAGCGATGTTAGACCTTAATTTTTCCCCTTCAAAGGAAGTCATTTCCTTGAGAAACGTTACAAGACAGATGTCATATAACTTTACTGAAAATCAGATTAAGCTCTCTATTTTTCTGTTTATACAATATGTTTTTAAATTATTGCATTTTTAATTTTCAAAACAATAAAATGTCACGCTTGTTGCATCGCCACTTTCAGTGGGTAGGAATACGCAACATGGTCTTGGTAAATTGATCATACAAACCTCTAAATCATTTCTTTTTCCACCATTATAATATAAATTACTTTGTTGGAGAAATTAATGAAACACTGTTTGCTGTCATAATCCAAGGGAAATCACTATAAATTTCGAGGGAAACTAGTTGCAAAGGGATAATGATAATGGTGATTACTGGCACGAGCCGGTTACTGGCACTAGAGGATAGACATTTCATTTCATTTATTCATTTCATTTATTTCATTCTGAACCCAGGTTGCAGTCTAGATCTGCCTTTAGCCTTTAGCATTGATGATGTAGGCCATGGCAAAGGAACAGGGCTATCTCTTTCTAGGGACACGGCCACTCTTGCATCAATACAATTCATTTAGTCATAAATCAGCCCCAAGTGGGTCTTATTTCAGGTCTAGATTATTTCTTTTTAAAGTAATTAGAGTGGAAATCCTCAGCCTAACCCTAAGCTAATCTTAATGGAGTCCTGGAAGGGAATTTCAGGTAGGGCCTCATACTAAGCATGCATCTCTCTCAACTGCTATGTATAGTCTAGTATTTAAATAAGGAACTCCTCTCCCGTAAATACCAGAAGGATTACCAGAACTACTTTTAGTGTTCCTTGTGGTTGTATGGTCATAATTTTTTTGGAGCCAGTTTTAACTTTTAAGCTTGGCAGAAACAACAGTGTTTGTTACTGCTGAGTTTAAGACTGGTAGTGCCACAAGCCTGAATCTTCTTGAAAGTGCTAACATCTTGCACCCTTCAAGTGCTGTCAATACAGCAAAATTCAAGTGCCAACAATAACCCAATGTCATTCCCACTTCCCCTGGGCTAGATATAATTGTCAGTTTCTGCTGGCCTGCCTAGCCTCTGGCATTCACATTTAATAACGAAAATGTTGATATGTCAAATATACAATTTATTAAACATTATTTAATGTTTTCTTTTTCTTTTCATTCATCGTCTCCAGAGCCCAAGACCAGGGTTTCCTCATCCAGGTCCACAGATGCCAGGAGGCAGGATGGGAATGCCAGGTCCTGGAATGTCACCACACCCACCTTTTTCAGGTAAGAAGGTTCTAAATGACATTTCTGAACACTTTTTAAGATTTTTTTTTTTTTTAGTTTCAATTCTTTATACTTCAAGATTGTCATCATCTGACATCTTGTTTGTCACTGTTGTATTTAGATTTAGTTCGCGACGGGGAGTAAAATGTTTACAGAGAAACAGACTGGTTTATCTAATTCATGTGAAGTTTTTTACAGTATGATAAGTGACTCCTGAATACAGAATTTTTGACTCATGCTTCAGAAACACGCTTACAGACTTTCTCATTTTCTTTTTATTTATATTTTTTGGCTTCCTAACATTTTGAGCTGTCTCTTGGATTCCAGTTATCCCTGACTGTTCACAACAATCCAGCCCCATATCATTTTTTTGCACTTTGGAGTGTGATTAACCTACTATTTGTAAATGGCCGTTTTTTTTCAGTGTTCCAAGCTAAGAAGATCTATATTTACCATTCCATATCCCTGCCAAGAAAAGGCATGATCTTTCAATCATCATGATGGCCACAAAAATATATTTCATTTCAAAATAAAGTTAAAATTAATGAAATTCAATTCATGGTTTCTCATGATGCTAGAAAGTAGATTTTGCTCGTAGAACCTTCTTCAAGTTGCTGGACATGTTAAAAGAGAAACAAGAAGGTCAAACAATCTAGCTATAAGATATTAAATTAAATAGATTTACAGGCCTGCAACCCACAGTAAAAAATACCATTCACCATGGCAAACCACAGTGCTTAACTCAAGTATCCTCATTACTTGAGTTAGTGCCCTTGAACAAGCTCTTAGCCTCATTAATTGGATTAGTGCCCTTGAACATGTTGGCCTATTTATCATTAGGGCATTTGTAAGCAGATTCAAAACAAGAGATATTATAGAGAAATGTATAACTAGTTTAATAATATCATGATTTGTACTCAGTATTACAAAGGCAGTGTAATACTTTGTGTACTTTCACTATCAGACTCAGAGATACTATTTGCATGCATGTTCGAGATTTTGAGATAACACAATCACGGGAGAGTGACTAAAGGCCTCTTTCCTGTTGCTGCCTATCATCCCCTCATGAAACTCATATAAATCCTCTCTCCCCTCTTTCAACCAAATCTTCATTCCTCCCTGAAATATTTTCTGAAATAGTTGCTACTTTAAGTTAATAAATTTTTAATGTCCTCCTTAATCATCATGTTCAGTCCTCCACTCCTGTCCTGTATTTAACAAAACAAAATCATAATAACACACTGTCACCAAAGAGGATGTTATTGACAGAATTTCTGTGGCTAAAATTCAGACTTGCCAGTGTCATCAAGAGGTTTTGTTTTGTTTTTTTCACATCCAGCACTTATGGGTGTGTTTTGATTGTTGATGCAGCCAGCTCCACATAATTGCAACTGCACAGGAGCATGAGGATTTTGCGATTAAATGTGGGGTGTGATTAAGCATCACTGCTTGTTTTTTTAACTCTTATGCTTGTTTTCTGAAAATGTGATTATGTGAAGTCAGTTGTTCTACACTTGCTATTAAAATACTGCTTTTTGATAGTAGAAATCACGTTAGCTTGGGACAGTCCACCTGAAACACACAGAAAACCACGAATGACTGTAACTTTGATTTTCACTGGCTTATACCTTTCCTGAGATATATCAACAACTCACCACATGTCACAAACCACATGTTAACTCAGCTTGTTATTACTGAAACATATTGTGGTTCTTGACACATGAGTTTATGTATATAATTTGTAGTTCTTTCTAAGGTACAGTGACCACATCAATGTTAGGGTCATCTTGGGTTTTCCCCACTTTCCTGATGAAGATTACTGAATTGTCTTCATTTATCTCTTAAGTCAAGGTTGATTACCTTACGCACTGCTGTTTCTTTATTTTATAACTGCTTGTAGATATCTTTAAATTGTATTTTGCAGTATCTGAAATTACTGTATTCTCTCTCTAGCATCTCCTACTCCTCCCCCCACCACCACCATCATGAAAAGTGCAAGTAAGTCTGTGCATCCCATAGTTGTAGATGAATCAGCAACTGCTTTCAGATGGTTGACTTTTTCCGCTGTATACATGTAATATAAAACTTGCATTGTGAACTATAGAAATGTAGAATGATTATTTCATGACATTTGTGTTTGAGGGCCAGGAAGGTCTTTGTAGAAACAATAGAAACCATCATGAAAATTTGCATAGATAACAAACAAGCCCCTTCTCTGTCTGCATGGACATTTCTTCACCTCACTGCAGTAATCCTGTGACTAACACAAACAGTTTTCTGTTTTCCAGAAAGAGTGTGAAAGATGTTTATAAAACATCACCGGGCCACACATATACCGAACTTGAAACTTTTGCATCTGCAGAAAGTATCTGTCACACAGCCTTTTAATTTTAACACAATTTTTAGATGGAAGGATAAGAACTATGTGAAGTCATGCCACAACCAAATTTTGCATAATAAAATGCAGAATCAGGATTATTGCACTCAGGCAAAGATTTATGCATTACAAATATACTGATTTGTTTGAATAATCTTGTCAATTTACTCATAGTCACGGTATCAAGAACAAGGAATTGAGCTTATCTGATGATTTTCTTTTTTTTTTAATGGTTGATCTTTATAAAATGTTCACTGCAAATGGACCGCTGCCGCTGTTGATATCAAACCTCAAATATGACCTTGGTATTCATTTTATCAAAATTTGTTTATTGTTCACTTTTAGATGTAGCAGATATTGAATTTTCAGTGTCTGTTGTGCTGCATGCCTGGATTGCATTAAAACAGCTAAACTAAACCTGAAGAGTAAAGAGTTGGGTTGCGGGAGGGAGGGTGGTGGAGCTTCATGTACTGGTTGAGCCTTTACAGTCATAGTTCCTTAGTTAAAAGAATAATCAGTTCTTACAAGACTGCGCATGGCCATTAAAAGCGACAGAGTAGAAACTGAAACAGCCTACTGGAAGATAGAAACTAAAACTAAAAAGGATTATGAAAGAAGAGGCTAACAGCAACAAGAAAAAAAACCAAAACAAACCACGACATCTAAAATGGATGTTGTTTTTTTGCATGATACATAAAACATAGTTCAGGTTTAAATTAGATTGAAAAGTTCAGTAAGGCTCAAATGAGCAGAAGCTAAGTAATCAGAATCTTTAAAAATGGATGTTGTACAGTATAACACAATTCAGGTTTAAAGCAAAAGGCATGGAAGAGTAAATTAAGATACTCTTTTTAAGAAACTGAGGAGCTGAAGTCTGCTTAGTTCTTCTGAACGTTCAGAAGAGAAATGCAAGTGATTCAGAATGATGTTATTTTGCTAGGTTTCAGACATCGACGTGTAGGAAACTTTGAAAATGTTGGTAATTGAAGTTGATTACTTGCATGAACTTTTGGGGCCATCTCTTCAGTTAATGTGCTGGAGGTCTTTCCTGTGAAAGTTCATTGTTTAAGAAATTTTTCCCGTCTGGGTCATATTCAGACTGGAATGGTTCCAATAACCACATAGCTGTTGATTTGTGTTGGTTGGTTGGTTGGTTGGTTGGTTGGTTGGTTGGTTGGTTGGTTGGTTGGTTGCGTTTGTTTACTTGTCTGGGTGGGTGGGTGGTTGGTTGGTTGGTTGGTTGGCTTTTCAATGGCTTGGTGGCTAGTTGTCAGAAATGTTGGTGGTCTTGGTCAGTATTATTTTAGCTCACCGCCCAGCCTTATTTCAGCGTGGCATGGTACTGACCAAAAGTCCACACTTTAATTTTAGCGGTAATAAACTGATTTAGACGAATTAATAGTAATGAGGTTCAGGATTTTTTTTTTCCTCAACACTAATTGGAAAAGTGCAAATAATGCGCCCTGGGCATTCCTGTCTAAATGTTGACTTTGAGCTTCAGAATAAAGAAACCTGATAACGATAATGCGGTGTAATATTATTACAACTCAAACGCATATCTCTCTTTCTCTCTCTCTCTCTTTCCCTCTCTCTCTTTCTCTCTCTCTCCCCCTCTCACTCTCTCTCTTTTTTTCTCTCTCCTTCTTTCTCTCTCTCTTTCTCTCTCTCTTTCCTTCTTTCTCTTTCTCTCTCTTTCTTTCTTTCTCGCTTTCTCTCTCCTCTCTCTCTCTCTCTCTCTCTCTCTCTCTCTCTCTCCTCTATTGTCGGAGGAAGCTGCAGGACACCTTGGTCCTCGCAGTCAGCTTATAATTTGGTGTGTACTCTGTGTGGAGCGGGCAGTGTAAAGTCTGTTGTTCTCTTCTGTTAGAGACGACATTAAGTTCCCAGGCGTGAGAGATTGCCCTGCAGTCAGATTTCTGAGCATTGTCTTGGTATATCTAATCTGTCTCCATTGGTCTATGCCGTATTTCATTAAGAGTATTCTGGGATTTCTGGATCATTTCGTGTAAAGCTTCGATTTTATGACAAGGACTGCTCATGTGCAGACAATTTCCACATTACTCATGTTTTGGGGGGTTTTTTTGTTGTTTTTGTTGTTGTTTTTTTTTTGTATGTTTGATTTGGTTGATTGTTAATGTTCTTATGCACGAAGCTACGTTTACTAGACTATAGTGAAATTATTGCTTAGGCAAAGACACAATTATTTTGTTTTCCCGACCACATTGAAAGATTTTCTGGTGCACCCTCACCCCACCCAAATCTCCGTTTACCGAAATATCAAGATGCATTATTGTTGTGAACTCTGGTCACTTTTTTTTTGTGAAGAAGAGGGGCGTGGAGGCTAGGGTATGGGCCCTCTATTATGGAGGAATGCTCACAACCCTTTGCTGAAAAATCAGCATACTTTGGTCAGAGCTGTTCATATGTATGTTTACGTAGTTTTCATCCTAGATCCGCCTGCTATTAATTTCGTAATGAGTGTATTAGTATTGTTAACTATGCTTTCTTGTCGGTTAAATGCAGGTCAGTAAGCTTCCTTGACTGCACAAGGACTTCCCTGTAGAATTAGCGCTGTGACCGGGTCAGCCCAGCCCTCCCTCAGTGTATTGACACAGGCATTGTTGACATAGTAAACACGGAGACATGAGACCATTGCTGGTTCCTTCCTCACAACCCTCTCGCCGTCTTTCTTTCTCTCCTCCTACACACACACACACACACGCACACACGGACACACCTCTCACTAGCTTGGTGGAAGACCCAAGCATGTGGCCCGCCTGTATTGAGTAATTCATGTTAAAGACGAGATTAGAAGTAGAAGTGCAAAGGGACCAACCATTCCGCCGTACTGGTCAGTGCAGTAAGAGAGCCCAGCCAGGCCAGGCGTTTTCTATCGAGTCTTCTATCAGTGCTTCATTGTACACGGTCAGAAGTGGGTGCATTTTTTGTTTATTCTGTGTTACAAGTTATGTTCATTGTAGTGTGACTACTTATTAGTGTTAGAATATATAATTAGAATCTTCTAGACAAACTGTACTGTATGCTTATTTTCATTGGATTTGAGACTACATGTACAATTTCAAGACAAGTCTAACACTTTGCAAACTTAAACGATTTTCGGGCCTCTTTCATTATATATATGTCGTCCCGCGTCATCAGTGGGTGCATTTTTTTTTAAGTTTCGTCTTACAAAGTATCTTTCTTACAGCGTGATGTTGGAGTATATTAAATTCTTCTAGACAATTTGGAGGCTGTGATATATTTAATGTATAGAATGTGAGACTACATACACAATATTATATCTAAGGCTTTTGAATCTGTGAGGTTTTCCTGCTTTTTAATTCTCTTGAGGGTCATTTCCACTGCTGGCACCGAGTGAACTTGTTAGGGTTTTTAATAATTAATAATTTGCAACCTCTGTATACATTGGCTTGATATTGCCGAAATATGAATATTTCAGGCTGTTCTTGGAAAATTCCATGTGCAATCTCTGCATTAAGAACTTCATGTGTTGGAGACGCTTAACTGCCAAAAGTGTAACGCTCTGCTCACCGACTTTCACGCTTGACCTCGAAACCTCTCGCACTCACAATCGCTATTTTGTGAGCTATATTTTCTCAGTGCCTGGGGAGGAATTCCATATGTGTGCCAGAAATATTTCCGTGGGCGCATTCAACACACCGAACCAGCAACATACCCTAACCCTAACCCAGGGTTAGGGTTTAGGTTAGAGTTAGGGTTTGGGTTAGAGTTAGCAGTTAGGGTTAGGGTATGTTGTTGGTTCGGTGTGTTGCATGCGGAAATCTTTCTGGCACACGTATGGAATTCCTCCCAGTGCCTGGAATCCGTCAGGCCTCCGTATACTAAAAAAAGTCTTAATTTCGAATTATTGAGTATCTCGTTCGTGTGGAACAACGAGTTCCTGGAAATCTAATGATTGGCAGCATTTTTTTTTTCTTTGATGGCGTTGGTGGTGTGACAAAAGAAGGAAACGCAGTGTGTCTTACTTGCTCTTTTTATATTCGAGAAAAAGCGCACTGTCTCAGCATTCACATTTTTTTTTTTATACACAGTACGCACCTGCCCGTAAGTCTTTTTAAATTTAAGAATCCGAGTCCCGAAAAGTTTTTCGAAACGGAAAATCATTCTGGTCAATCTTGTTACGAGGTTGTAAACGTATATAGCACAGTGCGTCGCTTGTGGTATGGTATAGTATGAGGTAAAATATATACTTCCATACTTCCTCATGCTATTGGCGACTCTTGAAGTCTCTGTGTTGTGATTTGAATTTTCTTCTTCTGCTAGTTTTTTTGTCTTTCTTTTTCTTCTTCTTCTTCTTCCTTCTCCATTTTTTTTCTAATTTTTCGTTTCTTTGACTTCTTCCTCCTCTTCCTTATTGTCGACTCCAAGCTGACCTTCTAAGCATTTAGCCAATGCGCAATTTGTCACACTCTATCGGCGATATTTTGAACAGTTCTGTTGCTGGGAAACGAACGGTATTACGTAATGTTTCTCCACCCTTATCACTGGACGTTGAGTAACCCATGATAAATGGTTGATTAGAGTGAAGTTCGTATGGCTCTTTTGTCCGTGAGGATTCAGACTGGTCAGTGATAGTTGATAGTGAAAGCTTATCGTAAAACGAGCCCCGGACGCGTTTGCGCTCAACATGTTAAGAGTCTCTCTGGACATGGCATTCAGGCGAAATTCTCCTGACCCAACCCAGCTAACAGACTAGAGAAGAATTATTTTGTGGGGGTAAGGTTCCCCCTGGCACAGACCGTAACGCTAATTTCATGTGTGCCGTATGAGTTATTGGAAAATCTTCTCTCACAGTATTGAGCAGCTGTCAGTGGAGAGTGGTGTGTGGTTGGGGTGCATTGTAGTGTGGTGTGTGGTTGGGGTGCATTGTAGTGTGGTATGTGGTATCTTGCTTGTTTCTACATGCCTGTGGGGATTAAATATACAACGAGTAACTACAGACCATATATGTAGGAGGCTTGAATATATTGTAACATAGCTTACCTGTAAAGAAATGTCCATTTTTGCACCACAGACGTAGGGAATAAGTATCATTACATGTTTATATGTAATAAGGATAGAGGCAAAAGAAGAAACTAATACCTGGTTGTTATCGTCTGTCAAATTTAAAAGAACTTTTGTGTACTGGAAATAAAGAAGGTTAGAATTTTAAAAAAAAAACCTCTGCACTTTTATCAGAATGATTAACTGACAATATGAGAATGTAATTATATGGTGATGCAATGCGCAATAATCATTTACTAACATCATGGAAATTTCTGTAAGCTTCATGCCCTCAATCCACATCACAAATGTACATTATTAAGTACATAATTGTGAACTCTTCCACCTGTACTCCTTTTACTTAATTTCACAAATTAACATGTTTTGTATTTGCTCCGGAGTACAATTATATTAGAGCTGACACAGCATTGAAATTAATTGAATTGATTATGTGCAAAGATAAAACCACATTGATTATGCCGTTGGTTTGAGTGCTTTTAGTTTGGTATGTTACAGGTCCACATAGTTTTAACAAAGATAACATAGCTTTATGATGTAACTAGCCACTGTAGTGTACAGTAGTAGTTTGCCTACTCTACGTGCAAGCTTAAGGATCTTAAAGTAGATTTATGTAAGGGATAATTAAATTTACAGCATTTCTTTTCATAAATATCAGTCTGTAACAAGTTTTTTTCCTGAAATAATTCCATAGGATTAAGATATCCATATAGATATATAAGTGGTGTATAGAATGGACCGGAAAAAAAAAATTTACTAGAAGAATTGAAGGTTTCAAGTGGGTGTACATGATGTGAGTTGTCATACACTGTCTTGAATGAGTTATTTTGCCAACAGTGGCTACAATTTACTGTCACCAAGTAGGTGTATTGAAAATTTATATAGGTGCACAACACTGATCATAATAAGCATCTTTATTGTCTGAATGATATTAAATAAGTTTAAGCACATCCAAGCAAATTGTTCTATCTGCTGTCATTAGGGAGGTACTTCGCTCTGCTCACCTTATGGACATGAAACAAATTGTTGCTATTCATTATATATAGTACCTATTATGGAGAACTCATTTGACCAGCAGTGTTTACTTACCAGAAATAAAACCGTTGTCAAGAAAAAAAGCATGTCATTCCTTAGAAATCTTCGAAAGTATCAGTCAAAAGGAGCCAAGAGAAAAATATGGAACCAAATAACGATTATAATGTTTGTTGTTGTTTGTTGTCACTGCATGACAGTACAGTAAATGGGGTAGGCCTGATCCATGAGACTGAATCAGCCTTGGACATTCACTTGGAGATTAGTGACACAAGAGAATGACACAAGAATGATTATCTAACTCGTCAAAGGACTAGGCTGACAGATTACTTCAAAATCTTTCCTGACTTGACAATATAGAAAGTGTCCTCTACAACTCCCTGACTGAAAAGGAAGGACAACTTGTTTACTTGAAGCTTAGGATGGGATTTCTAAGATATCTCTCATGATGTATCTTGAATCACTCCATAAATTCTGCAAGTCTCTAATTCCTGTATCTCTAAATTGACTCAAATGGTAACCCCAATAGTTTGATAAATAATCCTTTATGTGTTGTACTTAGCCTTGTGAGCATGCAGAACATTAATTCTGATTGAAGTAATTGTACTTCATAATATTGATACGCTATATCCCTGAGTTTTGAAGTGGTGCATCAGCATAAGCCTTAGCTCATTCCTGTTTCCTAACATCTTTATGTGCAGTATCTTATATATGCTCCTGAGTTCCTCAATCTCCTAAGTTGTTTACTTTATTCTAAGTCTCCTCAGTCATCTGTGGACACAGAAATATTTCCACTGAATAAGATTTTAGATTCAAAGGTTCCGGACACTCCTTAATGTAACTGTTGCATCCACTTGATTATTGTAATATTTGTATATGCCGTAACACCATTTTAAACACAAGGCATATGGCAGCATCTTATTAATTATGCTGATACACTTTTCAGAATTCTGACCAAAATGATCGGATTGGATAGTGGAGCATGCTGAATTGTAGATATTATAGGTAGTGTGTATGTTCATTGAATTTCTAGACAACCGGCAGCTAGTCCATCAAAATCACATGATCAGTGTCCTGTTGTGGCTCATATCTTTATATTGTATATTATTATGGTTGAAAGAGTATACTCTGCTTGACTTGATTGACTAGCTCTCCAACACAAGAAATCTGAGGAAGTTTGTTCTGGATGTTACAAGCTCTGTTAATTGAAATTTCATTTGTTTACGGAAAAACAGGATGAGTTTTTCTGGGAAACATTTTATCACTTCTGATTTGACATCTGGTTTTTTGGAAAAGGTCTATAAGATTACATGTTCATAATGTGTTTCTCATAATTTACACCATGACAAATTATTTTGTAATGCCATTGCAAGGTAGTTTTAGCATAGATTGCTACTAGCTACTCAGTGAAATACAATCTGAAAGCTGCAACTGTGTTGCAACTGATTTAGGAGCATTATATACATAAATGTCGAGTTCATACAGTCGTTCTTGGAAATTTTTATGATCCCCAAAATGTGAATCTTTCCTTTTTAGTGGTTGTTTTTGGCTAGTTTTAGCAAAATTGAGTGAAGAGAAAATATTTTTCTCTGTCTTCAAAAGGTGTCCAGCTGTCCGTTCTTTAGTAGCTAAATCTAGGTGACCATTGCTGTACATTTTCATTCATGTATGTATTTCAGTCATAAGGTCCAGTTGTTTCTCCAGATCATATGAATTGAGGGTGACATTTTCCCTAGGTCATAAATTTATGCAGAAGATTTGTAAACTTTTTTTGGGGGGGGGAGAAGGGTTTGGAGGATTGTATTTTTTTCCCATGTTTTTTCCCAGTTTTTGCCCAAGAAAAAAGAGGGAGGTGAGATCAATGCATTTTCATGAATTTTGGAAGGGTGGGGGTGGGATTCTGACATTTAAGGGGCGAATGGCGAATGATCTGAAAAAAAAAATTGAAGATGTCCTTGTATAGAGGTAACTTTGCACATACAAAGTTCTCAAGTCATTGTCACCATATATGCTGCAGTTCTGGACATACCTCAAAGGAAAGGATGCAACATAGATTACATACTTCACATGTGTAGTAATATGAGTCTCCATTTCCAGGCACCCAGGTGAAGACAAAGGACGCCAGTTGTGAGTAGCCTCTGCCGGAGATTTGGACCTTGATGTGCATGTCATTAATTTAATACATAGTCCCTGCCACAAGCATGGTCAATGGTCGCTATTTTTTCCTCTGTTAGAATTTAGAAGGCTTCATGGACATGATGCAGAGAGCTGAAGAGTAATATGCATGTTAATTAAATGGTTTTACCAGAAGCATGATTGGTGGTCATGTCATTTTCTGTCTATTAGAGCTGAAATTGCTTCTGGGGATCTTGAAGAGAGCTTAATGTTGATGTGCTTTGCTTGCCTTGTAGTCATTACCAGAAATATGGTTAATTCCCAGTGTTATCATTTGGTATGCCAATTTTAAGGCTTTTATCTAATAAATAAAGCATAAGAGTATGGCTGAATTAGAGTGTTTGTGACTGATAGCCGAGGTTTGTCATCTATACAAATCCAGGTGATTTCAAAAGCAGGTCCCAGATTTGGCATGATCTTAAAAATTGCCCAGGAAAACACTGTTGTGAGCATATTGTTCAATGGACTCAAGTATTTGGGGCCTCAGAAGATTTAAAGGCCCAGTAAGAGAATTAGGGAACACTCCCAATCTTTGTGAACAATTTCTGTGTAATACAAAAAGTCCACCGTGAGCTGTAATGGGATATGGCACTGTGCACACAATTAAGTGGTCTAGCACATACAGTTCTGTTCAGATGCAGTGAAGTGTGTCAGCTGATGTGCAGCACGGTATAGACTGTGCATGTCCAAAAGGTTTGACATGGGTATCAAGTTTGTAAATGGGAAGAAACAGTTATGCCATCTATTTTGGGTGGGGGGCAAAATTGTTTATTTATTGTGAGTTTGAGTCAAACCCTCCCATGGGCAGCACCAAGACATTTTCTTTATACACTATATCTTAACCTATCATTTTATTCCAGAGATCAAGGCTCTTCTGAAACTTAAGACAAAATGAAAGATGCTGACTGTTTTGCACAAAAAATATAGTTTAGTCATTTGTTGCCATACTCATGTTGGTCCTGAATGTTGTCTTTTTTTTCCCACATATTTCTCAAATGCAGCAAATTTGACATTTGAATCATATTTGCTCAGATGACATCATGAAAATGTTCTGAGAACCTCACATGCTGGATCAGTACACAGTTAGAGGATTGACATATTGAGCACACAATGTTTAATCATGGTTTGGAGAAGGGACAGTAATCTCAATATGTTTAACTTGTTCGTAAAGTGGTCAGTGTCAAAAGCAAGGTGACTGGTGATTTTTACTTCCTGTTAGAGTTCGGGTGGCATGATTGGATTGGTGCAGAGGGTTGGATATTGAAGTGCTTGTTTATATCAGTCATTATCAGAGGCTACAGGCCTGGTCAGTGATCATTTAAGTCATAGAGGAGTCACTGAGAGCTGGAATTTGATGTAAGCATGTCCATAAATGATAGTCATAGCCAGAGACATAGTCAAATGTCTTTGAACAAATGTGAAATCATAAGTTCTTACTTAGCAGATGCATGAACATGCCGGTATATTTATCAAGTCATTTGTTTTGGTGTCTGCCCTAGATGTCCTTATCCATAGAACCATAGAAATTTTCTGTTTTACCAAAAATTTCAGCTTTCAGATATTTCACTTTGATTAATTGACTTCTCATTATCATCCTCCTTGAGTACAGTCAGCTATAATACTTTGCTGGATTATAGTTGTGTAGCACATGTATTATCATTGAGTTGGTCGTCCATTTTTATTTCCCAAAGAGTGTTGCTCAGATCTGTTGCATGATTTAACTTCTTTTATAAAGCCAGATTTCAGCATTACAGTATAGTCATGTAGACAAGAGTGTAAATGCATTTTATAGTAGCAACTTCAATGCATATCACCGTAATGCTTAGAATTTTATTTCAGCTTTTATGTGTGAATGTTCTTTAAAGAAACCCGGAATGTGCATTTTAGTTGGAATGGTAGATGCTGCTTTTGTGCCATTTTCAGTGTTTAAAATTCCCAGTGACAGGTTTGAATATTGACAAACAAACACATGGTGTTGGTATGTTTTGGAAGTTTGGTGTTGAAATGGATGCCAATTAAAAAGCGTTTGAGAGGAGGGTCTGTAGTGTCCTCTTTATGGACAATGCAAGGGAAATTCAGTTACTTTTTAAAACACTCATTTTTTAAATTTTTTTATGGGCTTGCCACCTAAATTCTTATAGGATGGGGCATATAGTCTGTGCCAACTGACAGCAGACAAGAAAGCATGTCATGACCTTTGACCTATGAACTCTGACTAGGTGAAGCAGCACAACCTCTTTTCAGCAAATTCAAAACAGCTGGCAGTTACACAAAGCATTACAAAGGAGAAGTTGGTGTTAAAGGTTTTGGTGTTTTTTTTTCAATGTAAAGCATCTCATATAAAGCAACCCATTTGCCACCATGCAACTCAGCATTGTTGGGACTCATGGCTTGTCAGATTTCATGTGGTTTCAGGTGGCTTCGTAATGAAATGCATTGGTTGTACATGAACTCAACCCCTTAGCTTTATTGTAGTGTGATAGTGCTCAGTATTCTCTCACAAATCATGGCATTCTCATGGGCTTAAATGCTCTGGAAGAATCTCAGTGGGATGGAATATGTGCCAAAGTAGCAGAGGAAGAAGAAACATAAGTGCCAGTTATCACTAGGACTGAATATTTCAGAGACTTTTTTTTTAAAGAAAATAAGAAAGAACAGTTACTGTTGTGTGTGCAATTTAAAGACATAGAAAGAATGATATGAAGACAGGGAAAGGGAGGAGAGTGCAAAGAATAATGCTTGGTGGACTGACCAAAGTAGGTGCATGATTTTTGATATGGGAGATTGAATGCCTGGTAGATAGTGTTCCTGCATATTTGATCTGTGTACTTTATGCTATCTGTGTGTATAAGGTTCCATACCATATGAAAATTATCTGTATAGTGGTATAAATGATATGTATTCAGGCTAACAGTAATTTGTTTTATTTATTGAGCACTGTTGGTTTAAAGTTGTCCGAGTCAGAGATGACTGACAGTGACAGGTCATAAAGATTTTTACCTGAATGATTTATTGATTGGATGTGACCGGTCTTTGAATATGACAATAGCAGTAATAATTATATGAAAATGAAGTGTATACCATGCATATTATTTTTACATATATTGAAATAATTTTTTTCTGCGTATATGTGCTTATGTGGGTTAAATGTTTCAGTACATAAGCTGTTACTATGTTACTTTGTGTGTGTGTTTGTATGCAGGCACATTCTAAAGAATCTCTTAAGGATATAGAATGAATTAAGCATTTTCAGATTTATTTTATGTCCAGACAGATCATGTCTTACATTATGGCTGTTTTTAAGAGATTGGTTCATGTAATTTGACTTCTCCATTTTATGCACCTCCCTATGGTCTCTCCTTTTGCAGGTAACACCATCACAAAAACTAAAGAAACCAGCAGTAAGTTTATGACTTGTTTATGTTTGCATGGATCATGCATTTCTAAGTTTGCCCTGAATCTGCAGATTGGACCAAACAGTTCAACCCATGATTGTTAACCTGCATGCCAGTTTAAATAAAGACATGGTTATTGACTTTATTTGATTTATGTTGATGAAAACTTCTCAAACACTTTTTGAAATATTTGATTCAGTATGTGTATATATATATTTGTTTGTTTGTAAAACCTGGATCTGCCTCTTGGTTTTTGATTTGCCTTTTCTTGCTAACAGAATTCCAGCATGATGCTGAGAAACCCAGCGTGTAAATATGAGCCAGAAATATCTGTTTGGAGAAAGTTTTGAGGAAGTTCTGGCTGTTTCACATGTCATGTCTTCTCTCGATTCATATCATTTTCAATTTCAGTAGAAAAATTTGTGGTTGTCTGATATGATTACTTTTGAGATCATTAGCACATATAACTTGTAACTGCAAACCTTAAAAATCACTTCAGATTCTTGTGGCTTCCCAAAATGAAGTAGACATTGAGAAACAGCTTTCTTTTATTGAGGATATTTAGTTATTAAAGAATTGTTCCATATGCAGTTCATCAGCGAGGAATGAGGGTAATACCTTGCCATCATTCATTACAGGTATGCCTTACATAAAAGACAACACATCAGGTGCCAGAAATACAGATCACCAAATAAAATGATTCATATAGGTCCTTTAATACGCTTAGTTTTATGAAATAAATTCACATCGTTTAAAATGTTTATCAACTGCAGGCAGTCTTCAAGAACTAGCAACTGTAGTCTTGGTGATGGAAAAGTCCATACGTTCCCATTTTTAAAAAAAGGAGTGCAAAAGTTCATAAGATATGTGTAATGATTTTTTTTTTTTTTAATATTCTGCACCAGCCTGAATTACTGCAGAATTAGATTGAGAAGTTGCAGAATTTTGTTTGGCCAGTGGCATAAAACTTTATCCTCAACTGCCATTTCTCTCTTACTAATTTCATTACTCCACTTGTGATTTTATTTTCAGTTATGAAAGTTGGGAAAGTATACATCGTCAAAAGTAGAGTTCTGATTTTATTGATTCATTTTGAGCATTGTCAACAGTTCTTCTGTTTGGTTCTTTCTGTCCTCATTCCTGATTTGATCATGTTCATGTTGTTTTGCAAGTTGTCATGCAATTACCCATCCCTATAGAAGAGCTTAGAGTTGAATTGAATCTCTTTTTGTTTTTACCTGAAAGTGAATTTATCTTATCAAGAGTCTCAGACATGACTGTCTTCAGATTTGTGCTGTTGGGTGATTACATGATATCCAGATAGGCATGGTGAGAACATGAGCATGTTGTATCTGCTACAAATCTGTTTGAGGCACCTTCTTTCCCCCTCCTCC
>JAWQUT010000003.1:7215989-7243538 GCA_033807755.1 Ellobium chinense
GGCTTTCGGCGCATTAGCATTATCTGACGGGCGACGGCGGTGATGCGTAGCGTGGGACGGGGACCGCTGATCTTTGAATTCACGGGCGCTGAAGAGTGGTCGATTATCCGGAGTGAGAGGCGATTATCCAGTGACTTTTATATAGAAAAAATTCGGTTCCCTGGGAAACGAGGCCATTAAGCGGAGTCGAGTGTAATAGATAATGTTACAACTGAAACAAATAACAAAATCATTGCTGGTCAAGGGTGATGCAACACCCTGTCTCTCCAGCTCTACAACCAGATCCTCATTTACACTGGGAAAAGAATTTGATAGTTTTACAACTGCTGACACTGTGAGTTTGGCATATGTGTGGTCGTGCATTGAGAAATGAGACATTTTTACCCTATTATGTAAAATTGGAAAAATGTTTGTTACAGGGTTATTGCACCAAGTTAACTAAATGTCCTTTTAGTTTTTTATTATAAGCAACATAATTAATGTTGAATCTGTCATTTCCATTTTTACAGCATGTAGTAAACAGCTTGATGCATTTCATTTGCTTAGCGCTGTCTGTACCAGTAGTTGCCCAAAGATTTCCAGACACAAGGAGAGGAAATGCATTTTTTGTTACTTTCCAATCATCGCAATACATGTTTCATGACTGCTTAACAAACTAGCCTGGAACAGAATTTGCATGTGTTTAGACCTCTTAATTTATGAGTCTCACCAAATATTGTTTGATTTGTTTTTATCCAGTTTAGTACTTAAGTTGAATTGTTTTAGAATGTTTTTTAAAGTTTTTGTTCAGTGCTTTTTGCCTGACCACATTATTTCAAGCTGTGATTTAGTTGTTTTGTGCACATCATAACAATTCATTTTTTAATTTCATCAGCGCGAGGAAACAGTGGCTCATCTAGATGACAGAATATTTGTGAATCCATGCATGTAAAATTTGTATTTAGTAGAAGTCAAACTTATTAAACAAGTACTTATATCAAGGTTCCACTGTACTTATTAAGCAACTCACAACAATACCTGGGACATTTCTTTTACTTCCAGAATTTCCATTTCTAGTTTTGCGAAGATACTGGTTACAGTTGAGAAAAGTACATTTTGGATGTTAGTTATTCTAGCCAATTCCTTCAGGATACTTTACATAGCAACATCTGATAAGATACATACTTAATGCCTCAGTGCCATATAGTAAAACTCTGAACCTCAATCACTGGTTAAGTTGCTCATCTTGGAAGCCTGATCAGTCGCTGTAGTCTCATCACTAGCCTTATTGTTTTCACACAAAAATATGATTATTGTGATTCACTGATAAAATATTGTCATATCAAAACATGTCTTCATGCCATTACAGTTCTTGCTTTAATGGCATGGTCCATTCGGCTGTGCAGAAGGTAGCTGCACATTTGTTTTCCATGTCAGATTAATTCATATCAACTCTTGTCATCTCTCCAGGTATGCCTAGAGCTGGAATGCCTCCGCCCCCGCCTGGGGTTGGGATGGACAGAAAGCGACCTTCATCCCAGGACATGCGATCATCCCATCAGATCAAATCGTAAGTTTGAACTTCATGTGGTCTTGTCTTCAGTAGTTTGTATAATTATTTCCTTTGGAGAATAGCTAGTAAAACATCAATAATTAAGATAATTTGAATATTAGGTGCCCTGAAACCAGTTCTGTCGTTGATCCTTCTGTGTTTTTCTGAACTTTATTCTTGACAGCCTGTCAGGATGGAGATGCAAATATCGCAGGTTTTCACATAGGGCCGGCAATGTTTATATATGACTTCAGCTTGGCTGGTCTTTTGCAATGACCAACGTTATATTATATAGCTCTTGTTCTGGCCTCTCCCCTCCTCCACCTGCTGGACATCCACACTCAGTTTAGTCAGTGTCCTTCTACTCTGGGAGACAAAGAAAATTTGATGTGGTATTATTTGGGTTCCCTATGCTGTGGTAGAAGAATGTATCAAAACCAAAATACAGTCAGAAACGCTAAATGGTTTGGAGTTTGTGGATTTTATAACTCTTTAAACTTTTCTTTTATGGACATTTAAAGGTTCTGTCACTTGGACAGTTTTGTATTCCAGGGAAGATATATGGCTTTGAATTAGTGTATGGAGATAGAGAATGTGCATCAAAGTGGTTGAATGTTAACCGCTGCTCTTATTGATATTTACAGGAAGAGAAAGAAGAAGATTGCTGACAAGATTCTGCCACAGAGGGTCAGAGACCTGGTACCAGAATCCCAGGCTTACATGGACCTGCTGGCCTTTGAAAGGAAGTTGGATGCTACCATCATGCGCAAGAGATTGGACATTCAGGAAGTTTTGAAGAGACCAATGAAGGTAAGCACTGGGCTGGCCTCAAACAAGGGTGCAAGTCCTGTTCAGTGATATGATTGATTTCAGTGAGATTCTTGCTTTGTGGGCACAAACATTTCCAAGGAAAGCTAAACTCAAACTTTTTCTTAATGTATTTTTCATTTAGTCATAACTTGAATAAGTTCCTTACGTTGGCAGGCGCTAGGTGAGGCTGTTCAGTTAAGCATTGCCTGGGAATTTCTGGAGATGGGTCCCTTGCTATGCCTAAATAAAGCAGAAAAAAGGAGCTGGTGTGCATGTTAATTCCAAACTGAAAGCTCTAGTGAGGGCGAATCATTTTTGTGAGCTGTTATATGAAGTATCAGCAAACTGACGAATAAGGAGAACCAGTTCCTAATTTTACCTCACCAAGAACCGCACATTGTTTGGCCTTCATGGAATACCATGTGGATGATCAGGCACATGGAGAGATTACTCCATCCCGTGATAACCCTTCCTTGGCACGAATAAATATGTTGAGTTAATGAATGCAGGCCTCATTTTCTACTCCAGTCTCATATCTTTATGGTGACACTCATGTCGTCAACATTGTACAGATGAAATAAGTTGAATGATTGCATGCAACATGATGAAAGCTTGAAGAACATCTTGTACTGATGTATTTTTTTTTATTTTTAATATTTTCAGCAAAAACGCAAGTTGAGGATCTTCATCTCCAACACATTTTTTCCATCTAAGGAGGTAGAGGTATGACTCGCAAAAATGGAGAATGATTTCTTATTGTGAAGAGCCCTAATTTTAAAAATGATAGTTTCTTAACAGAAAACTAATGATCTCATCAAACTGCTTACTTTCAGACTTTTTAGCCAGCCCCAGCGGATGTTCTATTAAAGATTTCGAGATGAAGTGGCAACATAAAAGTGCCTATGTAGGAAACATGATTAGTAGGCATAGGTAGGAGTGTGAAAAATTTTGCTGTTAGGGATGGTTTTGGCAATAAATATGTATATATAAAGCTCTCTAGCCTTTTTTTAACGCATTGTGCAGTGACTGTGAGTGAAGATTGCCCGGAAAAACTTAGTGGTTTAATGTTGGAGATTATCACCATGATTATCGTTGTCTCTTCTGTGGTCTTTCTTATCAGGATGGTGAGGAATCTGTACCAAGCTGGGAACTCAGAGTTGAAGGCCGTCTCCTAGAAGATGTAAGTTTTAAGATGCATCGTCAATAACTGAATCATTTTCTTCACATGGTAGTGCCATGTATAAATAGTCATAGGGTCAATATATATTTTTTTTGTTCATGCTTTAATGACTGAAAATAAATGTAACACAATTGTTAAGGGAACAGTTTTGTTATGTATCCTGTGTCAGGTGGTCAGTGCTGTTTCTGTATTTCCCAGTCCAGATATAGCTTAGAGGCTATCCAGCGAGTAAAATATTCATTGATTTTTGTGCAGGTCAAATTAAATGGTTGAGTATAAAATTTCTTGCTTTAAAAAAAGAAAACAATACAGCATCCACTAGAAAGCAGGGAGCTTCAAGTATTAGGAACTAGTATCATCACATGACTTGGTTTAATCTGGCTAATCACAAATCATCTGGATTTCAACAGACCAAACATCCTGTGGTTGTTTCCATACTGTCATGCTTGTCAAACTTTTATAATTCATTACATAATACGGATTTCCACAGGCTGCCTCCGCAAAGCTGAGTGACAGCAACAAGATCAAACGCAAATTTTCATCATTCTTCAAATCCCTGGTTATTGAACTGGATAAAGAGTTGTATGGACTGGACAATCATCTGGTTGAGGTGAGGAACTCTTTGTAGACAAATCTGAACATCAGTTCTGTCAAGACATTGCATAGTCCTTTCCTTAACGTGACAAGGTTTGGGAGAGATCTCGTGTACTTGCCTCTTCCTTTCAACATTGTTTGGATTCTCTGAGTTTAGTAGTTGTGGGGGTGGTCATTGTGCATTCATTTCAGTCTCAGAGAACAACATAATTTTACCATGATTAACTGAGCGAGTGCATTTCCTGAAAATTTAGAGCATCTGTCATGCAGACCATTGATGTGTTTAAGGCATGGCAGCGCAGGAGGTTACCAGCATATGGATGTGGCAAAAGAAGGGAAGGGAAATAGGAAATGGTAGCTTGTTTTGAAGACAGTTTAACAAGATAATTGATGTAAATGAGATTCGCCAGTCTTAAGTGAATTTCCAGTTTTTGAGACGTCTTGTTTGGATACAGTGAATATATTGGGAAATTTACTTTGTTTTCTCTCACTAGCTTTCTTTCATTAGATTCCATAATGTCAAAACATTTAGAATTATCAACACCAATTCTGTGACTTTTATTTTATCTCACAACAAATCTGCCGCTGAAGCATTCGTCGTGCAATACGGATGACTTCCTATATACTGAGCCCCTTCTGTGGAGTTAGAAAGTATATATTGTAAAGCAGTAATTAGCATAGATTACTAATCGAGTTTGATGTCCAGTTGCATGATGGTATAAATATTATCCATATTCATTATGTTTTTTATTATTATCATGACATATTTGGCCATTTCTCTCTTTACAGTGGCATCGTACCCCAAGTACCCAAGAGACAGATGGCTTTCAGGTGAAACGACCAGGGGACCAGAATGTAAAATGCAAAGTATTGCTGATGTTGGACTATCAGGTGAGTCGTGCAAATCATATGGAAAAATGAAGATAAGTTTAAGCGGTGATAATGGATACTTTAATTGTGTTCGTTTGTCATGGAAGTAATTTTGCCAATGAAATCATGCATGTCTTTTAATTTTTTTTTAAATTTTCTTTCTGCAAATGTTGCTATAAATTTTAGCTTGCAGTGGAGGTTTTTTTTTGCATAGACCATGTGTGAAATATGCTCATCACAAATAGGCTAGAATCTTTCTAAACCTGACTCAGGAAGACAATGCCGATATTCAGGAAATCAGATGGGGGCTCAGATTCTTAAAATTTCCTGAATTTTTCTCGCTTTCAGTTAAGTGTCAAAAGAATTTTTTTTAAAAATGTTGGTATTTCAGGAAGGCAGATCATGGCCATCCTATATTTTTTCCTTTCTCCTACAACAGCCAATGCAGTTCAAACTGGACCATCGTCTTGCCAGACTCTTGGGCATCCACACCCAAACTCGGCCATTCATCATTAATGCTCTATGGCAGTACATTAAAACACACAAGCTGCAAGATTCTAGTGAGAGAGAGTACATCAATTGTGACAAGTATTTTGAACAGGTAAGTTGATGAAGTCTTACATATTTGAGGAATTGGGTCTGTGAGCACCTTTTCTCCTTTTGATTTAGAAAGCCTGCAGATTGAATCCCTGGTTGCCCCTGCACATTGTTAGAAAAAGTTTACAGCCGATATTGTCTTAACAAAGGCCCTCGAAAGCTGGCTTTTAGTGAGCTTGCCTTTGAAGATTACATGGCAGGAATACAAGTTCAGCTGATCTAATTGTCAGATTGTGCATAGTGAATGTCAATATCCAGATTACGACACTTAACCGAGCAAGACTGGTCATCAAAGGCAGTGAACTGACTTTCAGTATAGTTTTATTGCTGTGCACCCAAACAGAGAGAGTAGGTTGATTTGGAGTTATTTTCTCAATAAATAAATGGTAAATTTTCTTCCAGGGACCGCAGAGGAAACAAAATGAGGGTAACAATTACTACAGATTGACTTTAAAGTCCCCTCTTGACAGTCCTGTTAGAACATATATCAGCTGCTTGAAGCATACAGGAAGCCAGACTGAAACCAAATTTTTGCAGTGTGACAGAATTTTCATTAATAATAGTGATGATATTTTGGCAGATATAAACACCGTAATTTCATTAAATTTAAGGAGTGTTGTCATAGATGTCTGAATAACTTTGATTCTACTGGGCACTAAATAGAAAACCGAGCTGGTAAAATGTATTTCTTTCTGCAGATATTTGAGTGCAAGCGTTTGAAGTTTTCAGAAATTCCATCTAAACTTCAGCCACTCCTGATGCCCCCAGACCCTATCATCATTCATCACGTTGTCACGTAAGTACCAAAAGACAAATGTACACCTTCAGATATGCTCACTTTCCTAGCATGTTTCATTTCACAGATAAATTTATGAATGTTCATATCTATGAATTCTCCTTTTAAGCCTATATTTTTGTCACTCAAAACAAGTTTTCAGAGCAGTGAGTATCTGCTTCCTGCTGAGGTGGCATTTCTGATAATTTTCAAATTTCTTGTTTTTGTCCTTTAGTTCAGAATAATGATAATGATTGAAAATTCACCAAATGTGATTATGAAATGAGAATTTATTATGTAATTGCTGCCTCAAAGCAGTTGAGAATCTAATTGCTACCTCAAAGCATTTCACAATCAAATCCCTGCCTCAAATCATTTCAAAATCTAATTACCACCTGAGAAACATTTCAAAAGCACTGTATTAGTTTACATGTCCATTATCACTGAGTGAGGTTTTATACCATAACAAAAGTTTATTTATTAAGATTTCATTTCTTTCATTGAGAACTATAAATGTATTTTTTGACATTCTCAGTGTTGAGGGTCCAGATGCAAAGAAGACAGCATGTTATGATATCGATGTTGACATTGTAAGTGAAGGATATGAAGTAGTGTTTACATTTGTGTATGTTTGAAGTGTTTGTTAACCTCATGTGTTGCCATACCCCACTCCTTTATTTCTGTGTCTCTTAACATTTTTCTTGAAGATGTATCAGGCTCTCTTCTAGTAGAATGACTTATCAGACCTCCATGAAGTTTCATAATCACCGACTGCATTGAGCCAATATAACATCCGTCTGTATACATTATGTAATCCACATCCTTTGGGAGGTCTGGTGCTTTTACTGTGCTCTGAGAATGTATGTGCATATGTTAAAGTCATATTACACATTTATATACCAAAATATAAAAGGTCCTCAGCTTATGCAAAGTTAGGTGTGGGTGTCTGTTGACCAAACTTAAGTATTCTTCTATAAGATTCATGACAATCAATATGGTTATGTTAGCTTTGGCCAGCAGTAGAATAGCCACTGTGTGCCTGATGAAAGGTAGTAAAAAGATTGTTCTATGATCTGGGATATTTTTTCTAATAGTGTAAGGAAAAGTACCAATCATAGAGCAGGATTGATATAGAAGGAGTTGATAGTTTGATACATGTTTGCAAGTAGGATCATTAACACTGATTTTTCATTTGTTATTTCAAATCCTACAGGATGACACCTTGAAGCAGCAGATGAATACCTTTGTCATGTCCACACAAAATCACACTGACATCGCTAACCTGGATGCAAAGGTAAGTTGTGATAGCTATGTTAAATCTTGGAGGAGAATTTCTCTGTTTATACTGTAGCAGTTTTTAAGAAATATCCACTTTCCTAGAAAGTTTCAAAAGTGTTAACCCTTCTGGCTGTGTTTTGGACTGCAACTGATCAAAGGCTTTATTGATGAACAAATTTTGTCTTTGGTTGTTTATGATTAACATTTCACATTTCTGAAAAGACTATTTGAGCAGAGGTGGTCAAAGTTAATGGGAAAGAAGTCAAATGGGAGAGAACGTGCCAAATTATTATGGTCATTTTTGGCTTTTCAAGGGTTTGAATGTGGAAAGTTTGGTGCAAGTATTTACAGATACAGAGTTATTTCCCTTAATGTTGTTTCGTGCATTGATCATTAATGGAAATTAGACTTGACTGGCTGTTAACATTGTTTCTCAGCACTGTCTGGTAACATTGTTTATTGGCTGCCTGCTGTTAGAAAAGCTGCTCTGTTTTTATATGTAACAAAATTTGCAATTTAGTTACAGTAAATTTCTTTTCTAGAATGAGCTGTAGATCTTGTCTTTGTTGTTAGGTGAGAGGAGTTCTCTCTTTTTTCAGCAGGTAAGTGTTATTATGCACCTGACAGAGAAAGTTAAACTGAGGAAGACTGCTAATACTCTCTTCACACACCTGACATCAAATACCATCTTTTTTCAGATTCATGAGACAGTCGAGAACATCAACATGTTGAAAACACAGCGAGAATTTTTCCTCGGCTTTGCTAAAGACCCACAGGAATTTATTAGCAACTTCCTGATCTCTCAAACAAGAGATCTCAAGGTAGATAAACTTTGTAACTGTTCACTTACAGTGGTTGCCGCCAATATGACTTCACTTCATTCATGTGCCTCTGAATAATCTTCTTGGTATCAAATAAGCATATATCTTGAAAGAGCTGTGTTCTGTTATAGTGGACTCTAATTGAGATGCTAATATGTAGGTATAAATCGGTGCCTGTAATACATATCAGCTGTAGATATCCATTCCAAAATGAGTTCTTGCGATCCACATGGTAAGTGCTACTAGCGAAGTGCTGTGACAAATGTCGGAAAAATCCAGGTGTTATTTTACCTGATAGTAAATTTTGATAGTCAAATATGACATAATTGATAAGGAGAGGTGATGCTATTATGAGTTTGGGATTATTTATTCACCAGTGTGATCCAGATGGTGGATTTGAGAGCTTTCATCTTCCATGCAAGCTGGAGGGAATCCATATTTGTTATTAGATGTGCCTGTATTCTGAAGAGCTTTTAACTGTTGGGTTTCGTTGTTATCTTAGGCCAGTATAAGGTGCAAGAGTGCTGCTATATTTGACATTTTCATCATTTGCACATGTTTTGGATGGCATCTGAACGACACTGGGTGGTTGAGGAGAGAGAGGTTGTTTGATAACAGTCAACTGAAATATGATGACAGTGTACAATGTGTGCTCTGCAAATAATGTCGATATCTCTTATGTGTTTTCTTTCACATCTGATCTAGGACTGCCTTTCCTGTTACCATGTTTTGATGTGCAAGGTTTGTTCTCTTTTCCGCAGACTATGACTGATGTAGTAGGTAATCCAGAAGAAGAAAGGAGGGCAGAGTACTTCTACGAGCCCTGGACCAATGAAGGAGTCAACCGTTACATCTATTCTCTGGTAAGTATTTTTTGCTCCCCTCTAGGTTCACCACTTTATTTTAAAGTGTTGCTCTGTATATGTTTCTGATACGTAGTATATATCGTCACCGTCTCCTAACAATGTCGTAACTGATTTTTGGTAGATTTGCATTTACGACAGTATTAGGGGACGGTGACGATATCAGTTAGTATGGAGTCCACGGAATGCCAGTCTAAATAGGGATTTTTCATTGCTATTTATATCACAAAAATGCTAAATCACTTGTAACTTCTTATTATCAGGAGATTTGATAGAGATTTGGATCACCGGAATTCCTTTCTGTTATCATATAAGGTTATTTGTACCCATAATTAATTCATATGGTGAATAACTTCTAGTGTCAGGGCATCGGAACAGAACACAGAGTTGAGGTTGTATATGTTTCGGTTGATGCAGTGGATTCTGGTACTGTTGTATAAATGGAGGAAGAGGGAGACGGGCCAGGCTAAAGGGGTGTTGGGCTCCCATGTGAGTTTGTGAGGCCATATGCACTCAGGATTTATTTATAAAAATGGATAGGCTTTTAGAATGTTGGGTTATGCAGTATGGGCAGCATTGTATCTCTTCCCTGATTGAACACAAAACATTGATTCATGGATACATCAGTCTGTCATCAAATTTCCCCACATGAATAATTTTGGCTGCTCCGTTTTTCTTTTCAGGTTCAACAGAGGAGAATGGAGTTAGAGCAGGCACTCATGATGAGAAATGGAGGCATGTAAACAACTTTTAAACTCAGGGCTTCTGTGCTTTTAACTATGGTCATGCCATAATTGTTGCACTGCCAACTTCATGTAGAATCAAACTGCTTTCAGAATACTGAAAAATTCAGGATTCCTAAGTCGTGAAATACATGTAAAAGAAAGCAAAAGAAAGAACAAAGTCCCAAAAAGTCATCAAAAGCTTAGAATATTGTCAATGAAGTGCATTTGGTTTTAATCTCTGTGCACTGTGCTTTTTCTCCCCTCATTTCCGAAGTGTGGACATGGTTTTCACAATCTTAAATGATTTTTTTTTCATATGATGTACACTAAATGAAGTAGTGCAGTATCATTGAGCATTTTAATATTTTACAATGTAAAGCAATGCAGATTCCATTACATTGGTCGATAGCAGATCTGTCCGTAAAGAACATCTGTGGCAAAATTTGATCATCTGCCTGTACAAATTGATGTGGATAAAGTCCCAAAGGTTGAATGTTAATGTGAAAATATTTATCTTCGTTGTTTTTCTCTCTTTTGATTATTGTGATTGTTCTGAAACAGCACTCATGAAATCGTTCCATGTGTTGGCTTGGCAGTGGCAATGCTCATTGTGCATGATAGATATTTTAAAGGGAATATTAGAGAATGTAATGATAGTCTCATTCTTCATATAACCAAATGGTATTTACTTTTCTTTCTTTTTTTTTTTATAACCTGATGAGGAATATTGTTTCATTATTGATTCCGAAGACAGAATTTTTTAGTATAACAACGAGGGGAGCTTGTCAAATCAAATGTGCAAAGGCAATATTTAAGCTCTTTTAATGAGAGCTAGATTTTAATTATACCTCAATCTAAGAATAGTAAACCTTTTAACCCAGTTAAGTTTTGATGGTGAATAATGTGTTCTCAAGATCTCTCTGAAATGTCATGCATGAACAAATGGTGCTCTTTCATTGTTAGACATTGTTGCTTTTTTTTTTTTTTTTCAAATTAACCTCAGTTCATTTTTCTCATTGTGAATCTCATGTTAGGTGTAATGGATGTCCATCATGAATCACCAATCACATGCATAATTATTGTGGAAATTGATGTCAGTATCCAATAAATGTGAAAAGAAAAATGGTGAAATCACGCTGGTTTGTGTATTTTGTTCTTGTCCTTTTCCACTTTTAAATGTTCGTTTGTTTTCACAGATTTCATTTTTCTGAATTTTCCTGGAAAAGGCATTTTGTGTTAGTCTCCTTCCCAAAAAAGTGTTAACACAGTACTTCATGCTGTCTGAACACACTCTCAGGAATTTCTTCCTGTTAAAATGGCATCCAGTGAGGTAGCAGTGGCTAGATTTATGGCGGTGGAGGTGGGGTGGGTGAAAGAGAGAGCGAGATAGGTGAAAGGGTAGTTACTGAAGAGGACACTAACACCAAGGTAATTCATGGACAGCTGCTGTGACCTCAGTAGGGCATAGATTTTCTGTGGCGACTTATATCCCCTACTCATTTATTCAAAGCCACTGCTCTGGCACACAAAAAAAAAAACGCACTAGAATCCCAATTTTGCAGGAGACACGGAAAAAACCTTGAGTTTTGCGCCACATTTTATCAGTTGTTCAGTGGCGCATACATGATTGGCTATCTGGTAAAATGGAACAAAAAGCATGCGCACTGGGTATACATACAATCTGGCCTAGAGTTTTATCTCGATAGGTGACGTGCCACCTCTGAAGACACTTCCATCTCATAAACTATAAGAGCTATGAGAGAGTAATCCAGCTGGAAAGATAGAGAGCATTATGAGCTAGACCTTTACAAAGGTGCCAAAAGATGAATTTGACCCAGTTTTGCATATATATGGCCGTGTATCATAAAACCTCCGAGCTGTCCAAATATGAAACCTCACATAGGGCTGTCTTGTTCTGACAAGATGTCCCATCAGCTGACACACTATATTACATCAATATCTTCAAAGATGGGGCACGTTGCCATCGTATGGCATCATATCAATGAAAATGGGGCACTTTGCCACAGGAGGGCACTGTAACTCATTTTACATGATTAACACAATTTCCCCCCAGAATGTGATGGATGAAAGTCTTCCGTTGACAGGGATCCCCATCTTCCTCTTCTCCCCCCTAAATTCTCCTGATTTTGTCTGTCTAATGTCACATGTTCCTTTTTTTCCTCCCTGTCAGTCTTATCTCTGTCAATCATCTTTTATTCCATGTACAGTATTTTGCTTCCTCACACAGAAATCTGCCATCTGGGATATCTCCAGTGGCGTATACATGGGGAGGCAATATGAGCTTATGCTTATGTTGTGTGCCCNTGTGTGCCCCCCCCCCCAAAATCCACAAAAAGGTCCAAGTTTCTTTACATTGCAAATTTATTTTTACTTAGTGATCCTAGACTTTCTCCTTCCCCCCCCCCCCCCCCCCCCCCCCCCCCCCNCCCTCCACATATAGGCAGCTGCTAATCATCACCGTGTACCCTCCCTCCTCCATCAAGTACTCACCACAGATTCAGAGAACCTGTTTTCTTCGCTACTGAATATTTGGCTCAAGTCAAATGAACTTCGATAATAATATGTACTATGCTCTCTGTTCAAAGCAAAATGCATACATTATTTTTATTGAGGCGTGTGCATATAGCCTTTATTATCATAGTCCAACTGGACAATGAAATTATTAGAATGATTAGAATAATAAAATATGCAGTGAAATCCATACCTAAATAACGAGGCTTAATCTTCTCATTATGTGGACTTCACGTAAAAAAAAGAGGTTCCACTGTAATTTGCTCTCTCTCTCTATCTCTCAATCTGTCTCTCTCACACACACCCGCGCGCACGCACACGCACGCGAGCACGCACATACACACACACACACACATACACACAAACACGCTATCTCGCTTGCTCTCTGTCTCTTTCGTTTCCACGCTCTTTCACTCTCATTCCCTGCAGATTTTCATCAAAGACGTATCCCTTTCTTTCTGTCTTCCACTCTCTGGCTCTCACCTCCCATCTCATCTTTCACGTCCTCTCTTTTTCTTACTTTCTCTGCATTTCCACACCTCTCTGCTTCACATCCTGACAACTCGAGAAAACAAACTGCTTTTTAACAAGGCATAAAATAAAATGTCCAACATCCACAGTTTTTTTAAAGATTTGTCAGTTCATCATTGTCTCAGCTGTGATTTTCACATGCTTCCAACCGGTCCTCCCCCAAGCTTGTCACGTCTATGGAACCTCTTCAACGATGGCCTTTTTAGGGGTCTGGAAGCTTTGCCGTGTAGAAAATGCTTTAGCCCAGCTTGATGTAGCGGAAGAATATTTGAGACACATCGGAGTCTACATGTTCTGGTTGAATTCAATAGAATTTCACCTCTGAAAGCAAAGTGCAATCTACAGCTACGTGTAAACTTTTTAATAGAGGGCAATTCCATCAGAATGCCACGTTCTTTACGCTAATTCTGAAAAAAAAAATGACTTTATAGCAGTTAGCTTTGGTTGTTTCTAAATAGGGATTAATATTTATTCATTAAATATAAACAGTAAGTAGTTGCTGTGAAGTCAAGGCTCTTCAGAAATTAGCGTAAGTGACGTGGCATTGTGCTGGAAGTGCCCCACATGTACATACATGTATATATAATACTGTGCTTCTGCTGATTGAGCTGATCACATTGTGATGAAATGTCTCTGTGTCAGTGGTGTCAGTACCATCGTCTACCTTGTTCTTTTGAGAAATACACGTATATTATGTATGATTAAAGTAATAATGCTCGGCCCAGAGGGTTGTTGTGGTCTGCGAGGGTTTCTACATGAGTAGTGATGAAGCCTAGTTTATCCTTTTGGCATTGTCAGTGAGGGTTTCCATGGGGTAAAAACCACTTCATTACCGCTGAATTTGTCTTATCCCTGAGGAAAACTCTGACAACATAACAACCAGTCGGACCTAATGGAATAGTTCGCGTTATCCGTGGATGCATCACCATATTGTCAAAGACGAGACTTGGACAATTATTAACCGCGTATACCAGACTACCAGCTTAACAGAAGACGAATTAGATTTTAATTCGGTCTTATTTCCTTATCGTTACTTTTTCCCATCTTCCCGAAACCTCCTCTTTCTCATAAGGTCAGGAACTATGCCTTTAGTAATGCAAAGATAAAAAAGGTGGGAGAAGGGGGAGACAGAGAGAGAGAGGGGAAGGCCTTTCATGTGCTCTCAAAACTATTTTTCAACCCTCCCAACACCCGTCATGTATATGTAATGAAGTAATCTGCAAGCTCTCTAGATTTACACCCCGCTTTTGCAAAATCGTTACTTCACAGTTTTGGTAACTCTGAACACGGTAAAATGCACTCTGGGAATCGTAGACAAATGTTTACATTCTGAGCGAGATTTATTTTTTCCCTGTCTTTCTCTATTTCAGGGAAATGGGTAGTGGTAGTTTATTGTATGGGCGTTTCTCATACCACCATTCATCGCAGAGGTTTGGGTTTTTTTTTTTTGCGAGTCGAAGTGATGATCCTTCCATTCTGCGGTTGTCTGTCTGCGGTCTTCTCTCTCTCTCTCTCTCTCTCTCTCTCTCTCTCTCNCTCTCTCTCTCTCTCTCTCTCTCTCTCTCTCTCTCTCTCACTCTCTCTCACCCCCTAGTTCACTTTCTTTTTCCCCTCTCTCTCTCTCTGTCTGTTTTCTCTCTCTCTCTGCCTCTCTCTCTCTCTCTCTCTCTCTCTCTCTCTCTCTCTNTCTCTCTCTCTCTCTCTCTCTCTCTCTGCCTCTTTAACTGCGGCTTGTTGCTCATATCATTAACAGCCGTATAATTACAACGTGGACCAGAATTATTTCTGTCTAGGGACACAGATGTGAGGCATCGGCGACTGGCGAGTGTATAAAGAAAACATTCATCATGTGATTGGCTGCAGAGGCATAGGTGCGAGGGGTCTGGGAGATGTGCGCCTCTCCTTCCCCCACCTCCTTTCCTTCAGGCTTCATCTGTCTCTCGATTCCTACTGTTTTCACTCCGCCCCCCACCTAGAAACTTGATTTTGATTCATACGACCCCACTCCCCCCCCCCTCCTTCNCCCCATTCACACAACGTGCACTCTACGCTCATGGCAAGCTTGTGGATGAGAGGGTAGAGGAAAAGGGCAAATGAGTTATGAGTCTGGCCATTGAGGAAGAATTCGGATCTGATGAGAACAGCAATTTTATTCCTTCCGTTCCTTTTCCCCTTATTGTTTCGTTGTTGTTTTTTTTTCATGTCGCTGATTAAAGGCCTCCATCATGCAGTCCGTCATCCACTTTCCCGTACCCAAAAAGACAACCAATGTCACCCTTCCTCCACCCAACATCCATCCTCCACCGCCCAAATAGACACATCTCCAGTCTCAGACTGATACGAGTTTCTTGGTAAGTGTAAGTTTTCTTCGCTTTGCCGGGGAAAATAGACTAAATAATCGAAAATGGGTCGGATTACTCCACCACTGGGTGGGAGACATCCACTGCAATAACACGTTCTCTGATCTAAACGGTTCAGCTGTATACATGCACATTTTTTGCTCCCTCAGAGCATCAAGTACGTCTAGTTAATGTAGAAAGGTCTGCTGTGCTATCGCCTTGATAGAGCCTACAGTACCAGAGCACTGCCTGCTCTCCACTTCCCACAACTGCAATAAGATAGTAGACGATCGGTACGTATCTTGCTGGAAGATCGAAGATGATATCATTCTGATTCTGTCAATAGCTATGCGGCAAGTGACCCGTTTTGTTCCAAGTGTTTCTTGTGACTGGTCAGTCTGGTTTCTCTGCAGACAGGGCTGTGCTTGTTATCTAGATACTGTCATGCTCGTTTAGGAACTGGATCTAAACCGCGCCGCAGGCATTAATTCGAAGCATACTGAACGGCCTGAGGGCATTCTACCTTTAGGAGCTTCAGCAGTATGCGAGAAACTGGAAACATTAGTTGTTCAGACATTTCCCCATCCTTAAACGAATCTGTGGGCATTAAGACCAGGAAGAAATGTTATAAAATATATCTTCATATCACGCACTGTCTATTTCCCAAGAGATAACTTCAGGGATTGTTGGTTGTTTTTTTTCATTTATGTGGCATGGTTCCCGAACGACCATCTTGACTGAGGCATAATCGAACAATACAGGCACAATCGAACATTTGATAACACCCACACTCTTCAGATGAAGCTATTTCGGATGTGATACGAGATGGGTGTGTTGGTCACAATGGACAGAAATAAGCAGGGCTTTTCAATGGACCACTCTCAGTTTGTGCACCGTAAGCCACAACTCCAGCAATATTTACTTCCGCTTTCCACGTTTCCATTGTCAGAGGAAATCAATATGATTGTCTGATATGGTTGCTACGTTGGCTTTGGTGACTGATGCATCTTTTATTTTGTGAAGCGAAATTTGATGACGCAATCACGTTATTATTTTGCATAAACGGGAAGTGAGCTCGATTGCAGTTCACTGATTAATTGAGCATGGTCTTTGGGAATGCAGACTGCGTTGAAGATTTGAGCCATCATTGCGTTCATGTTAACGCGTTTCTTATGGTATGAAAAATTCTCTTCCATTTTCCTTGCTGAAAACAAAACAGGAAATGTCTTCTAGATTCAGTTTCAGGTGGAAGCTAATGGACCAAACCACGTAAACGAACAAAAAAGAAAAAAACGCAGAAGATTAAAGGTCGTCAATCCAATAAAGACTTGTCTTTTTCATTCGACGATACAGTCAGAAAGAGGGATGGCATTTAAATGACCCCGCTTTGACTGAGGGCCTGTAACTGTAATCCTTGTCAAGGACTTGTCCTTAGTTCTTGACATTGTACTGACAAAGTACTAAGAGAAAATAATCAACCCTTTTGATTTTGGTTTCTTCTTTTTCAAGTGTCCCTTGATCAGTACCAATCTCGGTGAACAGAGAGAGCGACTTGTAGGTCTAGATCATACGAGTACAGTTCACAATGGCTGAGGTAAATAGGCTCACTTTTCCGCAAGACTAGACTGCGTCAGGGACGTAGCTTCTTGGGTTCTTCGCGAGAAATGTAAAATGAGCCTTCTCACTTCTTTTCCACAAATGCAAATGACCCTTTTAGTTATTTACTGTCCGCAATTTTTTTTCTTTTTGTTTTTTAAATCTATTCAGCATAGTGAGTGAAAAGAACTGTTGACAGAAAACGCCAGGCAAATTTTTGGGACATGTTATCAGACCAGTTGTAACAGCTGGTAATTTTGTGGGAAAGAGAAGCAGAGAATGTCAAAGGCGGAAAAATGCCCAGTGATCTGATCAGGACAGGCATGGACACGATCATATGGATGATACAAGAGGCAGAAGAAAAACTGGCACTTCATAAATGAATGAATCCGTGTGATCAGTGAGCCCATAACACCAGAGTCCGACAAGGCCATAACAATCTGGTCGTCCTCTCTTTCTCTCTCTCTAGCTCTTTCGCTCATACTCTCTTTGTCTTCTCTTCTCTCCTCTTCTCTTCTCTCCTTTCCACCCGAACAAGAATCTGGCCGTTTCCGGAGTCAGTTTGGAGGTATCGACTTTGATGGTGTTTTTCTCTTTTAGATTCGAAAGCTCCCACAACATTACTGGAAAGGGGCTTGAGAGTTAGGCACAGGCTTAGGTGCGATCCTGTTTACACTGGGTCTGACAAAAACAAACACTGGAAAAAAAAAAAACACCATTCTGGGCGTAGAGTGCAAGGCCATCAAACATTATTCTTGTCTTGATTACTTTGTCAGCATGGCATTATTTTGTCGATCTGGCCTTGCTTGTCTAAGATCAAGTCATTTGTCATCATCAAAAATTGTCTCCTGTCATTTTCGAGAGATGAGAAAACAAATGTGCGACAGGAGGAAGGGATGAAGTTGTTTGCAATGTAAGTGGTGGTCATATTTAATTATGTATTTGATACATTCTTTAAGAGACACAGTGAGATTGGGAAGGATGTGTCGGTCTGTGAGGGTGTGCGTGTTAGAAAGGCAGTGGAAATGCGACGGTCGAAACCTGTTGCGTACTTACTTTGTCATAATATGGTTAGCAACTTCTATACTATAATATGTTTATCTTAGTTCCATTGCACCGTGTACATGGAAATACAGTCGATAGCAAGCAAAAGAACAAATGCGTTCAGTTCTTGCAAGTAAGTATAACATTCTCTTGTGCCACTGTCAGTGACTTCTCATAAAACATATTATATATATAATACAATAAAATATACATAGAGAATGGTCACCTCATTTTACAAGTATTCTTGTCCACTTAGCAAAACCCTGTAAATAGTCCTAAGGTGCATTGGTGTATGTCTAAGAGGTAGGGGTTAGAGAAAGGAAAGAACCCTTGAGAGAGTATTCGTCTCTTTTTTTTTTCCTAACCTGGCTCCTAACCCTAACCTAGCGTTTAACCCTGATCAAAATACACCTTGAGAAAGTTCTAGGATTTTGCTTAGATGGAATGGAATGGTCACCTCATGCTACAAGTATTAATTGTCCACTTAGCAGAACCCTGTAAATAGTCCTACGGTGCACTTGGGTTTGTCTAAGACTAAGAGGTAAGGTTAGAAAAAGGAAAGAACCCTTGAGAAGTCTTCGTCTCGCGTCTCCAAACCTGGTTCATAACCCTAACCTTGCGTTAAACCCTAACCGAAGCATATTTTGAGAAAGTTTAGGATTTTGGTTAGAAAACCTAGACCAAACTGAGGGGGCAATATGATGTATAATTATTAATACGGTGAAGCCTGATGACCTGACTGGCATTCGAAAGGAATAAGTTAAACAACGTTATTCTTGTACTGCGATGACCACAATACTATTCTTGAACAAGACAAAGCCAGTGACGAATGTCGAAAGATCACAATGACATGTGATAAGCAGGTGACCTAATTAACCAGGAACCGTGATCATCGTTTCACCGAATTTAATTCTATATCTTGCATTAACCCTTCTCTTTTCCACAGTCTTGTCAAATTAATTATCCTATAAGTCCCAAAGCCTCTTCTATGCCTATTTCTTGCGACACTGATACGAACACACTGAAGTAAAATTGAACGCAATAGTGCGACTGTGCTAGACACAGTGTTAATGGCATAGTTGTAAGTGTCAGGAGGGTCGGCTTCCATTTAGAAGCGTTTTCAGGGTCAATGTACTCTGTTTGGGTCCTTTCTGCAGGTTCTATATGCTGCATTAGGTCCATGGTTCCTAGACAACCCGCCGCCCTTTCCTCGTTTCCCGTTATTCGCTGAACATCACTTTCGCATGACTGCTCTCTGTCAGCTTCCATGTCTCCAGTCGGCTGGTAAACGTATTCCCCGCAGGTATCAAGGGCCCCCCAAATTTCAAATGTCGTTACGCCCGTTCGTGATATGCAAGGATCGATTCCGGAAATCGTCATCACAGGCCTCTTGATCTACTTCTGTTGCACACGCATTTTTTTTTTTTTTTAATTTAAGAGCGTATCTCAGACACCCATTTTAAACTCTTGGTAGTTTTTTGGCTCACAGTTACAGATTTTTGAGGGAAATCATTTGCATACGCTGCTGTTGAACATAATAGTATTTATCCTACGTTATTTCGAATATAATTTGAAGTTATGGCACTGGAATTAAGCCAACGACGTTGGCCTAGAGAAAGAGAACAAACAGAATACGCCACTTTTCCGGTCATTTTGTTGGAGAAATGAGTCAAAAATGAGACACTCTCAGAGAGATTGGTGGATGATTTGCAGAACAACCCTTGATATCCAGTGCCTGATCTCCCAAAGTGAAAACAAAATAATCCTCATAGAACAGAAATGATTTTGGTGTCTAAGTAAAGAGAGATGACCAGCTGATACTGTTGCTGGCTCGATCGACATACACAGCCATGATCAAGGAAGGGTAGTTGGATAAGCAGCGCAAGAATTCCCCATATTTTTTTCTGTTCTGGTAAGCAGATATAAACGGATATTTAAATGTAATATTTCTGACATCTGGAAATAATGCATTTATCCAACCAGCCCATAGGGGATACGATACCAGAGCATTTAGAAAGCAAGAAAACGTCCACTGGAGACTGAAGCTGCCACTAAAGAGACACTAAATCTGAACGTACACCATTCCCAAACTCATCCCCATTCCAGTCTCATTTAAAGCTTTTTTGTTCATATTTGACGGAGCTCTATCGCTCTCTCATGTCCTGATTACTACAAGTGGGCCAAAAATGTAAGGTTTATAACGTAGAGCAAGCACCTCACCAGGGTTGGGCAGATCTGAGATCAAATGATCTCAGATCGTGATCTTAGATCAGTTCACGTGAACCTGATCTGAGCTAAACAGCTGTTTTAGATGAACTGATCTTGATCTGAACTATACCTATTTTAGCTGTGTGGAAGAAGCTGAATTAGATCTCCAAGTACGCTGAATTTGGATTCGGTGTGGAGTCAAGTACCGAATTAACAAACTCCTTTATTACCATTCTACGATGGTATTAAGAAGACACCCCAAAGATCAGTATTTCTCCCTGAGGGAGTTAAGTAGACAGGAGCAAGGTTGATTAGTTTTGCATATACAATCAACTCCCAGCAGTTTACCAGCCTTAGGACCTCATAGATAAAAGCAAGTAAGGTGTTTAGAGAATTTCGATAAAAAAAAAACAACAAAAAAACTACGTATTACATCGTTTGTACTTCGAACCAGTTTTTGCGATCATACATTTTATTAACTACATTCTGGTACAAGAGTGCATGAGGATGACATAACAGAAATTGACTTTTTCACTTCGTGCTTGCGAGTGCTATCAGATTTTTTTCAAACAGGCGAATTAAACCACTTTCTGTTAAGTTCGTATCAAATAAATCAAATTATAGGCTCTATAGAAATTGGCATCACTGCATTAGTGTCCTCACTGCCATCCACGCTATACCCCTGATTTTTATCAACGTTTTATATCTACCACCGGAAACTATCTGTCTACCAACTCTTGGTGTCATACGGTGTATAGATGATTCGCCCTGCCTACGCTGGCTTGACCGTTATGCACGTACCTAATGTAATCTGACAATGCCAGACCCTGATTGTTCCAAGTTCGTTGGACTGCGGAATATTTTGCCATTCCTTTCCTGCGGTTTATGAATTGATACATTGAATCTCCTTTTCTGACCTCACGCTCGTTGACGAAAGTTAGGTGAGTTCAAAACTGCTATCGTGTAACATCTTGGCATAGCCTTCTTTTCAGTGAAAAAAAAAAATCAAAACAACAGACCACTTCGGAATAAGTGCTAGACGATCTCATGATTTCTGACATTTTGGACAACATGGCAACTTTGGGCTTCCGCCTTACAGAAATAAGTAAGATGTCGTCCTCAAAGAAGTGTACACAATGCACGATCAGAAGAAACATTACCCAAGGGCTATGAGTTCAAACAGTATGGTGTCTTTGTTGAAGCATTAATTTAGAGCGCACTAGCACAAATCTGGGATCAATGTAAAACATCCAGTGCAGGGTGTGCTAACTGGTACAAAGTGTGCATCACCTTTAAGGTGTAGAAAGTATACTTTGATGACGTTTTCAACGACTTTTTTAGAAAACGATCGAGGCTCTCCAAGTTTTTTTAGGATTAAAGAAAAGCAGACAAACAACCAACAAGTAACAGTATAAGTCTTGTTAAGATATCTGGGACTGGCCTCGAATTATGAGCTTAATCGATACTTCGCCCGCCCTCAGTTCCAGCCGTTTATAAATACATTACAACCTGGGACGTGACCATTTCGCCATGAACAGAATCATTGAAATCATTCAGATTTGCGTTGAAGTTTCCTCTTAGTCTTAGCAACATATTGATACCATTGGTTTTGTTTCACATAAGTCAACACGTAAGTAAACAAACATCGCCTCTTTACTACCTTCGGAGGCATTACCCAAACTCTCCATTGTGAAAATAGGCAGGAGGCATTTGTAGGTAAGAAAAGGATATATTCTCTTCATATACATCTAGTGTCTAGGGTCTAGCGATTTATCCGAGGCATTCGTGAGTATCTTCATGTACCACAATTCGTTTAGTAAAGCTGAGGATGTTGGTAACATAATGCTCCACCAAGACTCTAAAGGTGGTCAGTAACGATTGCCTCCAACGGTAAAACAGTGACTGAGCTTGGACTTTAGATAAAGCTGTGTGAAATTAAATACAGTTTACTGTATAGGATTGTCACTATCTCTGCGGATTGACACAAACAGAATAAAGAAAGGTTTGAAAGATTATGTTCTTTTTGTCCTTTAGAGAAGAGTTCGGCACAGAATCCCACAGATGTGGCAGTGAATTAAACTTCCCATTTCAGAGTCATTTTACAAAACCAGGGACGCACTGGGTTCTGGTCTCCAAAAGATGCGATGAGCGATTGCATTATGCAGCGGAAAGAAAATTATGAGACTTTAATTCCGCCAGCCCACTGACCTCCCGATATCTGACAAACTGTTAAGTTTAAATCCTGGTGATAATCATTCCACTATTTTTAATGGAAAGGGCACGTCAATCAAAGGTTTTAGAGTCGGACTTAATGTGTCAGATGGGCTTCCGGTCCTGAAATGAAATCCTGCTCATCTACGCACACAGACACGTGCAATATCAGACGTCCCTGAACCGAGACTAACAAGCCAGCACCGTGCGGTGTGATGTGTTTTGTTACTGCCCAAGTACTCACGCATGGCCTCCAAGAGAGAGCTGGAGAAATGGAAAGACACAGTGATAGGGGACGAAGTTAATTTGTACACAGACATCGCTGTTGGCTGAAGAAGTAACAAATCAGTTGTTTTCAGATGCTGAGAGGTTAAACGAGAAAAGAAAGGGGGAAAGATATTACTGAGTGAGGGAATGGCTTTCAGCATTCGGTTGGAATCTTTTGTGAAAGCATAGGCGTATCCTACGGGTATGGGCCAGCTGGGATTATTGTCTCTCTATTTTCTACTTTCCTCTTATTTTCTTAAAAGTGTGCCAAAGGCCACAAGTTCACATTTACTTTCTTTTTCATTTGCAAGCTGACAAATTTTACATTAGCTCGACACATCACAGAATAATAAATACGACCAGACTTACCAAAAGATGCCTCGGAATAGTTCGGTAACACTCGGGACGCCATTTTTTTTTCTATCGTGCATACCGTCATTTTAGAGGTGATGTGTTGTAGCGATATCTGTGTTATGAGAACTGTGAATACCAACGCTTCACCCAACTTTCGATATTTCTTAGGCTTCGTATCTTTCCATGCATTTACTTAACATAATAGTGTTATCATAATTAATGTGATAATGACAGTCATAGACGACAGCAGCAGGAATCCAATGAATGAACAACACAATAACCACATTCACATAACTGCATGTGCGACATGAATGGGTTTCCCATGTTATATGGGAAACTAGTCTGCACGGTATCTTAAAATGACATGCGTGCTAACAAAAGTGCTGGGCTTCTGAAGAAGTATTTATTTTCGCGAGGATTTAATTTTCGCGAAAAGTCGGAAGTGGTTCTCAGCAACGATCTAATTATCGCGAGCCCTGTATGTTGGTGTTGTTTTTTTTTCATGTGTGTAAGCGGCTGAGCGCAGCGGTTTCAGGTTCTAGTGCGTCGTACCAAGGTTGCCAGATTTCTGAAATTTGGCTAGCAGATGACCAAACTGGCAGTTTTCTTCCTAATGATAGAAAAACATACATAACATAGCCCAGTACTATGCCCTTTGGAACAAATAAATTGAACGGAACATTTTTTACGCGGGAAATAATATTAGCAAGTCAAGGTAACTTTGCGACTTTCGCGAAACTTTTTTCTCAACCATATAAAGAAAGAAAAAAACTTCCACGGCATTTTTTTGGTTTCTTTAAAAGTTAAACTCAATAACATTATCAACGTGAAGTTCAGTAATGTAATCCATTTGCTTTCCGCTTATTTCCGAGCCAGGAGGGGTTTATGCCTTCCTCGAGAACATACCTCACTCCCTCGTCACCCCCTTCTCGCCCCCCCCCCCNCCCCCCCCAAAAAAAAAATCTCATAACTGTCTTCTTGTGGCTCACATAGAGCCCATTATCTTTGTGCTAGCAAAGAAGGCAACAACACAGTGACGTTATCTATAGACTCTAGTGAGACACTGCAGGAATGACTGGTTGGAATGGACCATTCATAAGTAAGTGATACCGGAAATGACACAGGCATGAGTAACCTAAATTTAGTTACAACTACAACTCCGAACTTTGAATCAATCGATTTGAGTTGAATATTACATTTGAAAGAAATAATAAAAAATAACAAAAAAAAAAACAACGGCGTTATCAACTGGACTGTATCTTCATGATAGTGATCACAGAAAGATGAATAAACTAGAGTGAGAGGTTCTGGGTTTTTAACTCATTTCAGTATCGATAATCTCTTGAATTCAAAGAAAGAAAACGAAGTAAACATATTGAAGTAAACACTGAGAAAAAAAAATGTCAAAAAAAAAAATTCGGACGGTAATGGTTTACTTATCTCTTACGTGCTTTCAAGCTGGAGATGGGTTCTCTTGTTTGTGGTATTCACATCGTTTGTCTGTCTGTGGTAGGTACCGCAGGATGTTGACCCTCCACACCTAAAGAAAGCAATTTGTGACTTGATAACTGATAGATCTGGTTGAGATGAACGCCAATGTGGGATAGATTTCCTTCTGGGAGAATGACATGGGAACAGAAATTCCTTTACCTGCAGTCTCTGGCACAACAGCTGGTATACTGCGAGGAGAGAGAAAGAGGGCGAGAGGAGTAATGTCCGAACCACTTGGGAATCTTGAAAGTCCGGAGAACAAAAGCAGCAGGAACCTTTTGGTTAGAATGAGAGATATAGATAGGAGGGGGGGGGGAGGGGTAATCTCACCTGTGAAAAGCCGAAAAACCATAGGAGTGGCCGGTGAGAAAGAACGATGATTAGGTGGGATTGTTTTTGTGTTTTTTTGTTTTTCTTCTCTGTTCAAATTTGTTTGACATGTAAAGCTGTGTTTTTTATCAAATAAAACTTATCGAAGAAGAGGTAAATAAAAGCAATGATAGGAAAGCAGTGGATTGGTGAGAGGAATCAAGGAGAGAATGTAGATAATCTTTGGTATGCTGATGAGGGACCGATTAAAAAAAACAAAAACAAAAGGCAGAACATGAAAACGGTCAGACTGGACAGGCTCCTAATATATGTCATTATATTTTTTTTTTTGGCACATTTCTTGGTTTGCTTTTCAATATTTTTTAAATGGGAGGAGAGGTGGGGATGGTGGGATGGGGTAAGAGAAGGTTACAGAAAAATTAAAATTATCGACACTAACGCTATCATTATGCGGCGCTTTAATGGATGATGGATTTAAAAATATTCTTTAATCTCTCTTCCATCTCCCCACTCCATGCCTGGCCTTCTTTGTCTAGAAAAGAAATCTCCCCTCTTCAGCTTTTCACGGCACTGATTTAAGCAAAGATCAATACAATTGTTAGCATAGCGTCCCACTATCTTGGTGGTCCACCTCGAAATTAAGTTTATTTCACAGTTTTCGACTGGCCTATTGACCCAGCTTCACCGTAATGGTGGTTAAGTAGGTCTGACTACAAGATAAATATTTGAAATAGCCACCACAAGACTTTTCTGGCGTCAAGGTTTGAAAAGCTTACATGATACCAGCAAACAGACTATGTTAATGTTTTAGAAAGTCCGATTGTTCAATATTGACTTTGAGTCGGGATTTTGACCAACACTGCGTAAAATCACTATTTGGCGTCTGCGTTTGCTTTCTCTGAGCAGTTGGAAAGACTTCTGTGCTTGGCCCAAACTATACATTGCTCTATAGCTCTAAATTGGAACATTAATTGTCATAATTACATCTTCTGAAATAATATGGCGACAGACTTCCACTTTCTTCAAAGGAGTATGTTATTTTTTTTTGTGGTGGTACTTACAGTTAGCTCTACGTTTCAACATATAAGATACACCATGCCTCTCGTAAAGTGCCCATGATTTCTTCTTGCCAGGGACATACTTTTTTTCGCTGTAGAACTTAAAATAAGGATTGAGGGGATGGGGACAAATTTCCGCGATTTTGCTAAGCTGTCAAGACAAAGGTGTGAAGGCTGAAAAGGAATATAAAGCTGTCATCAAAATTTGGCAGAGTATTAAAGAAACTATCTTGTGCGACGTATGCACAGTGGATTTATTTCGTTTCATAAAATTTTCAAATGGACAATTTAATTACGTTACTCGATGGAAGTAACAAATTAGCTTATTTACGAAGCAAAGTGTTACCAGCGGTTCTCAGTTATAATATTCTCTTCCCCATCCTCTCATTTACTCATCAATGGCTTGAATAAAATAGTGGGACCCTTGTCAAAGATGCTGCTGATGTTAAAAACATATTATCGCTGACAGGTAAAAGTAAAGAGAGTTTTGTTGTTTTTTTCCGTTGCTGCTATTATGAGTCGGAATCAAGGACGTTAGAATGGAAAGACTTGGGTGGGTTGTCGTAAACTCATGACGTCAACCAAGACGCATCTGTAGAGAATGTCTCCTCACTCACCCTTGCGCAGTCGCTAAAATCTTCGAATCTGGGGCGTATTGGTGCGTGGAAATTTGAGGAAATATTTGGAGTTGAAGATCTCAGGGGATATCTCTGGATTTTTGATATGGCATGGTCCAGCAACCGAGAACAGCGGTTTGTTTTTTTTTCAGCGTTTCAGAGAAAGCGGCTTCTACACACAAACAGGAAGCCGTTTTCAATTTTCATGTGGTAGTAGCGAGAGGAAGCACTTCCGGTGCGCAAGACAAGTTGCTTGAAGGAGGGTGATCAGCCTTCATTTGCCCATAGTTGTGTTATGTGCTTTCAGCAGGAGACGCTCTGCATTCCAGGGTTCACGGATAAGCTTGTTTCAACATTTTCGTAACAAAAACAAAAACAAAACAAACAAAAAAAATTTTTTCGCTCCGGGCAGTCGATACTGCCCAAGAAACGTCTGGACCGTCCACTGAAAGCGATTTCCAATCACAACCAGTCTCAATAATTCGTGACCACCTTTATTGCTGTGTATCATTTTTTGTAGAATAATCGATTGAGGTACGATTGTATTCGGCCTGTATGTTATTGGAATTTCCTTGCTCTTTCTTTCCTCTCTTCTTTCTTTCATAGAACCACTGGACTTATTGGTGAAGTCTACACTAGTGGCGAACATAAGAGGTGAGGATTGTATGGGGGATGGGGAGGGGAATGGTCAGCAAAAAGTTTGATTCCACCCCTACTTCCAATAATCCTAAAAGCCTCCCATGATCGATATATTTGCACTGTATGAGTGCCCTCCTCATCACCTATTGTGTCTCCCCTCCCCCCCCCCCNNTTCCACCATCTTTAATAGTACTCACCATTTGGTGCGCCACTGAATCACAGACGTTAATTTTCCTCATTTCAAGAAGGAAATGCTGACTACTGATCAAACGGCATTTATTTATGAAA
>JAWQUT010000003.1:7252299-7267871 GCA_033807755.1 Ellobium chinense
AAAAAAAAAATCAAAGTTTTTCATGTCCATCCTATCTTTCCACTTTCCAAGGAAGAAGTTTTTCATTGGCTTTACAGAGAGCTAATATTTGAAATGTGATCTGCCGCTCATGTTTTTACCATTTATTACCACCATCTGTCTCTCTCTCTATTTCTCTTTCTCTCTCATGCATTCATATCCTCTCCACCTTAAATTGCTTGTCTCTAAACCAATAAAGGTAAATTCAACCAGCTCAGGTAGGTCGCCATATGCGATGAATGATTAATTTTCCTAGTTGGAGTAGGGCTCACAAAGGTTACAAATTCTCGGTTGCTAGGGACGGGGAGGGGATGATGGTGAATGGATGATACAATATGCAAGGTTTCAAGGTTATCTGTAAGCCTACATCAGACCCCGGAAAATTGAGGGGATCTTCATATCCCAGCCCTCTAATCCCACTAGTGTCATTAAGAAGGTATGGGCCTCTGTGCTCCTCTTCTCCCATTCATGCAAAAAAAAAAAAATAATAATTGTGTTCCTTCATTGGGTACCCCTTTCCTCCCACCCTCCAATCCCCTCCTTCCACACATACACACACACATACTAGGGCCGCAGAGCGCTGGTTATCTCCTTTTTTCGACTGCGTGAGTGTCTGCTTCCATTCCAACACTTCCTTTAACAAGGTAATCATTATCGTAGCCTTCATCACTAAGATACATTATATGAGCGTTTTCTGTTGAGCACTGCGTTTAGAGCTCTCCAAGAGGGTACTGGACCAATGTAAACCGCCAACACTGTATTACAGTATTATTTTTATTTACCCCTTTCTACGCCCCTGCCTGTCTCCAATCTTTGCACCCTGCCTGTCACCTTCTGATTGGCTTCGCCGCCCCTGACTTATGTACATTGAGAAGTAGTTTATTCTCCGATCCGTTTCATGAGGGTTAAACACGACGCGAGATGGGATGTGTTGGCCATCTTATCAACTCAATTATCACAGCTTGTGTCAGAAAAAACCATCGACCTTTGTGATCTCTTACTGTCAGATATATGTTACAGGCTAACATGCAGGGCCGTCACGGCGTGTTGAGAGAGGGAAACGCTTTCACTCAAGTTTTTTCTTACTTTTTTTTTGGGGGGGGGNTGAGGGGGTGGAGGAGGGGGCAAACGATTCCAAAAGTAATGATGTAAACAAGGCTTTATTCAACATCTATCGCCCATTTATCATGATTTGTGTTTAACTGGCTTTGTTTATTTGAATATTTCTTGCGGTTTATAGATTTTTATTCAATTAATTAGGTTATCTACAACTATCATCTGCCTGTATGGCACATATTTTTTTTTTTAATCTCAAAGCGCGTTTATCAATGTGCACATTTCGCAAACAAGCAAAATACAAGTTAAAAAAAAAACAACCACTCTTCTTTTAGAAAAGGAAGTGGGGAGAGGGAAGAATTGTAAATCACACAAGGCAACGATGAATGGGAGGGTTGATCTGTTTTGTTGTTGTTGTTGTTGTTGTTGTTGTTGTTGTGGTTGTTGTTGCTGTTGTTGTTGTTGTTTGTTTTTTTGTTGGGTTTTTTTTTTTGGGGGGGATGGGCCATGGGTTGGGAGGATGCCCTATATTTGGTGATCCAGAAACTCATTTGATACTTTGACAGCCAAGCTCACCAATCAACAGACTCGAATCTGAAGTTGGCCTAGAATTACACCAGGATTTTAGCGGACAGACAAGAGTTGTCTTGTGCCGTTGTCCAGCTTGCCATTTGTCTCAAGAGTAAATGAAAAAGAAGGAATATCCTTGCCTGAAGACTCGAGATGGCGCAACTAACTAAATATATTAGCGTGGGTGATAATGCTCTCGAAACAGCTTATACATAGTATTAATACAGACAAGAGAACAAGCTAATAGTCTAATGGGTATGACCACAGTCTTCTCTATGTTCTAAATTTATGGTAATGTCAGAGAGGTTCTCGATACCGCTGGAAGTTTATTATTAATTCTGTTTAATTTGTCTACCTTCCTTTTAATGGAAACTGGAACTTTTGATCATGCTCATGGTTATAGGAGGGTCAGAGCTAAAAGGAGTTATTGGGATCCATAGGTCCTGATTATACGACCGTAATTTCCATTACACATTCACGGTTTTGGATGTCGACAAAGGAACAAAAGGATCCAGTGCACTGGAAGCAGAGACCTAAGGAAACTAGGAAGTAGGAACACAGTTTCCCTCAGCCAATCAAAAGCAAAATGACGGCCATTGCCACTTATCGAGGAATCTGATTGGCGGCTGCGATTTGAAACATCCGTTTTCATTGGCTGACACTAACCTTTTAGAGGTTTCTGAATGAATCATCGAGTTATTCATCTGAGTTAATTTGCCTGTTTGATGTCTTCTTCTCCTTCTTCTTCTTCTTCTTCTTCTTCTTCTTCCTCCTCCTCCTCATGCTCCTCCTCCTCCTCCTCTTCTTCTTCTCAATGTTCTTCGTCGTATTCTTCTCTGACCAATCAGTAATGTCAGACTTGTAATGAGAAACCACTAGATTAGAAAGCAGATTAGTGAGCCAAGTGAAATATCAACATTCATATTCCCCAGAGGTAGGCTATCGACGGTCCTGGTTAAAAGTCAATTTCGGAGGGTGATTTGTACGGTACAGAGTTCGTGGGTGGCTTATTTATCATCTGCTCAGAGATCACATGTTTTACTCTTTAAATCGATACTACGTGCCCATTTTTTCTTTCTTCATTGAATAGTGAGATTTTTGTGGAGGAGGGAGGAAAAAGAAAGAAAAACGAATACAACAGAGACAAAATTAAAAAAAAACCGAAAGGGAGAGGAATGAGAGTACGTGGAATTGAAAGATCACTGGATAGAAGGAGAGACGAAGAAAAGAAGTGAAGAGAAGAGGTGAGGAGAAGAGGGAATAGGACAGAAGGAAAAGAAACATTTCATGAATGAGTCACTCATCCTTTTCGTAACAACTTAGAAAGAAAGAGTGATACTTTCGAAAGGAGTTAGACAACCTAATGTTAGTAACTCTTTATCAAACTTTTAAGAAGCTGCTGATTCCCACAAACAGCCGCAGCACTGATAAAATAATTAATTCAATTGATCTAAGCGTTTAACTTGGCATGAATTTATACAAGCCATATCGATATCGTTATTACACGCCAGTGCGCATTGTACATACTTTAGTTCTAGTCACCAATTCCAAAAGGCAACATGAACCCTATTATCGCAAGCCTCTCTCATTGATGAGCTTCGCCCACTACTAAAACCCAGAAACAATAAAAACTCATTAAAATGAACACAATGAAGCGCGAGCAGTGAGCAGTTATCAAGGTGAACACGCGGCAATTAATCCCATGCTTTGACGTAGAGCCTGGAAATCCCGAGCAAAGAATCATTGCCCAATCTCTGTGATTAAAAAAGTTCACCCTTGCTCCAGCGATGAGCTCTTGAAATCTGTACTAAAAATGCCATTAATTTGACGTAGTCTAGTTTTTTGTTTGTTTGTTTTTTTTAAATTCGGTTCAATTTCACAAGAATCTTTGCGACGAGATTTTGTTTTCGTTTTCGGTTTTTCTATTTTTTTTTTGTATTTTTAATGCAATGCTGTTAATGATAATGATAACCGATATAGTGAGCTTAATTATGCAGACAGGTGTGTATTAATGTTTATTTTGGCCTCTTCGTATGTGTGTGTGTGTGTGTGTGTGTGTGTGTTGTGTGTTGTGTGTGTTGTGTGTGTATGTGTGTTGTGTGTGTTGTGTGGTGTGTGTGTATGTATGTGTGTGTGTGTGTGTGTGTGTTTGTGTGTGTGTGTGTGTTTGTGTGTGTGTTTGTGTGTGTAAATATGAAAGTTCTCTATCAGTTTTGTTAAGCGCCCAAAGAGCGATTATGGGGGAGTGAGCGCTATATGCTTTTATTATTACTGTTAATACTGTTATTACCATCATCACTATTATTATTATTGTTTTAATAATTACTTTACATAAACGTTAAGTAAATCTACTACTTCTACTACTACTACTACTACTATTTTAACTACTACTACTACCACCACTACTACTACTATTACTACTACTACTACTACTTCTACTACATCCACGACTACTTTTACTGAAAATGTTTACTGAATCTTTCTGCCATTTTTTTAAACAAGTCCATCTAATCTAGACAACATTTAATTACAACATTGCGGTAGCAATTGCTTTCTTTATTGCATTTTTTTTATTGTACTGTATTTGTTGAATCCTGCATCATTATGTGTTATCACATAGGTACTGTTTGAAACAACGACGTAAGTCCCATAAATGGAAGACTTGGCATACATGCTTCTTTGTTAACTCGAGAAATAGTCATTGTTCTCCTACTGTCTATTCCGAAATTCCATCGGATGCGCGAGTGCCGACTATAAACTCGCCATTGGTTGCAAAGAGGAAACTTTACCTTTCGGCTTACCTGCAACCCATTTAATCGCAGAAAGTCACACAATTGTAGCATATTTAAAAAAAAAAAAAGAAACTCTGAGGGTAGAATATTTTCCTTATTATTATAAAACTCTAATGTAGACATCATAATACTTAGAACTAAAGTAAATATAATTGTATTTCACTTTCGACGATTCCTGATCTACTTTACGTTAGCTCAATAGGATAGGTCAGTCTCTGCTACGTAAGGACATGTCAGCAATATATAAGAGTATACCGTAGCCTTTGACTGGATTATTAATACACTCTTTGCAAATGTTGGGTCCGTTTGTTCTTGGTCTTGGACGACGCAATGTGCCAGACCATGTAACGGAGAAATTCTTCAGTTTTCATTAGCAGCTCAAGGATTGGTCAGTGTTTGTGAGGTGAGGATATGGTCAGTAAAAGTGTACTGTCGTCTCTGATTGGATGGTTAACAGTCAATATAAATACTATACACTCTTTGCAAACATTCCGCTAGCTTTTTTTCCTGGCCTTTGAAAACGCAAAGTGCCAAGACTATGTGACGGATAAAATCTTCGGATTGTGGTAGCAGCTCAGGGATTGGTCAGTCTTTGTGGTTTGAAAACAGGTCAGCAATGTCCCAAAACGTGTAAGGTCATGTTTGATTGGATGAATTTCAATCCACATATTATATACTTTACACTCTTTGCAAATACTCCCCCAGGGTTTTTCTTGGCCTTCGAAAACGCAATGTGCCAAGACTATGTGACGGAGACATTCTTCAGTTTATTCAAATCAACGAGGCTTATGATGTCATTCCTGTCGTGCTGGGAGGCACAGATTACCACAGCAACTTCCCTGGAGGGACCTTCACTGATGCCTCGGATTTCAACACTCCAAAGGATCTGGCGTACCATCTGAATACGCTGGCAAACAACACACAGTTGATAGCTGCTGAAAACCCTGGCAAACAACACACAGCTGATAGCTGAGATGCTCAGATGGATAGATCGGTACTCGAGGCCAGGGCTTTGCCTCAGTCGATATAATGAATACGAATATCGATAACGAGTTCTCTTGACATTAGTCCCTAGTTCGATTTTCGCTTGTTTAAAAAATGGCATAGTAGATATTGTCTACATTGTGTTTTGATTTCATGATTAGAACTTAATTTTTAATTATGACTGTGAACCTAAAAATAAGCCAAAAAGAACAAACAAAAAAAAGACTGATGCAAAACTTTATCAATCTCAACCTCTTTTTTCCTCATCGCAGTATATTTTGTGCCTTCTTCATCTTCATATTGACTATTCACAATATTTTAGTCGTGATTACTCACATTTATTGATATTTGAAAATATCGACTGAGGCATCGTCCTTTTCAAAGACATATGTGTGTGAACGTTGCATTTTGCTGGTTCGTTCATTCTATGCTGACTTTGTCGTCGGTGAGATGCAGTTACATCAAAATCCGCATCAAGAAAATCACCAAAGGTTAGGTCACTGTTGCAATGTATTGACAACGTCAGCTATGTGGGTCTTTCTACGTTACTTTTCTATTCGGATGCCATGATATCAAGGCAACAAAAGAGATTGTGTTATATGAAGTGTTAAGGAGCTTAATTTTCACATTTGTCTGTTTCAAAATCCAATTCCAAACATCTTTGCAGCATTTAAAGCAATTATTTTGCCTTGGATAATAATGTATTTCCAGTTTGCAATATAAATCTTCGTTTAAGGCAGATAATAAAACTTCTGCAGGACTTTATTTTTTTTTAATTTACACGCAAAACATGGAAGGAAACAAAGTTTGTCCACTCCATGATTACTTAGATATTAGTATAATGTCAACTCTAAAAGAGTTCCATTGGCTATGAGAGCGTCCTTCTTTAAGGAGTGATGGCAGGGGGAGATTAATACGTCCTTGCATGGTGCCCACTGGTTTTATCTTACTTTTAAAAGGACTCAATGGCCTTATTTTGGAGTATCTGATATATCAGCTTTCTATGGAATGCCCCCAAAGTATGACTGGTTTGTACAAATTATCTCTGTCCATAAACAGCGCAAAGTCAGTCAAATGCAACGTGACCTTTATATTTTGATCAAGATGTCTGTTGTACTACTCGTTTATCCTTCTGTATCTATGACTACACATCACTGGATCTTGGACAGAATAAATTGTTAATATCTCAGGACAATCAGAAAAATGGGGTATAAAATGGAGGCTTAGTGATCAGGGGTCAGGGTTGTCCTGGGCTCCTTGGAAGCTTGACATATTTTATATGAAACTTAGGTTTCTGCTATCTCACAAGATTGTTTTATATTTTTGTTTGAGGAGAGTTGGGGATTAAGGACAAGGTGATTTAGGATGGTCTGTTTATACCTTCTCTGTTCTCGCAATCGTAAACCTTGTCATACATATGTACCCGTGTGCTGCTTGCTTCCTTTTTGTCGCCTTTTCCATTCCTAAGGCTTTGACAGAATCTTCAATACGACAGAATATTAATACGACAGAATATTTACATATAACGACGACAATATAAAGCAAATATGATCTACACGCTACAACTGAATAGTTGCAAATAATAGTTGCTAATAAGTACCAACAATTTATTTGCGGCAATAGCAGATGAAAATTTGGAAGCACTTCAAACTTAAATAAAGTAAGACCTCATGCCCTTCAAACCGCATATATACTGTCAAGAAAATAAACAGAAAAGGAAAACTCGTGATTTTGTAAGAGTTTGGTCTCCAGTCTTCTATTTCGTACTCTTTATCAGATTTTACTACTGAGAATTATGAACTGATCCTCTGGTATTCGAGTTTATGAGGTCTTGTCGTGCATAAGAGATAATATCAAGTCAATATGGGGGTATTTTTTTTTCCATCATATTATCAACAAAATTATTCAGGATTAGGCAAACCCTCTTCTGCTTATCAACCTCCGTGTTTACCTTTTGTTAATCGGTTAACTACACTCTTACTAATCACTCTGTTAACATTCCCCGAAATCAGCACATCAGGATATCCCGCCAATGCCAGATTTGTCGCCTTCTTCATCAGTATGATATTAGCAGCTCAGGGATTGGCCAGTCTGTGTCATGTGAGGACAGACTAGCGATAACCAAAACGTATGAGGATATCTTTGCTTGGATGATTAACGGCACGTGTCAAACATTTTACGGCGACTTCACGAAGAGTGTTTTTTTATACCGACAAAACATAGAAAAGAGTTTTATTTTTTGAATTGAACTTAATTTTTTTTAGTCAATAAATTTTACAAGTTTGGTGTCAGAGTGTTCATTCTCGCTATTGGTGATTGTTGTTGTTATTTATATCAGTATATGTACTGACTTTAACGACATCGTTACTTCCTGCTAAAATCTTGAAGAGAAGGGAGGAAATGGAATTGATTGCACAGAGCTTAAACATAGAGTAAAAACGAATAGGAAGGATGACAACCTGGGAGCAATCATCAGTGGCGTATCTAGGACATGGCAAGTATGACACGGGCTGGGAGCCACTTGAAAGGCGTGTCTTTGAATAGTTACTATTAAAGTCAAGCAAGCCATCTTCTCATGATGAAATGCGAATTTTCTTCACCTGTGATCTGTCGTCAATCATCAGAGATGATCATTAAAACAAATTCAGCCGCTTGATGGAATCCACATTTCCCCAGAGTTTGACCGGGCGGCATTCGTAAAGTAAAGTGCTATGGTCTGGTGCTCCAATTGATTCCTGAGTAGGCACACAGTAAACTGAATTTATGGAAAACATGGACGTCAAATGTTTGAACAGGGTCGCAGTTACAGTGCTGGCCATAGGCGCTGTTTTCAGTATACACGCCACTGGCAATCAGCCCCAATTTGCAGTTAAGACTAGAAGTTACATCATGTTTTCCAACCTCTCGACTATAGTTGTCTTTACTATCATTGTGCGGCAAGTGTTACAACTCCCGTCAAGTAAAAATGAGAAGGGGCATAGAGGTAGGGTCTGAAGCAACAAGGGAAAACCTCTTGAATAGGGCTTGATATCAGTGTTATGACAGAAGGGGGGGAGGGGGGAGGGGCGAGGGTGAGCACAGAATGGGTGTGAATCTGTTTATGATGGCCTCGACGAGAATTAATCCCACAAGATCCGACGCCCGTTGATTACTTGGAGGCGAGCTTTCCTCCCAGCGTAATAATGGGTTACAATACGACCGTAACGAAGGAACTATTTTCTGCCCAAGTGTGCACGTGAAGGCATCCGCGACACTGGCCGAACTCAGCGGTCAAACCGGGTCTTACATTTCAAATCCCTGTGGCTTCGACGCACTCTTTGGTATTCAGGAGGATGTCGAAGGGAGAGAAGCGAGGTTTGATGTCAAATTTGCAAACCGGAAGCTACCCCGTCGACATTTGACGTGTTTGTTTTTCACAGCATTTCCTAGCTTGGTTGCAAGATGGTGGAGGAGAGTGGGATCAAGAGATACGTAACAAATTTGTGGTTTGGCACCTAAGGACTATAATATTATTATCATCTCGAACTTCAGGCACTTGAAAAATCCCGGGCAAGCAACATCTGGGAAATGCGAAATTATGGAATGGTCTCCTGCATGGAATTTAGAGTTTATTATATTTTGCTGTAATTTATTTGCCTAAACTTAGTGTGCTGAGTCTTTAATTTGTGAGACCGACTCACAAGCCGACACGATAACTCTTCAGCCTCACAGTGAAACGATAACATCATCGTCGTCATTATCACCAGTGGAAACATTAGTAGTAAAAGTTTGAGAACATTATGAATAGAATAGACCGTCCGTAACTTCTTCTAGAAACTTGCTGTAGAATTAGATTATGCCGAAGCCCGTTGATCCCAAAAATTATTTTATCCCAAACATTTCCTGTAGACCATTAAAGTTACAGTACAGGGCCCCTGGACCGACCGAAGAGCGTCGAAAACGTGTATGACGTTTACACTTCCCTTAGGCTCATTTAAAATGCTACAAATGGGGAAAGTACCATAAATCATGTCTAACGTTGTGGGCATTTCAAAACGAAATGTAGATAAACGAGTAATACTTCTGAAACTGAATTTCTGATGCAGCATTTGAAAGTCCCAGGAAGATACTAGGAAATGTCTAATAATATGTATATCGATACCAATATGAGCGTAATCGATTCTCTAATGATGTTGGCGATATTTACATATTCCATTCTTTCGAGAACCAATTATTGTTCTGTATACAAGGGATGTCAAAAAAGATTGCTGTTCGCACTGTGCCGTGGTTCAGCCGTCACAAACACAAACCGTGCTCGGACATCGACCGGCCTGTGATCATCTTGACCGGTCTGTGATCATCTCTAACTATGTTGAACAGTGGACACTTAACGAGAGGGAGAGTCGGGGCAATGTCCTTTACATTCTATTGGTGGCTCCTAGTAGCCTAGATACGCTTCCTTTATTCCGCTGAGGTTCCGGAAGTTTATTGTATTTCTCATGTTTGGGCCAAGACATCGTTTTCTCTTCATCTATTTATCATCCACACACCTTTCTTTGATTAAAGTTAAAGTGATTTTGTTGTTCTAATGACATTCATAATGTAGGATCTTGATGGAAATTTTTGAGCTAAAAGAAGTGAAGTGAAAAGTTTGAGGGTATGAAGTTTTGCTTGCTCGAAACATTTTTCAACAAAATACGCTCATACTACATAGCAGGAAAGAAGGACTTCACATTTCAGAGTGATGTTACGAAATCAAAAAAAATTTTCTTAGTGATCTACGGTCAGATTCATAGAGTGTGAACCCTTCCTGCACTTCTGAAGAAGCTCAAGGGATTCGTACTTACATCTCCTTATAACCTCTCTCCCTCCTCCCCTTTCCCTGTTTTCCTCCTTCCCCAAAAAACAGTTTCCTTTATAATCGGCCAAGTCAGCCGCTTAGAGTTACAACAACATTTTCTGCATAAATAATCTTGTTTTCCATAGTGACCACTTTTACGAAACATGCCCGCATAGTAAGAATGTAATTCTATTCGCTCAAGTCCGGGCCAAGAGCTATGACAAAGCTTAAGCATAAGCGAAATCAACAAAACAAGATGGTAAAATGTAGAAATTGCCATGAAACGAAACAAACACACGTCCTTTTGATGTACAAATCGAATCGTGAGCGATGACAATGGACAAATATTACACTTTGTACAAAAAAAAATATATTCAGACCCATTGCCTGGAAATGCCAACTGTGCGGTAGAGCAGCAGGCACTCTACGTAACAATAACATGAAGCTGACTAGATCTACCATAATTTATTATATGAAAATAAATTTCATGAGCACATAAAAACAGAGTAAAAGGACAATTCGTCGCTTGGATGCAATACCCCTATAAACACCTCCCTGACCGAAATTCCGGCATCGGCGCTCTTGGGATCCCAAAGAAGTCGCGCACATTGTGTCAGAACTTCAGACCTCTGACTTCAGTAGATTCGTGGTACGACAGAAAACCGAGAAATATGTCTCAACATAATTCACCAATAGAAGTACCTGTCGGAATAAAACTTTTCAGGCACTTCACAAAATGTAAACACTGTAAAAAACAAAATTATGTTCTTTCCAGATAAGAGCTATTGTTGAACTTTGCACCAATTAAGGTCGGTGACAAAAACCGCTAACACTAGGGTTTTTTTTGTTGTTGTTGTTGTTTTCATTGCAGGTTCTAATTCATCGGACTTAACCCTATTATTCATTTCAACGCTTTCACCAAGAGAGCACACTTCCAAAGAATCACTTTGCTAAATGCAATTTTACGAAAATCAGAGTTTTTTTTTTTTTTGCTTCTCCTGTAAATTTGGATGTTAGCGTTTATCAGAGTGTTTGCACTCAAGCGATGACATAAGCTTTTGCAATGTTAATCCCGAGAATGGGTCCTCTAGCGTAAATATGTGTTCAATGTTATTGATCATTACACCCAGTCACCCTGGGCTTCAGGATGATGTACATTGTATCCTGGCGTATAAAGCATCAGATTCTTTGTCCGTTTGTGTATATACGGTCTTCTGTAAATACGTCTTTACTGATGACATGTAGTGGGAATCATCGGTTTGTCAAACGTCGATATCAGGGCGTTCAGCGAGGTAGAAGCGAGGGCCGGCTAGACTGGCCTTACACTAACCAAGCTTGCCATCCTGAATACAAGTGCCGGACCTTGTGTATCAATCAACGTCTTCCCAGTGCCCAGCTCTCGCTATTTATCTGTAGTAATCGGAGTTTTCAAGGGCTGCAAACTGCTTAAAACGGAACGAGGAGGATGCTCTCGGCCGAGATTACCATCAGCTATGATAACGATCCCGACGTGTAGAATCTCACGGACAATGCTTCAGAAGAAGGACCATTCCATGGGACATGTCCATTCAGTACTCATGAAAACAAAACTGTAATTGAAGAGCGCTTTTCAGGTTCACTATAGGTAAGAAAACGTATAAATACTGTACACCGATACAGTGATGTCCTTCTGAATTATTCCTTTCAAAACACAAGTGAGCTCCAAATAGGGATTCCCTAGAGAGTTAGGTTAAAAAATTAATGAAATTAAAAGTGTGTGTGAAGAGAAATTACCCCTACGTTAGTTCCCCTACGTTATTTACACGCAGAGCCAGATACAAGAATTCTGGCTCTTTTTTAAAGATTTGCTTTTTAGTTCTTTCTTGCTCCAATGGACGCCACATCCAACTGAAAGAGAGACTTACAAAAATCATGGCACGAAAATAACTGACTGACTCGTTGACTCCTTCTTGGTTCCAACGGAACAGAATGAAATGTGTTCACGTTGTCTGAACAAAAGACTTTCAGATGATAGGATTCATCGTCTGTACTTCACAAATTCCAACCTTTTGCAATCAAGCTTGAAGTGAAGGGTTAGCCAGCTTTCCTTGCATTTATTCATTTGTTTGTGTTCATAACAGATGAATATAGGGATTTGGAATAGCCTCTATGTAGCTTTTTGGAGTACACGTTAATACGATTTTTCTGGGAAATCTCATGTCTTGTTTTGAATTCCTACAGGAAATTCGCTACTTGAGAGCTTGCGCTTTAACGACTGGATATCTTATCACCGTAAAAATTTCATTAAACTAGTGATCGGTGCTGATTCCATACTTGGTGGCATTCAACATGTTGAGTTAATATAATTCTTACGACGGTAAGAGATCCCATCGTAAATGCGCAAGTTCTCAACTGTCAAGGGAACCGACCTAAAATTTTGAACAAAATGACGCCAATGAAAAAAAATTACAATTGACCCAGTTTGTGGGATACGATCTTACTCCTCAACACGGAGGACAGCTGTTGCTTATTGGTGCTGTGTTATTTGGGTTACAGGCCAGTAAATAGAATGTCGATGGTCCTTCTAGCTAAATTTAGTCTTTCTCTTTCCCTCTTTTCATATGCTGTGCACTCGCACAAGAAGGTCCCACGAGGCGAACCCTAGTTTGCTGTGAAAGTCGTCATTTTACTTTATTTTGGCAAGAGCTGTGTTTCAGGATTCTTTTTGTTTCAGGGACCGGCAAAGGTAAAGTAGTCCCTCTCGAATTTGAAGAGCGTTTTTTCCAAAACTCGGTATGTGGTCTCTGAATATATTTGAAATAAGGGAAAGTAACATTACAGTGACTGCTTTTCACACATATATTTTTATTTTCTGTTAAATGACGTACAGTTTGAAGGAGTGCAGATTTTTAACTCCATTAAGTTTTGAATGAATTAACACAGCAATGCATCCTTGAATGCACCACCAACATTTTTCAAACAAAATCATTTCCTCAGTTTTGGAAAAATGCTCTTCATGTAAGCGATAACACAGACAAGGGCAAGTTTACATATATAGCAGTCCAACTTGAAATGTTCATGGTTATGCCTTGGTCTGATTAAGCTGGACTATAATCTGAGGGATAAAATGATAAACTTTTGATACTGGGCTAGATGCCTAAGACAAGGTTGCGTTCCGAGGGCAGCTCTTTCTCTCTCTCTCTCTCTCTCTCTCTCTCTCTCTCTCACACACACACACGCGCGCGCGCGCGCGCAAGCACGCGCGCAAGCACGCACGCACACGCACACGCACACGCACACGCACACGCACACACACACACATTCCCACACAAAACAAGATAAAATGATTTATAGGTCTTTTACCTGTATTATCTCACTGAAACAACTTTCTTCTGTGATGAAACAAAAGTCTGTTCTTGTTCGTTTTGTCTTCCCTCACACATGTACTTGCAAGTCTTATACTCGTAATTCAATTTAAACGGTATTTCAGGGGTTGCAACTCCTTTTCACTTTATATGTTTGAAATCAATATTATTTTTTCGTATTCTTCTGACCTCCCCTTCTCTTTGCTCATAGGAGCGATAGACTTCCTGTTCACGCAGACTTGCCTTGCTCGTGGAATATCATTTAAATTGATCTGTTCTCGTTTCTGGGTCAAAGGTTACTGCCTTCAGAGCCACTTCTTGCTGTCCCTGTTGTCTCTTGACAATGAGGAAAGGGGAAGAAGAAAAAAGGGAGAATACCCTAGGAGTGATGTGATGCTTAGTGATCTCCCTCGCCTTTCGTCTCTAAAGATACTTCACTTATAAAAGCAATTTAATTCAGCCAAACCCGCAACTAGATCTATATCACGCCAACTTCTCCCACTATCAAAGGGTTCTCAGGCAAATCTCTCTCTATTCCTTAGCAGATATATTCGATGCCTTCTTCCTCTCCCCCCTAGACAGGATACTTATTCTCAGAGTTTAATAACTTTAGTAATTAGATGGACACTATCTGCCAATGTTGTAAATTTCAAATATATAGGTGCTCTGGTTATGTCACAGTTGAAATATTAAATACACATTTAACACTAGCATGAGAGGTTTGGCTTCGGCGCATCATCTTTTGACAAGTTTTTTTTTAATCTTCTATTTTGATGATGACGAAGATATAGAGTACCAAGATCAATAAAACTTGCATCGATCAGAGATTATATCTGTCTGTTAATGGGCTTAAAAGTTCATTTCAGTTTCTTTTTAAAGATTGGAGTTACTAGGCTTTGAATTAAGTATTTTATTTTGTCAAGGGATGGGGATGGGAGAAGGGGGGCCGGGTGATTAAAAAATAGTAACTCTTTTCATTTGTAAGTCTGTGTAAGCATGGAGAGTAAGGTGATTCTTTCTTTCTTTCTTTCTTTCTTTCTTTCTTTCTTTCTTTCTTTCTTTCTTTCTCTCTTTCTTTCTTTCGTTCTTTCTTTCTTTTTCCTTCATTAAATATCTCCCTCATTTTTGAAGCAATTCCCCTCGTCCTGCTTTTTCTACATTGTTGATCTTGGGCCAGCAAGGAGAGCTCCACTCACCCTTATGTTAAGGCGTAATTTAAGTTACCTATACTTGGACTTCAGATTCTTCCCATCCGTGACCAATGCCCTTTCTCCCCATCCCTTTCCTCCGCGCCCCTTTTCCCCGTTTGCGGGGCTTCAGGGCTTCAGGGCTGCAGTGACGCTCCTGCCCACAAGTGATCCGATCGTCCTTCACTGTCACGAGCAGCTCTGATCTCCTTACCCTAAAAAGACAGAGACATTGAAATCAATTTAGCCACCCACTACAGCAGCTGTAAGAGTGTAAGCCTCAGCGCTGAAATCAAACCAGCATGCTTATATCATTGTCCCATCTCCTGGCAATCCCAAAATTCCTGTCAGTTTGAAAAGTATTATACTGCCATTTACGGGAAACGCTCTCAAATATTATGTGCCACAATCAAAATTTTACAGGAGACGCCAGGAAAAAAAATGTACTGCGTCAAAGACTATGAAGTAACTAGACTAAAAAAATTGTACTGCGTCAAAGACTATGAAGTAACTAGACTAAAAAAACTGTACTGCGTCAAAGACTATGAAGTAACTAGACTAAAAAAATGTACTGCGTCAAAGACTATGAAGTAACTAGACTAAGAAAAAATGTACTGCGTCAAAGACTATGAAGTAACTAGACTTTAAAAATGTACTGCGTCAAAGGTAACTAGACTTTAAAAATGTACTGCGTCAAAGACTATGAAGTAACTAGACTAAAAACAATGTACTGCGTCAAAGACTATGAAGTAACTAGACTAAAAAAAATGTACTGCGTCAAAGACTATGAAGTAACTAGACT
>JAWQUT010000003.1:7272142-7284624 GCA_033807755.1 Ellobium chinense
GGATGGTGGAATAGGGGTTAGTGGAGGGAGAGGTGGAGAGAAAGAGAGGTTGGAATGAAAGGAGGTGGAGTGTAGGGTGATAGAGTAGGGGATGGTGGAGTGGGGATGGTTGAGGGAGGGACGTGGGGTGGAGGAGAGTAGCGTGGGAGATAATACAGTGAGAGATGGTGGAGTTGCGCGAGGGTGGAGTGGGGGATAATGGAGTGGAAGGTTGTGGAGCGGGAGAGGGTGGAATGGGGGTGATGGAATGGTGGAATGGGGTGGTGTAGTGGCATGTGGAGTGAGGGTGGTGGAGTGAAGGATGGTGGAGTGAAAGATGGTGGCGTGGGGAATTGTTGAATGGGTTATGGTGGGGTGGGGGCAGGACGACTCACACTACCTTTTGGAAGAGGTGGACATTTCTCCCCCGGACTCCCACCCTTTTCTCCGCTACTAATGAGAGTTTCAGAAGTTATACTAGAGGAGAAAAATCAGTTTGTGGAAAGAAGGGCGATACTGTTTCTAGGTCGGTCAAACAATGGTCCAGAAAAGGTTGAGGAAATGTTAATAATGACTGATACTGATTTCTCCCTTTCTGTGGTCGGTGGTTCTAATTATTGGAGTTAACCGAAATATTATTGTTGATAATGTAATCCACAACTTGAGTGTTTTCAGCTAACTACCAAATCACAGTAGAACCATGTCAACATAATTGTGTGCTGCTTAACTCAATCTACTGCTTAGCGCGTTCTCATTCAACAGATCCAACTGCTGTTTCTTATACAGAGCAGTCTGTTCAAAACATAACTTGTGACAAAGTAGCTCTAATAACCTGGTCCGCAGGGTATGGATGTGTTATAAGAATTCCGCTGTACTGTTTCAAAGGTTATTCCTTGTACGTTGCAATTACTGTTGTTTTATTTTTTCTAAACCCATCATTTTTAATGACTCCACCACTCTTATCCCCATAATTATCATCTTCTAAATAACTACCACTATCCCAATAATTATCACCTCTACCACCACCACCACCACCACCACCATCATCATCATCATCATGACCACCTTTACTATCCTCATGTTTTATTAAGAAGAAATAAAACTATTAATAAAAAAACAAGTCTGTGTCCGTCAGTGTTATGAATCTGGCATTTCATCATTTTACTTGATCTCAGACAGTCACAATGTCATCAATTAATATTTAATGATAAGTTTTCGAAGAAGAAATAAATATGTAAATAAGTGTGCTTTTATCTGAGTGAATAAGATTTTATTAAAGTATTATCAGGGAGAAGAGATGTAAAAATTATACTAAAGTATTAGAAGGGAGGGAAGATGTAAAATAATACTAAAGTAATAGGAGGGAGAGAAAATACAAGATCATACTCAAATAATAGGAGATGGAAGAGATGGAAGATTATATTAATTAGAGGGATGTAAGATAAAAGACAGAAAAGAGATGTAAAAGTTTTCTAAAGTAATGGAAGGGAGAAGATATGTAAAGTAATACTTAATGTAAGTAAACTGAGAAGACATGCAAAACTGTAAGACATATCCATTGTAATCACTGTAGCAAAGATACATTTCCCTTGTGGAAGAATAAACGTATCTTATTTATCTTTTAAAAATGTATATAAATTAATAAGGGGGAGAAGAGATGTAAGGTTATACTAAAGTAATAGAGGGGAGAAGAGCTGTAAGGTGTAGAAGCTGAAAACCTTTTATGCTGGCGGTATATAAACACATTCGCGCGAGCGTGCGCGAGCACGCGCGCGCGCACACACACACACACACACACACACACACACACACACACACACACACACACACACACACACACACACNTCACAGTACATGTAGAACCATGTCAACACATGTTCTGCTTAACTCAATCTACTGCTTAGCGCGCTGTCATTCAACAGATCCAACTGCGGTTTCTTATACAGAGCAGTCTGTTCAAAACATAACTTGTGACAAAGTAGCTCTAATAACGGGGTCCGCAGAGTGTGGGTGTGTTATAAGAATTTCCCTGTACTGATTTCAAAGGTTATTCCTTGTACGTTGCAAATACTGTTTTTTTTTGTGTTTTTTTTGTTGTTTTTTTCTAAACCCATCATTTTTAATGATTCCACAACTCTTATCCCCATAATTATCATCTTCTAAATAACAACCACTATCACAACAATTATCACCTCCACCACCACCACCATCATCATCATCATCATCATGACCACCTTTACTATCCTCATGTTTTATTAGGAAGAAATAAAAATATTAATAAAATAGCAAGTCTGTGTCCGTCAGTGTTATGAATCTGGCATTTCATCATTTTACTTGATCTCAGACAGTCACAGTGTCATCAATTAGTATTTAGTCATAAGTTTTCGAAGCAGAAATAAATATGTAAGTAAGTGTGCTTTTATCTGAGTGAATAAGATTTTATTAAAGTATTAGAAGGGAGGAAAGATGTAAACTAATTCTAAAGTAATAGGAGGGAGAGAAAATGAAGATTATATATACTCAAATAATAGGAGATGGAAGAGATGGAAGATTATATTAATTAGAGGGATGTAAGATAAAAGACAGAAAAGAGATGTAAAAGTTTTCTAAAGTAATGGAAGGGAGAAGATATGTAAAGTAATACTTATGTAATTAAATTGAGAAGACATGCAAACTGTAAGACATATCCATTGTAATCACTGTAGCAAAGACACATTTCCCTTGTGGATGAATAAACTATCTTATTTATCTTTAAAACATATATATGAATTAATAAGGGGGAGAAGAGATGTAAGGTTATACTAAAGTAATAGAGGGGAGAAGAGTTGTAAGGTGTAGAAGCTGAAAACCTTTTATGCTGACGGTATATAAACACGCGCGCGCGCACACACACACACACACACACACACACACGCACACACACACACACACACACACACACACACACACACACACACACACACACACAGATTAACCACTACCACCATCATGATCACCATTATGAGTATCACTACAACCACTCGCCATAAAATTTAAAAAAAAACAACACCATTGATCTCGTGAATTCATTTGAATATTATGTAAAAGCATTTTAATTTCCGTCAATTTCTTTTTTTTTATTTTGGACAATGTGAGTGCTAAATCATCCACTCCCATTACCACCACTGCCTTTATAACCATCAAAATTTCTACCAGTCCTACCATTGCATCCAACCCCCCAAAATTAAAACAAGGGCACGTAATACGGGATAACAAGAGAAAATCCTTTCAGGCCCGCGAGCACCATGCTTGGCCAGCCCCTGATTCTCAGGCCAGGATCTTCCATGGATCGCGAGGGGGAGACGCGAGTGCGTGTGTGAGCGTGTATCTTGCCTGGTGGAAAGGATACGGTGCTCACGCGACAGGGCCAGTAACGATTTGTCCAAGCATAACTCTACATGTGACAAGATTAATAACTCTCATCTCTGCTTGCCTTGATAATCATTTTATCTTCTTTCTTCTGAGTTTTTGAGAGGTGAGTTTGACATTTTTTTTTTTTGGGGGGTCATTCTACTTTAATCATTCTGTTCCGATGTTGTTATTCCTCTGCATTCGAAGTTTTAAATATTTGATATGGTCAAAGATCGGTGAACTTCTTAATAATCGAATTCTTCTCATAACCTACTTTAACTCAATGACTTTTTATTTTTAATCCCACTTCTTTTAGGGCACCATTGTGTTGCTAAGTAGCTTAGTAGTTATTTCCGAGTTATTGCAGGATCTTACGACTATTTTTTATTCACTTTCTTTCACGGTTCTTAATGATGTTAGTATTATTATTTCTTTGAGATATTGCCTGACTGGTGGGTTATTGTACTTTGTGTTATTTTAAACTAACTAGTTGAGGCATCCGCATATATGTGGCATAATTAGTTTCAGTCAACCAACAAACCACATTACTCATATCCACTTACTCATAAATTGCAACTAAGCATAATACTTTGCTTTAAGCCAAGAAAAAGCCAAAATACCAAGAAATTTAAAATCATCCATACACTTTCAGCGTTAGTGCTGTTTCAATGATCGTCAAGGATTATTTTCATTGACACTTTTCGTTTCAAAACTACCGCATACATTTTATTTTCCTTACGTAGGGAAATGTGCGTGTGTGAGGCGCCGGTTTATATAATGGATATAGTGGTTTTATAATTTGCTAGCAGTATTTAAATTCACATGACTTTTGCCATTGTTTCGTTATCAATATTCTTTTCATACTTTCTGAACTGTTGATATGTATTGTAAAGTGATTGGCTTTGGCCTAAATAAACTTGAGCTTGAACTTGAACTTGAATATTATTAAATAACATAGCTGCATTAGTGTGGGATTCATTGTAGCCAGTCAAGGGTCGAAAGGAGAAAACAATTGGAAGTCTTAAGTTTTAGGAGTGTAAGACATGTAAACATTGGTGTTTTCTGTGAGCTTCTTTCCTTTATTCGTTATTTGTGTTATCAAAAGCGATAATAATGTTTGATAATGAAATATAAGAATGCGCTGTGACATGATATTTTGCGCTATACAAGGAAGTAGTGCTGCGTTATTTGCTAATTCACTGAATAAATATTAGACTACGTCTTTTTAAGGGGACACTCCTCGAGTATATGTAACAGTTTGAGTTGACTTACTTTTTTTCCCCTGGTTTAAGGATGGTGATGACAAGATGTAAACTTAATTTTAGTGCCTTTGCCAAAGGCCAGTTTGAGAAAAACAAAAGTTCCATGGCAGGCAATCTTGAAATCATTGATTATCGAGAGATTTAAAACTTCATATTTTTTTCTGTTTTTATTTCTTTTACTCGTGTGAATTCTTGAGTGTCAGTGTAATATTTTGTAGTGTTTTTGATGGATGAGTGCTTGTCACGTAAGATCGCCTATTATGGAAAGGGGAATAAAATACACACACGCGCCTGATGCGAATACAAACGTTTGAGAATTTAAAAATGGTAGTTTCCCATCAGTCATGGCGCCTAAGGTCGTCTACTTAAACTTGTAACAATGAAAGGTTGGATTTTTAAGCTAAATATAATATGGTTTAAGAAACTGAATTAGTAGAAAGGGAAGAGGGACGGGTTGCGAATTATTCTGTGACAAATAGAGAGAGCCAGACGCAGAAAAAAAAGCGAATAACGCGATTTAAACTGAATTTTTGCATCTTTTTGTAAGTGCCGATTCGTGTCTTTAAATCTTGAACTTTCGTTAAGATTTTTTTTTAACAATCTGTGCTTTTTTTAAAGATCTTTAAAATCCACTTGGGAACCATTTATAACCGGGAGTGCCTGATGTTTGAGAGTTCTTGATAGATTTTGAGGATTACATTGCACATTCTTTGCAACAGTTCTGCTCTTTAGTGGCTTCAGTTAAACCGGTGTATGATAGTTCTATTTATTAACATCCCTCAGGCAAATATCATTCATAAATAAGAAATATTGATTATTTATTTTCAAAACAAGTGGCAGAAAATGCGGAACAAGATAGTCTCTTGCTTACTGACACTGCTGTGAGCCTGTGATTGAAGTTTTGAAATGTTATGTTTTTGTAGATGACATTATCCTGGGACTTTCCCACTCAGTACTAGTTTAGGAACAGAAAAAGAAGATCTCTTCCGAGTATCATGACTGGATGGGTAGTGAAACCTAGTTTATATATTATGTCCATATCAAAACGCGAGTTTTTGGATTGTTATTGTTAAGACAGACATGGGATGGGCCTCTGACTTGTGTCAGAGTGATTGGGATGGGCCTATGACTTGTGTCAGAGTGATGAATAAACATCTTAATGATTAAAAAAAAAAACAGAATTAGAAAAAGAAGAAGTACACACGGGAGGATTCCAAGATAACAATGTCTAGTGATTGTCTCCAGGGCGGGTTTTCTACCCTAACCATAGCCCAAACCCTGCCTTTGACTCAAAATTAAACATTATATGGGAAAGTATCAGGATATTTGAGAGCTTGCGCATTAAGGATGGGATGTCTTGGCATTCTAAGAATTGCAGTAGCGCATTGGTGATGCATGAGATTCCATCGTTAATGCGCACGTTTTCAACAGTGTATTTGGATAAAGGAATACTATTGTTTTTTTTCCTAAAAAAAGTCACTGGATAACCAACATTTTTAATTCCAACTCTTCTTCAGCTCCGAATGACCTACAGTTATGGGTAGTTAAGTGTAATTGAATAATGCGGTGAAAATTACATAAGGCCTTAATTTCTACACACTGGGTAGTTCAGAATTCTGACTCAGTATCTGACCCAAAAAATAAATGCTTTTGAACTCTCACGCCAATAGCGTGGGCGAGCGGAATAGTCTGGAGTGCGCGTCAACAGCGAAGTCAGGTATAACACACATGACTGCATATGTCCATTTTCACTGGTCACCACTGTTGCCACTCGTAAGGATTTTCCCCTCTAATGGGATAAAATTACTTCATGCAAAACTATTTTTTTCTTGCCGATGGGGATAGAGCTTTTCTCAAGTTCTCGGGAAAATCTTGAAATGTAGGGTAAAGTGAGTAAACTGCCTTGTTTTCTTCTTTCAAACAGTAAAGTTACACGGGTTTTTCCACTAAATTTGCTTCAACAACGTGCTTATAGAGAAATGTAGAGGTGAAATAATATTTCTCACTATAGGGGAAAAGCATATAACCAGAGTGGCAATATCGTTGGCCAGTCTATGACAAAATTCCTATGGGAATGGTCCACAAAGTGTGGAGTCCACATTTTTGGAAGTGGAGAAAGATGTAATGGTAAATAGGTTTTCCTGGTTGTTACCGTTAACGGAATCGCAGTCCTGAGATTTACGTAATGGTCTCTGACAGTGTCCAGCTCTGAACATTGGCCATCACCAAACAGTGTTTGCTTTTCCAACGCTGAATGAAGCTTACGTCAGAACAAATTGACTTTTTGGCATTTCCTCACTTTGAGATAGCCGCTATGTTAAAGTTGTAGCTGACGTTCAAAGAGAACTGTCAAATCTCATGCTGGAATAATAAACATGTACTGGCCCATCATGAATAATCCTATGCAATGAGGGTCTGAATAAGGATAAATGGAATTTTCATTTATTGAGTGTAAAAACAGCAATCAATCATTGAGTGTAAAATATCAATGTAAAGCCAGCCTAAAGATCTGTGCAATTGGCAACAAGTTTGAGTGGAGTCAAACTTAATGAGTTTTTAATGGAAAACAATGCATTTATCGGAACAAGCCATTCGTAATAAACAGACAGTGTGAAAAAAATGCCCGACTGAAAGAAAAAATTTTGTGGTGTTGAAAATATCTTTCCACTACATTAACAGTGAAGCACAGCTTAGCTGATAAGACTGTCATTTCTAATAAATTCTTTGAAGAAACATGCACACGAAAACAAGTTTCTCCTGGGAGAGACGAAAACACGTCCATGAAGCCAGACAGTATGACGCATCAATCTTTTGTCCATTCCATGAGGTCATGGTGACTCTGTGATCGGACGGCATGCTTTTCCTGGATTTATCAATACCCGATCTTGAGACAAAATTCTAATGAAAGCGTCATTTGGTAACGACGCGTAGACCTGGATAAAAAACCCAGCAAAATTAATGTGTTTGCATTTAGTGTATTTGTTTTTAGCTCTTATATGCGCGTCGTTTATTCTCCTATGGGATAGGAAATAGAACATTTGTCTTGTGGTTATAAATTACCATGCTTCTCCATGTTCACTTGAGATAAAATAATTCAACCCAATCCCGCACGCCGTGTCCGTTGGTCGCAGATTACGCATGAGAAATCTAGCTGGAACGTAAAAGGATGGCCAATATTTTCCCCATGCACAAATAAACTAGGAGCCAGGGACACAGCTCCCGTAGGACAAGGAAAAACCTCCCAAAAATGGCGACCTTGCTTTGTACGCGCTTGTATCGAGGAGACTGACTGATAGATAGCCTCGAGTTGAAACATTCGTTTTCATTGGATAAGAGTAAAGGTAGATCGTTGTTCTAGGGTTCTGCTTGCGCTAGGGGGTCACTAGTTTGGCTTTCTTGTATCTTGATGCCAATCTTGATGGAAGAAAACAAAACAACAGTTTTCAGTGTATGCACATGCAAAATCGGTATCAGGCTAAGGGAGAGCGAAATGAATGACCACTAGTGCGCAGAGCCCTATCGTAACGCCCGGCCTTTTACTCGGTAACTAGTCTCTTTCTTCCAGTCTTATTATTAAGGAAGCTGATTACTGTGACTTAAAACAGTTGCTTTGCTGATCTCATCGGCTCTTCTGCTTCAGACTGCTTTTTTTGTTGTTTTTGTTTTTTCCTCTCTCTGCTTTTCTCATTATGTTATTATTATTGGCAGATCTTTGTCGTGGGAAAAAAAAATTGCTGATATCCTTTGAAAGGCTTCTAAATTTAGTTGTCGCATCTAGTGCGACTGAACATTTCTATTTCGGAGTGGCAGTCGACGCAGTAAATCGTGAAGATGAAGCAGGTAGGCTAGAATGAAGAGGCGGAAAAAACACGCTTTCTTAACACTGTACCTTTATTTTTTTTTTCGTTGCCTGCTGTTTTCTTTTTTCTCCGCTAATCTCCCGATCTCCCTTCTTTTTCAATGATGGGATCTCTTACCATCGTAAGAATTATATATTAAGGCACAGACTACATCTTAAACAACGTTCAACGTGCAGCTGATGTAATTCTGTCGATGGTAAGAGATCCCATCGTTAATGGGCAAGCTCTCACGTGCCAGTTTCGGGACGCAATAAACATAGGCAATACCGAAACTAGGCACATGAGAACACTGACTATGCGCTAGATCTCCAGTGACAAGTTTTTTGCTTTTTTTTTTGCTGGGCCAGAGGCGGCTACCGATAATTTTGTCGATGTCGGTGTCCATCGCATACACATATCACACGAACGGAGGAACACACACACACACACACACACACACACACACACACACACACACACACACACATACACACTCACACTCACATACACAAAGATACACACACACACACACACCACATACACACACGCACTCATACGCACAAACATACATATACTCACACATATACAAACACACCACATCGGCTGCACGCACACACACACCGGCAGACACGCACATGCACACACATGAACACATACACAGGCAGACACGCACAAACGCGCACACACACGCACACATACACATACACTGGCAGATACGCACATACGCGCACATTCACTCTGTCACAGGCACACATACGTTAACCACCAAGACTGCCGTTCTCCGATATCCAATGTGGACAAAGCTACCTTAACCCTTTTTAACGATTTTGTTTTTTCTAAGCAAATTTTGAAATGGCGTGACCACCATCGCAACAGTGACAGTGGGAGACGTGACAACAGTCCAAAGTCTATGGAGTATGAGGGGTCAGACCCTAGAGAGAAATTGCATGATTGAAGTGCGTCGTCCGGTTGTTTGATTTTTCAAGCTCACACCAGTCTCATGTCTAAGCCCTTCGCTACGAAAGATGTACACAACGGTTCTTTGTTACAAACAGCTCTTAAACATAGCATTCGGTGTCGCATCTGATGTACTCAGATGTCCTATTTCCTTTGTACTAAATTGTTCCAACGCACATGCTAATTATTTTGCCTACTGACCGTGAAATGATTTTGTTGCACGATCTTCCAAGACGCACGGGAGGCAGAAGACCTATCAGCATGCAAAGGTTTTTTGTTTGCTTGTTTGTTTGTTTCAAACTGCCCGCAGGAATATTTAGACTCACTGACACACTCTACTAAATGATCTCATGATCATAATTGGTGACATGAGCACTTGAGAAACATGACACAGCGAAAAGATTAAAAGGTCATCTTTTTTTCCCTTTGTTCTCTCAGACTATGCAAACCGAGATGCGCAATTATCTCATGAGAGAAAGAATGGTTTCCATGAGACCTCGCAAGAAAAGTCTCTCTCCTCTTTACCGTTTTGCCCAGTTCCATTCTCTAAGATCTAATGCTTTCCGAGAGCACAGTCGATATCCAAAACATCGAGAATAGTCTTAACCCAATTCAGTGGAATTAAATGCAGCAAATTTGAATCGATTTTGACGGCGTTTTCGGACAATACTAAAATGGCTGACGAAACTTTGCACAACTCTGGTGCTTTCAGCAGGAAACACTAGCCATCAACTCTGAGTACTTCTTTGGTTATAAATCTAATAGCTTTTGTCTTGTTACACTGTATATATAATATTCCTTCAAACTGCACAGAAAAACGGCAAAAGTAAACAAAAAGTAAATGGATATTAACACTTTAATGCAAATTTTCGAAAGTCTAAGCTCTCTTCATCAGAATAAACTATTGCACTATCTGAGATTTGTATTACTCTTCATTACCTTTAACGTCAGCTCATTGTTACTAGTGTGCAGATCTCAGGACTTTTATTATACTGTGCTTTACTACATTGTTAGATCTTGGTGTGCCAGTCATAAGATTTGCTCTATTTCTATATGCTAAAGTAACACCAATGGCTTGGAATATTATACACTTTATCATAAAAATTAAAAGCAAATTTCTGAGAGTAACAAGTGGCCAAATAATGTTATATTGAAGCAAAACAAGTTTGTAGGTGGATGTTTTTAGTAATTCGTAGCGGTGTGCTTAGCCCATTTGGTATAGACTGTGTTTTATGACAATGATGATTATGAGTTTGGTTCATGGCGAATGGCTCAAGGTCAAGTTGCCTCTCAATCCGGAAAATTAAAATCAAAAGTCATATAGGCTACTGGAATGGAAAGCGTGATCTAAAATGTGTTGCAAGAATATATATAGGCATGCTGGTCTTGTTTCTTGAGATTTTTTTAACACCAGCCCATGCTTCTTATCGCTTTGGTTGACGGACTGTTTTCTCGCTGCGGTTTCACCCTCCCTCGCCTCTAAATTTAAATTCTATACATTTTCTGCTGAATATACTTATATCTAACTCTTTCACTAAGCTGAAAAACATACATTTCATTCTAAGCAATCAGCCTTATCCTCCATGCATAATGATTCTTTTTTAAAAAGTGATCGACATGGGAGATTTTTTCATGCTATGGACTCCTCAGGTACTAAAAAAATCTCCACTGTCTAAGACTGCCCTACTCTCACCGAACTCCCAATACTGCTACATGATCTCACAAGCGTTTAGCACTGCGTTAAGAAAAATCAAGTGCCTTAGGATGGCCAAGCCGCTTCATCAAGAATATTGCGTACAAATGCCAGTTTCGTGCTTGATATCACGAGGTTTCCGTGACAATCCTGGTTTCTTCATCTCTCAAAACAAGGATGAAAAGGAAAATGTGGGTTAAGTGCTGGTTATTTGGCCAATTTTATCCTCATTCGTCATGGCCACAGTTGAGCCAGAGCGGGCCGTGTGAACCACTGTAACAGTTTTTTATTATGGCTGATTAGAGCAAGAATGACAGAGGAAGAAAAGAGAGTGAGTGAAAGCATTACAGATGGAACGTAAGAGAACGAATCAGAGACGAAAATAAAATAGAGGATGACAGCAGGAAAGACGGATGAAGGGAAGGAAAGGGAGAGAAATAAAGGATTAATGTGAGAAACAATGAATAAATAAAACGGAGATAAAAATTCAGATTCAATGAATCTAAAAAGCAGGCTCGTGAAATTTGGGTGGTGGTTGCTGGAAGGAGAGAGGGAGAATGCGGGGTAAAGTTTTGCCTTTTATGTTATTGTTTTTGGGGGGNGGGGGGGGGGGATAACGTGGAGTTAAGGAGAGTGAACAAGACAAAGGGAGCCATTTCATAATCATCTTTCTTGTTAAATGAAACCTTGTAAAACATTTCGTGTTTGGTATGCTGTTGTCATTGGCCTGGAGGCTCAGAGCTTCAGTCGAAATTGCATGGGACGGCAGAGGACCTGAGGAGAACACTATTATACAGGCCACTGGCTCCCTGATATGATACGTTTGACACTAAGAACGCAGAAGAAGAAGAAGAAGAAGAAGAAGAAGAAGAAATAGTAGCAATAGTAGTAGTAGTAATAGAAGTAGTAGTAGTAGTAGTAGTAGTGGTGGTAGTAGTAGTAGTAGCAGTAATAGTAGTAGGCTGTTGTGTCTTTTCAGTAATGCATTTCAGTAATTTCACTTAGACTAACAAAACTAGCACATAATATTATGAGCAATCAAGAACTGTTTATAAAAACTCATTCATACAATTACCTACACCATGACGAGTTATTTCTTTTATGTTGATATCGTTCACATTTTTCTGCATTACTTGGAAGGAAACTGGAGAAAGGTGGGAGAAGGGGTTATTCAGTGTCGACCTGACAATTGACAACAACACTGTTTAATTAATTAGGAGGAAAGGCAGGTGTCCGCTTCATCTTCATGACCTGGAATTAATTTAACAAGAAGGATGATCGTGAGATGACTCCCCTTGTCTTGCTCATTCCCAATACCCCAGTTATTCCCCAAAACAGGCAAAATTTCACTCCGCCACCCCC
>JAWQUT010000003.1:7293784-7313439 GCA_033807755.1 Ellobium chinense
GAGTTTCATGACTTCATGATGCTTTTCATTCGACCTTATTCTAAAAATGGCTAATAGGCTTTGCACGAAGTCCCTGAGGGGTGAGCAAAAAGCCGACTCAGCTGAGGAAGACTTCATAATAAATAACCGTAGTAACATTTTACGTGTTTACAAAGTATGTAGCATGGCATGTTGGACACACAACTCCACATTTTAGTCGCTGTGTCTGTTTAAAGAAGTTGGGTTGTTTTCGACAGTGCAGCAATAATGTGTGATAAACTCGTATGTTCTATTATTTTGGGCCATAGAGCTGCTGCACTTTCATTAGTTGTGAAAAATGTGCATTCATTAGCTTATATGGCACTGTCTCCTCCAAATATCAGTAGGCTTGGCCAGTTTGCTAGAAAAATTAAGCGTTGACTAAATTGTTTGAACGGCAGCCTTTTAGGGTGGAACAAACAACGCATAATGTATCGCAAAACCAAGTGATTGGCAAATAACAGACTGAGTGAATCTTAAATTATTTTTATTCTTGTCCCACTCCGAGAAAGCTGGCGGTCAGTGAGATACATTGGAAAGAGAGGGCGTGGGTTTTCCTGGGATATGCTGGATTGTCCCGCTACACCGATTTCTACTTTTGTGGGAGCTGCTGTTTTTGTTGTTTCTCTGAGCAGTTCTACATTACTTTTCTGTATTTCTGTAACCTGTGTGATTTCACAGTTTCCAACTACACTTTTCACTTTGTAATATGGTCGCTTGGCTACAACTTCTAAATCATCATCGGTCCTGGCAACCTGGTAGATACAAAGATGCTAATTGCACAAGAACGGCCAGAATAGGGCATTATAATATACAGTAAGTTTATTTCCAGCTTGTTCTTACACAATATCTGGAAATCAAATATAAGTGATTAAACTGACTAAAACAGCATAAAAGTCGCACAGGTGATACATACACAAGTCCCAAGCAAACAACAAGGATCAATCACAGGCACTAAAATATATATCTGGCACGCTTCCCTGGGGTGACAGAAGGGGGATAGAGAGAGAAATGAAAGGTCAGAGTCGCAGGGATTCTGATGTTACCTTGTTACCTTGTCCCAAGACTGACATCATGGTGCGCGGGATATTCCCATAAGCGCTCCGTCCCCCTTGCCAACAGCCAAAGCAGAGTAGAAGAACTGATGGTGCCAGTTGTCAGCTGATGTAAGGAGAAGATGAATGGAACTACTTCGGTAGAAGAGTTGAAAGAAGAGAAAAAAAAGAAAACGAAAATTGCGGACGGGCTAAAAAGTTTCCAGAACGCATGAAGAATCTTCTTTAATAATTTAATTCCCTGATTTAGAAGAAAAGCGAGGAGAGGAGCGCACAAACATGTGGGAGGTGATTTACAAGTAAAATTTGAATCTTATTTAGAATGGCATTGACCGATTTCTGTCCGCAATATTATAGAAAAATTGATTTTTTTTTTTGGTATTGTCCATACTGCGGAACAGATCTCGGTATGTGGTATTGAAAAGCATCAGGATGTAGCGGATATTGAAAGTTCCACTACGAGCAATATGAAACCAAGCGATGGTCGCACAAGGTCTTCGGTCGATGGTGGCGAATAAATGTAAATTACAAGGTATAGCGAAAGCACAATTTCTCCAGATTTTCATTTAGCAAGGAAAATTGATATATTGACCCTAGTACTAAAAGGTTTATTGTGTACGTTGCTTTTTTGTCCAACAGAGATGAAGTGAGAATTCTGTAACGTCGCATTCGGTCAGAGAGTATAGTAAGCTTAATGTGTAATTTAATAGGGTGGGTGTATTGTAAAATGTGAACTTCCTGTGTGAGAAAAGGTCAAACGAGTGATTGAGGTGAGCGCCTACTATTTAATTCATAGATTTTATTACTGTCATTGTCTGTTGGTGCGCAGCGGTAGGGGACATCTGCTTTTATTGAGAACTTGTGCATTAACGATAGGATCTCTTACCGTTGTAAGAATTACATTAATTCTACATGTTGAACGCCATTAAGGATGCATTCAGTACCGAAGCACAATCGTAAGAGATCCCACCGTTAATGCGCAAGCTTTCATATTTCTGGAAGTGGGCGTAACGTGCTGTCTAGATAATTTCTCACGGGTCCTTTTTCCAGGTGTATAATCTTGTAGCAACCATGAAAGATTTCCATAATTATAGAAACTAATATCATTCTTATCTCATCCTAATGTCTGAGCTTATTCTTAGCTGAATATCAAGTAGATATCTAGTATGAAGTTAGTGGCTGTATGCATAATCCTTTTCTTAGTTAACGCAATGCGGTACCACGGAAAACTCTAAAAACATTTGTAGCATTCACCGTAGTTAACGTAGTATGTTTATAAAAGTATGGATAATGAATACGTCCACAGGACACCTTTCAGAGTTGCCGAAGTAGTGAAATTCGGACCACTTTTATGAGGATTCTAATAACGGGTCATCAGTAGTCGTATGCATAATTCTTGCGATAATTAAAGCAAGACGCTACCACGAGACACCGCAAAACATCAGAAGTGTTCACCGTAATTATGACAATACGTTAATTAACAAATGGATTATGCATGAGGCCACCGGTCTCAAACGGGAAAGCTGTAGGTCACTGACCTACTTCTTGAACCTTCAACTTCCTGTATGGGACAGTGGCAGTATGCATAATCCACGCATTGATTAACATATTGCGTTATCTACCTTGAACACTACTGTTTGGGGATTTTCTTTAGTTACCGCAGTGCGTTAACTAATTAACTAACTAATGTAAGGATGGATTATGCATTTAGCTACAAAAGACTACATATGCTGCATCATAAGTAACGTTCTATTAGTCCCCACTTCGAAATTCTGGTCAAATTTTTTTTGAAAAATATTACTTACGAAGTCTTCATAAGAACCCACAAAAATTATCTACCTTTGCTTCATGTAAATATGTGAAAATCGATGACCGGAAAATCTTGGAATGGACAAAACATTATTCGGGTATACAATGCGTATTCCCCTTTTTGTAAAGTCAAAATTTATGCCAACGTTTCGAAATGAGCCCAGCTGGTAGCTATTTATGATAGGCAGTGTATGTTTTCACTTGAGGAAAGTTACCTTTAATTGTGAAACATTACGATAGTCCAGTCAGCATGATTGTGAAATATTTTGCTTGACGATCTGGTTTCATCTTAAAAATAGAAAATCCGTTTAATTTTAGTCCCACGGAAGCAGAGAATACGTTGCAGTTAACACGAGGATGGGATTGGATTAAGCGGTATTGTTTGTTTTCGAGTGTTGTATCTCTTCTTTTTTTTTTTCATTAATGTTGCGATAACGTGAAAAATACAATTAAGTGGATCGCAGTTTAGAGAAATACAATAAATACACGGGGGTAATATGTGAAACTAAATCCATGAGAGAATTATTGAATTCTTTCATAGCTTCATATCTTGTAGCAAATTAGGAATTTGTAATTTTCGTGTCAGCCTGACACACATTGTTAGAAGGGTAATAAATCTATTAAATCAGACCTATGCATGATATATGAAGACGGTTCATCTTTCTTCCAAATCTCAAGAGGGATGATCGCAAATAGCTGATGAGGAAGATAGAAGGGGTAAGGGATGGGGAAAGGACGTGAGAGTCCTATAAAAGATATACACAACAGCGGTTCATTGAAAGGGGTGACTTTGGTTTGGGAGAAGGAAAGGTGTGGGGGAGGGGGGGGGCAATGGGTGAGGGGCTGTATCAGAAGCGCATATAATTTGTCAAAGCGAGACTGCATTTTTGGAACCTTCTCAGGAAGATCCGCTGATTTCCTGCCTTAAAAATTTTGTGACTTGACACGTTTGCTGTATTGTTTGTTTCCGTGTGCGAAGACGAGCTAATAAAGCATTGAACTAAATTGAATTGAATTTCACTGGATTTACTTGAACCGGGTTAACCTATTTCCTAATACACAAAAGTCTAATTTTTTTTTACATACACTGTAGCAGTTTATGTTGTCTATGAGGATTTTGGCTGGTAATAAAGTGCCTACAGCTTGCCCCAAGCCAAGGCAAAGAATCTTTGTTCTGCCTTTCACGAACAGTACAAACTATAATTTGTTAGTGTTAGTTTTGGTGACTAGTGGACTATGAGCTTGTCATGTTATTTATTATTGTATTCGGCGGCCGGTCAAACACACACACACACACACACACACACACACACACACACACACACACACACACACACACACACACACACACACACACACACACACACACACACACACAAAAACAATAAAAGCAAGAATTTAAGTGTTAAATTCAGTAAACTCTAGTATATATGTTCTGCACGTCATTACTGCTGTTTATGTTGCAAATGTAAGATAATATCTAAATGTTGTGGTTAGGTCACAGCTGTGGTATTTGAAACACATATCTAATTATATTATAGCATGCCCAGTGTGAGTCTGTTACATTGGCCTCAGCACACCAATTTTTGACAAGGTCATTGTTGTTGTTGTTGCTGTTGCTTTTGAGTTGTTGTTGTTCTCTTTGCGTTGTTTTTGGTGTTGTTGTATTGTTATTGTTGTTGTTATTGTTGCTGCTGCTGCTGTTGTTGTTGTTGTTGTTGTTGTTGTTGTTGTTGTTGTTGTTGTTGTTGTTGTTGTTGTTGTTGTTGTTGTTGTTGTTAACACGAAAGTAAAGAATACTATCTAGATATAGGTCAAAGAAACTGCCTCCAGTTCTAGCTTACATTGTTACTGTGCCCCATTTTTCCATTCAGTTTCTTCCTACTGACATTTGATTTAAGTGAAGTTATTTCTGGGACCACCCCAATGTAAGGGCTAAGAATGGTATTGACGAGTCCCACCCGAAGTTTTAGGCTCCCATCTCCGCTCTTCCGATTACAGTAACAACAAAAGTACAAATGATATTAGGGACTAAACATTGTGGGAAAAGACGCAGACTGTAGAAGATGAAAACTCCATCAATTTTGGAAGAACTCGATTTCATTTTGTCTCTAACAGATCAGATAACCTAGAACCCCGTGGCAATCAGTTTTTTTGTCGAGACGCCATATGTCACCGGATTCCTAGAAACGCTCTCTAGTAATTTACTAAGTAAAATTTTGGTCTGGGTTTTTAATTAAGGGGTGGAATATGGATGATGGAAAAGATAACAGACGGAGGAGAAAGACAGCCTGACGTTTTCTGACAGAAGGGCTTATGTTTCACAAAAAAATAGTTTTGAGAAAATCGCAGATTTGTATTTTGACCCGGCGATTCGCTACGGCATGACTGTTATCAAATGTTTTACTGTCACATCGAAGGCAATACTATTTTGTATTGTCAGACTTGCGCTTGGCAAATCTAATAATTATTTAAATTAAATATTAGCTGAAAATCCTTCGTAAGTATGAAATCTTCTGACATAGGGACACATTTTCGCATATAAGCCCCTATGGTGGTGAGTCTCTCCCAGCGAAAAGGTTCATCTTAAGACATGAGCCTTTGAGGTGCTGAGTTCCCCTTCCCCTCTCCGACCCTCACCCAAAAAAGAGCTCATCTCTGATGATAAGTTTTTGATACCAGTGGGCAGTGAGTATCTTATTGTGAACGATCCAAACTCTGTAAGGCTTTCGTTTCTGTTTGATGCCATTTGTTACTTAGGTAAGACCTTACGAAATCTAATTCCAGTGAAACAGTCAAGTTTGTGAGTATAACCCGTTTGTGAGTAAAATTTCATTTAAAACTGGGGATTTAGGACGAACCAAATCTTTAAAGAAGCCGTGTAAAAGATTGACAGCTCACATAGGTGACATACCAGAAGAGTGACGTGCATACTTCATCAAAGGAGCAACGTCTTCAAAAATTAGACACTATCCAAAAAAGTGACATAACAAAATTAGATATTACTGAGCAATGAAATCATATAGCATTCGCAACAACGCCTTCAATGGACCATTCTTAGTTAATATATACATGCACCGTTATCCCGGCATTGCAAGCCACAACTCTAGCAATCATTACTTCTTTTTTTCACTTCTGCGTTGTCAGAGGAATATCATTGGCGGATATGGTTTGTTACATTGGCTTTTACTGACTGAAGTATCTTTTACTTTCGGATTTCATTAGAAATCGCATAACAATCTTGCTTAAATCGGAAGTGAGCTTTAGCAGAATTGACTGATTCCATTATAATCGATACGGCGTATGTTTTGCTCTGTTTCGACAATTTATCGAGATTTATGATTTTCTTTTTACATCTAAGACATTGACTTTTATAGCTGTTTCTTAAAGGAAGAAAGGAAAAGGAAGAAATACAACAACTCTTTTGTCTTGTAGAACCTGGCAATGGAAGAAGACGGAGGTGGACAGTGAAGGAGAAAATTGAGACAGAGAGCGTGATAGTGTGAGCTAGAGAGTACAGGCAAGGCGGGGTCACTCATCCTGTTAAAAGTATAGAGTTTCTCACGTCCAATTATTCACCCCAGGAGGCTCACGTACACGTTCTCAATCAGAACCCTTTTAACTGTATCATTCGCTTAATCGAAGAAATTTCAGATAATTCTGTACTTTTTATACACTGGATGATCGTAATTCTTTTTAATGGTACTTCTACTTTACTATGGCTCCTGGGGAGTTGCGATTAAGCGAGGTCGAGATCATTGCTTTTGTAGGAGGCAATTTTTCTTTAACACGTGTGATGGAATCTGGCAAATGAAGGTTCATAGGTGTTCTGGGTCAATGTGGGTCATAGCCTGTTGTCCGGTTTTGAATCAAATTATTCTCTGACGATATCCTGCGAGGTGGATCACACCTAGGTCGTACAGAATACTGAATGCACTTTTACGGGGCAGGATGGTTGAAGGCTTAAGGCTTGTACTCAGGAACCAAAGGTCATGAGTTCGATTCCTGCTTTGATTACGTTGTAAATATCTTGGGAAAGCGAATCATTTATATTTTTTCGACCCTCTCGTTCTATAAATTAAGTACCTGGTCATAAGCAATGCATAATATCGTCAGAATGCAGGTAATCAGCGCATGTAAATTTGCGTGGCACTTTTTGCTTCCCATAATATAGATTGAGAAGATCTTTGAGTGATCTGGTTGCGAATAATATCAAAATGCGTGAACGATGAATCGATCTGGATAAGAAATTCATAAACTCATCATCATTATTATCGTTATTTTCCTCTAGGCAGTTCGCTGGTCTAAAGAAATGTATCTCGGCTACAGTAGATATCCAACTTATAAACTCTTTATAAAACAGTGCATTTATCATTTCGCTTTAAAGTTTATGATGTTTAATCTACGAGAGTTGCGAAGTTTTTACAACTCAGTTCTATAATCCCGCGCACTTTATAAGTGAAAAGCAAGAAAATACCATCCATTACTAATCTGAAAAAAAAAAAGATAAATTGAATTCGTTGATTTGCCAGACTGACGAAAAACTGTCAAGCGAGAAAATATTTCAGCGATGAGTACTACAAAAGCTATCGACATGATATGAATATTGCAGTAAATGTGCCAGAGAAAATTAGCTTTTCCAGCTTTTACGCAAAATAACGTTTATCAGATCAGTGGAGACTAAAACCGACAGAGCAAAACAGAGGATTGAGATATTATAGTAATAAAAAGCTATGGTCTATTAGAATCTCATGCGAATAAAAGTTCGCTACTTCAACACAACATTTGCAGAATCAAATCTCAGCTCACTGTTTTGGTGCAGATGGAAAACGGAACAGTTCTTGCAAAGGATCATTCTTTAAAGCCCTGGGTTCAAGAGTTTGGAACCTTGGTATGGGCGAATTGAACTGCATGACTCGATTACTAAATTCGATATAGTCCGCGGGGTCACTGGTCCAGATCTTTTACGTGACTTTTATTGCATGTGCTTTTAGTATTTCCTGGTGCTACTACGATCATTTTACACTTTATAAACTGGTTAATTAAACTTACATCTGATTCTGATATGGTTTGTCTTGTGCATTATGATCGTAATACCAGGAAATGCCATACACGCAGGCCTACCTCTGCCATAGCGGTCAGTATGAGATCCGAATTTGAATATATATGCTTTTTCACTGAGCACGAATATAAATAAAATTATGTTGAATGAATAATAATGTTATATTTAACTCTTCACGAACGTATTATTTAATACGCTAGAACATGATACAATGATACGCTCGATTACAGGAATACACATAAACTGAACAGATCTGTATACAAGGAAAAAACAGCAACAAATTAGGGTAAATTTTTTACCGACTACTTTATGATGTTTTCATATAATTTTAACATTTTTCGTTATCTTTTATGTTTACTTGTAGGGCACAGAGAAGAGATTTATCCTGTGGTAACGATCTCGCACTGCAGCTAAAAACATTGAATGACATGCGCGAAACAGCAACGGTAATTTCATTTAATACACATAAAAAGAGATGTAAGTGTTTATGTTGAAACCCACTGTAACATAGCAAGGTTGAAAACGACAAATGTTCGCACTGAACTATTGCGACTACATTCAAGTGAGCGTATCGTATTCGAACGATCAGCAATGTGGGAGTGCCACCAACCGAGCCAATCAATCGGAAGGATGCCTCTGCGAAAAACCCGGTTACATTTTTATCAGGGTTCTTTCTCTCCGAAACGAAATTTCGGCATTTCAAATAAGCCACACGAAAGAAAAAAATAAGGATGTTGTTTTTTTTTCAGGGGGGTGAGGAGGGGGGTGTGCAGACCAAAGGGAATGGAAACTGATAACACAATCTTAAACAAGGCATAAAAAACAGAGAAGTGCACATTGTCTTGTCAAACCATGTTTGGAAATCGCTGGCTTGAATGGCGTTGAATGCAGTGTCCACAGATTTGAAGAGATGCTTGTTTTTTTAAGTATTGGTGGAGTATAAAGGCTCCTTTTTTTTTCGGTTCACACTTAGGGCATGGAAAAGAAAAAATAACAGATCGAGTGAAGAATAATATTGGGAAAAGGCCTAGATATTCAGATCGGGAGTAGGCTCAAAGCCAAGCCCCGAAAATGCAGGACCGAAATTTACCAGTCGATCGTGTAGCTTACGCACGATCTAAGTAAATTGCCAAGGGGCGCCATTCTCCCCCAGGCCCGACTGTGCCACTAAGTGCAGAATACATTTATTCAGTGCTTCGAGGGCTCATAACATGGAATGCCCTGAAAGCTGAGTAACCCATAGGCACAGCTTTGAGTAGAGATTTTTAACCTATGTGCCTAGATCTATACTATTCAGTACTTTTCACAGTTGGTTTTCTTGTAACGTGAAACGCGAATGGTTTACAAATTCCAAAAGCCTAATATAGTTTGCCTCTTTGGGCTGTTTAGAAGCGCTTATCTACATGATCACCTCGCAAGAACTTCAGTAAGGGTATAAACTTTTTTAATAAGTTTAAACATTCTTTAAGCTAACAGAAAATGCTGTTTAGAGTTACGACCTTGCAATTTCCTTTACTGACTAAAGTTATATGGAAAAGGTCAAGATGGCGACTTTTCTCTAAAAGACATCAGTTCTGCACTCAGGATCGCACATAGACTGAGATGAATACAACCTGGAACTTTAGATTCATTTTACAAAGTTAGGAGAGGATGCACACAAATCTGCTATGTTGTTTACAGTTCTAGGTTCTACAATGGTTATTGTAGTATTGTACTAGTTCTGTCCGGCTAGAACAATATATCTATATATATTATAGATAGCGAAATGTGACATTGAGGTACATGTAACATTTCACTTCCTCTCTTCATTCTTCTTTCCTCCCTTCTTCTCTCCTCCATTCCTGCTTTCTTCCTTCGGTCTTTAATTCGGTCACCCTTTTCTGCATTCTTCCCCTCTATGTTTTTGACAAACTTCCCCCTACTATCGTACGTTCCTCCCTTTTACGTAGGCACTGCTTGCCTTTTTAATTCCCTTTTTTCCTCTCTCCCTTCCTTTCGTTTCCACTATGACGTCACTTTCCCTTCCTCCTTCTCTTCTTTTCTTTCTCTTTTTTCTTTCCTTCTACCACATCATTACTTCTCCACTTCCTTCTTTCCCTTCCTTTCATTTCCACTATGACGTCACTTTCCCTTCCTCCTTCTCTCCTTTTCCTTCCTCTTTTTCCTTCTTTCTACCACATCACTACTTCTCCACCTCCTTCTTCTCCCTCCCCCCTCCCCTCCCCCGGTGTTTGTTTCTTCCCCTTCTCCGAGCAACCCCTAACAACAAATTGGCCGGTGCCGCTGCAATCAAAAAACACTTGGAAACATCGGGGTGCGTCTGGTCTGGGGCAAGCATTATTGCTTTTGTTGAACTGTCTGGGCAATCACACAACATTTCTTAAGGCTGACGACCATAGAAAAACGCACCAATCATGCAACCATGCATTTATGGGGAAACCAGGGGCGGTACTGCATAAAGACATTAGAGGGGGCTTCAAGCGAAGAACAGTTAGTATAATAGTCTCCGAATCTCTGCCTAGACATATACTCAGACTGACCAATCACCCATCGACGAGAGTAGAGAGGTTATGTTTCAACGATTCACGAGTGGACGGCCAATAACCTCCTGTACCCAAGCGCACATGGTATTTTTCATCTGCTCTTAATGTCAAATCCACAGACTGTCTCATAGGAAGTACTGTCGTTGAAAGCAACAGCATGGCAAAGACAGTGATTATAATAATCTCTCTGATGCACATGAGGGTGTAGTCCAGGTTAACCACGTGTTTAATTTTAATATTTATTTCTGTCGTATTAGCTCAAGACTGGGGTTATGCCGAGCTTTGTAGCTAAATATAGACTTTCTGTTACAGTGTCACATCCGGGATAACCAAACTAAGAGGGATCTAGGGGCGATAAGCACTTATTCAGCGGCAACTTTCTCACTCTTCCTCGCCCACACATACTGCCGCCCACACACACACACACACACACACACACACATACACACACACACACACACACACACACACACACACACACACACATACACACATACACACACATTTTTGAAAACGTTGTGCTTTCGACAAAAAATTTCCTCCACTCGTACTCACGGGTACTCACACACTTAAATTGCGCTCACGCAACGTAACCAGCTGCCTTTCACGGGATCGAACTCTTAAGTATCCGCCTACCCGTTAAGTCACGCAAAAATAACTCACGCGTTGTCACGTCCATCGGAGACGTTCGAGAACTACAGTGGACAAAAGTGCTCACTCGCACACACAGTAAAGCTTCAAGTTCCCTTCCCTTCCCGCGTGCCTCCTCCCTACCTCCTCCCGGCTTCATTTCACCCACACATCTATCCACCCTAGACCTAGACATCTATCCACCCGTCACTCGAAAGCCCTAACCCGCTCAGACATGCACACACAGAACCCTGACTGAAGACAGAAACCGGACAGACAGCGGTAGAGAAAAGACACGATCTGTAATACAGAAGTACATAGGAGCGTCCACAGCCAGCCCAGGGCAAAATCCTTTACAAACTAAAGACTAGAATCTACGTTCTTCTTGTCCATTACTACTCCCGTGGGCCAAAATGATTATAGTATAATTTCAAACAAAAACGTCAATATCCTGATAACAAGGCTCAAACCACAAAAGTAGGATGTACAAAGGGGCGTAAGATCTAACTTAATCGATCCACAGAAAACCTAAAACCTACAGCCCTCCTAGACTAAATTGAAGTAATGATGTAACTGAGAAGCGCAGATGCAGAAGAACAAGAAACAGACGTAAGTATCTCAAGTGTTACTAAAAATAACATTTGAAAACTTACCAGTGTAATGTATGTGAAAAGTAAGTGAAATAATAAGCTCTGCGGCTGAGAAGTTACTGGGTTAACAAATCTGACTCCTGAGTGAAACGACAGCCTGGATGGTTTCTGGGACATAAATTTTGAAAAAAAAATTCCAGAGAAATCTATCATCTTCAAGAAGCTATTAAATGACTGTGTTTCGGTGGGATTAAGGGAACAGTCTTTTAAAAAAATAAATAAATAAATAAATATTGTTTTTTTTTAAAACACTGACATTTTGCATATATAATGGAGTCCATTGATGATGGTCATTGTTATAAGAATAACAGGTTTTTAGCTCCGCAATTGCGAAATCCTCGCTCTTGTATTTTTTTTTCTTATCGTTAAAATAGCCTTATTATACCAGACCTGAAAGAGGGGAAAACCCGGCTGTTACGGATATAACTGCCGCACCTAAAATACGAATTTCGCATGACTAGAATAGTTTGACAGCTGATGCGTCCGTGAAAATGAGTTGAAATACCCGTTTGTTAATGGGCACCATACGATGACTGACAGACAAACAAGGTCTTGGAGTTTGAACTGTTAGTTGATTTGCTTTGGTTATCGTATGGTATTTCAGCGATGATTGTGAAAGGTTCAGTGAGTCAGACTGCAGGATGTTGCTCGTTGACGGTACACGGTATATTATCCTAAATACAACAAACAAGGTTGACGGTACACGGTATATTATCCTAAATACAACCAACAAGAACACACAAATGCAGCCGTGGACTATAATTAAACAATGCCACGAGAATTTATTTTAAATGGCGCATGGTCATATGGAAAGTCCCGACCATCCTGTTATAACGGGGGTTCTACTGTAGTTTTATTCTGCATTTAGAGTGATTTGTTGTTTTGTTGGGTTTGTGGTTTTTTTTGTCAGGTTTTAGGGAACAAAATTACCTCTAAGTATTTGTTTGAACTTGGTTTGTGTCGCAATTTTAGATGTACACTTCCGTCTTTTTCAAGCAATCGACCACTTCCAGTCACCAACTTCAAACCACACGCGCACCACTTGATACGAAAACTTCCGCATACCTACTGCTGTATGTCAACAAGTATGCTGGACAATCGATGAGTGTCCATCATAGCAGCCATTCCTATTCCTCTGACAATAGAAATGTGGAAAAAGGAAGTAATAATTGCTGGAGTTGTGGCTTGCGATGCCAGGACGTTCGTGCATGCATTATAACGGAGAGAGGTCTATGAGTAGTTATTTTAACACCCGTAAATTTAGCGATATATGTTATTCAGCTAGCCGACAAGACCTACATAATTTAAATTAAGACTTGGACTGAAATCTGATCCCATTAGCTCTGTCAGCGCTCATTTTCTGAACCAAGACCAGGTTAATGAACAGACCACTCCATCTACAGTTCAGCCGCCAATGATGGCCGCAGGGGTCCAGGCGCGAGGGTAGCAATTCGTTCAAGGAACATGATCTGTCGTGGAAATCAAAGTCCGAGCTCGTGTGTCTAAGTCGCTCACTCTGTCAGTTTGGTGTCTACTCTGAAGTTTTAGGCAAGACAGAAGAAGAAAAATAAAGCAAGGCTACTTCTTTTCGGGTCTAAGTATTTCGTGTGCTCGTAAGGAGCGCGTGTGTCTTAAGTCCCCTACTTTCTCAACCTGGAAGTCTACTCTAAATTTTTAGACAAGATAGAGGAAGAAGGCTAGGGCAAGGATACTTGTCTCCGAGTCTAGGTATCCCGTACGCTTGTGAGGAGCTCGCATGTCTGAGTATCCGACTTTCTCAAATCAGCTTCTTCTGTGAAGTTTTAGGCGAGACAGAGGAAAGATTGTGGAGTAAGCCTCTTCTTCTCTTCTAGTCTAGTCTAGGTATCTCGTGTGCTCGCGAGGAGATCGTTATTTTAAGTAGCCCACTTGTTACCTTACCTTGTTACCTTGTTACCTTGTCCCAAGACTGACATCATGGTGCACGGATATTCCCATAAGCTCTCCGTCTCCCTTGCCAACAGCCAACGCAGAGTGGAAGAGCTGATGGTGCCAGTTGTCAGCTGGTTGATTGCTCACCGGGTCTTCCCACGCAGGCGTAAAGTTCGTCCCTGGCCACACGTATACCCCATGTCTAGCAGTCTCCCCAGAGTCTGTGACTCCTCCTTCCCAGATTACCTCTCCTGGACTAGCCTCAGAGCATTAATGACATCCTGAGCATCGTATTGGAATCCTGCTCTCAGAGGCCCTGACCCATCCAGTACATCGGCTCTTTCATTCCCAGTCACTCCAACATGGCTTGGGGAGAATATCCAGGTGAGGGACTGGAGATGACTCCTCTGTATGATCTCGGCCCAGTTCTCCCTAAAAGTAGCCCACTTTCTCAACTTGGTTTCTAAAGTTTTGGGCAAGACAGAAGGAAGGTTACTGGGCAAGGCTACACTGCCCTTCAGCTCTAGTTATTCAGTATTGGCTGCAGCAGTGTAGGTGAGGGGAGTGCTGAGGGCATGTGCACGGTCCTCCTTTGTCTATGCCCCCTCCCCACCCCACTTCGACCAACTCTGACCTTCACCAGCGCGCTGCCTCCCAGTACTGATATATATATTTACACTGGCCCCTCTTCACTAATCAATGTAATCCTCAGGTACCCCTATGCACAATTTACCTCTTAGCAACGCCACTGACTGGCTATGTCCCCAATTAAGACGCATCACAAGTAATACCAAACAGCGACAGAAACCACCAACGTCCAAATGAAAACGATAGAAGTTGTGACAGCTGTGACGTGAAAGATGGACGAACGGAATGAAGATGAGTGTTTATTCTTCGGTTGACGTCGTGAGCGCTGAATGCTGTGCCTTGCGCGCCTTTGTTACTCATCCTCACAGACACCGTAACCTTCTACGATGCGACGTTAATAGGATCAGACGCGATGAGTTTGTCCCTCTTCATTCCTATGTGACCAGAACAACAGGGACTACAACCTCGATAACGGTTTCTATATTGATACATTTGTACCGAGATTCTTTTTCTTTTTCGGTAGTTGTTTTGGGAGATTTGATGATGATGATGATGTCTTTATTGCCAGTTCTACTATTTTCTTCCATGTTTTTTTTTTCTTGATATTCTTTCTCGTTGTACAGAAAAAGGCCACGGTTCCCTTTGATGACGGCTCTTGCTGCTGCAGTTTGACGTGCTATCCAATCTCGTTTTTATGAGCATTGTTTTCTGTAATGGATAATAGTTTATTTTGTGAGAGCGATGTCGTCAGTGATTTTGTACTGCCATAAGTGTAAGAAGCATTGCGGTTCTGGCGTGCATAGGCACTATACTCTGCCTCCAATATTTGCCGAACCACCGTCGGTATTTGTCTGCTAAAATAAGGCATGTTCCAGTCGGAATGCATGGATTTAGGATTGGCTACTGTGCGCTGTCGTTGTTGTTATTGTTGTTGTTGTTGTTCTTCTTCTTCTTCTTCTTCTTCTTCTTCTTGTTTTTGTTGTTGTTGTTGTTGTTGTTGTTGTTCTTGTTATTCTTGTTGTTGTTGTTGTTGTTGTTGTTGTTGTTGTTGTTGTTGTTGTTGTTGTTGTTGGTTTGCTTCCTTCTGTCCAACATCTTCTTCTTCCTTGTTCCTCTTCTTCCTCCACCGCTCCCTCCTCCTCCTTCTTACCCTCCTTCCTCTTTGTCTTCTTCTTCCTCTCCTTCTGCTTCGTCTTCTTCTTCCAGTATTAATAGCATTATTGCTTGAGTTGTTGTTGTTGTTGTAGTTGTTGTTGTTGGTGGTGGTGGTGGTGGTGGCGGTGGTGATGAAGGAGGTGGTAATTGTATATCATTCAAAAATTGAAAGTCATTTCATTTCCACCGCTTAAATGATCTCGATGTTCAAATGTTTCTATTACTGCTTCCAGAAATGTGGCTGCTTTCCAGCTTTTTGTCTGACTGCGTGAGCTACTCGATTTCTCGGGCCTACTGGCCAAAATTAAAGAAATACTGATTTCGTTATTTCATTGGTTGGCCCCCGTTTTATAACCGCTAGAGTCGTTTACCTTCTTCCAGGTCTATACTTTGGCGGGTGTCTCTTTAACCGGCCTGATCCCTCGTCAACGCCTCCGTGGGTGTGAGTGGGAAACCGGCTTTAAAAGATGTTGAGAAAGGCGATAGTCAACCATGGTATTGTTGAATATCATTTCATTTGTAGTGCAGTTATACGAACCTAAAGTCCTGACGTGACTGAGATGAAGAATGACGACTGACAGCCTAGGCTGAGGGAAAGAAGATGAGAGTATGAAACGAGGAGAATAAAGACATCTATTATCCGCTTGAAACAAAAAACAACAACAACAACAACAACAACAAAACCAAACACTGACCATCGATGCAAACAATAAGATGGATATGATTTATGGAGTGAGTATACTGGCTAGACAACCAGAATACACTTAACAGGATATTCTGGCTGGATTTTTTTTTTTAACCGAGACAAATGTTTTTCCGTTTTTCCGAGCTATCTCCCCTATCAGACTGTCAGATTTTTCATCCTAAGTGTATGTACCAACATTCATTAATACCGACAACCTGCCTAGTTCAATGGATTATCGTGGCGACATAATATCTGAAGAAAGATTAAACCTTTACAGTCTGTAAATCATTTGCTGGTCTTTTTTTTTTATCCTGTTGGATGGATGAGAAGCATGTTATTTGGGCTGTGTCACATACGAAAATTCCAGCCAAATACCCTTGTGGTAAGTTTATAGTGGCGTAGCTACGGGGTATATGTACATGAAGAAGATCAGTGGTTACTGAAATGTAACACTCATATAGTAATAAAAATATAATGATATCTTATGTTTTAAAGGCTAGCTGGAGCACAGTCTGGGCACCAACTGGACATTAACGTTATGTGCCGAGGAAGGGAATCACATGTTCCCAGGTTCCCTTATATACACTAAGTATACGTATCGGAGCATACATGCATATTAGAAACTGCAAAATTAGCAGGTTCCACAGATGCGGCAACATACGGCTTAAAGAATTGTGGCGTATGCCTCATCTACATGTATAATATTAATTAAGGTACAGTGGAACCCGCTTGAGCGGGACACGCTAGACGAATGCCTGGGGAACGGAATTTTTGCTATTTAAATGTATTCATGTGAGCGGGATAGCAACCCGCTTAAGCGAGCACATTTCCGTAATGTACCCGCTGTTTTTGACAGGAATGCTGCAAATTTTATTCACGGTGAACACAACTAATGTTCTGGGAGTTTCCCGTTGTTACTGCATTGAAGTAACTAACGTATGGACTATGCATATGAACGCTGTTCATGATTTAAGTATACTACTCCGTCGCCCATGCGCTGAGGACTTAGTAGCCTACTAATGTACAAATTGGAGTAAACATTATAGTTGCTTCTAACATTACTAACAAGGATAGAGAATGTAGGTTTTATAGGGATAGACTCACATGATATGGGGTCTCCGAATCATGGTTTGTCCTACACGAAGAAAATATTGTTAAAATGATCTCATGTGGAAAAAGAGGGTGGAAAAAAGGGAGCCAGGGAGAGTACATTCTCGAAGAGGAGAGGAGGGAGTCGATTTTCATCTTTTGATTGCGGTTAGGTAGGCCTAGAGTTAAGACAACCAAATCAGATGTTGACATATGCGAATTCGAAGTCAAAACGAAGTGGCGCCATCCACAATCCTCCATAGGAGAACCAATCGAAGTCCCCACTAGTAAACAGTAATTCCATCGCAAAAAAATCCAAAATAACATGCACTACAGTACAGACGTGACGTTTCCTCCAAGATTTGCAACAACTGACGACATCCGGATATTCTCCGGCTGACTTTCGAGGTTAGTCAATTTTGAAACAGTTTGAGTATTCTTCAAATGAATACACTCCCTTTTTCACGTACGCGGCGACGTGGGCTGGTCTTCAAATCTCCACAAAAACAAATGTTTGCCGAAACCCCAAGTTCTGTTTGTGACAGGAAAATTTGAGAGCCCGTGATTTTTTGTGTTTAATAAGAAAATGCAGTCAAGCTTTTGGGTAGTCTTGAGAGAGCCCAGTGCGTGTTTTAGAGCACGTCTAGAATGCCACGATATGAACGGAGCCATCAATTTAAAAAATTGCGTCTTGAATATCTAATACGATAAAAGGATCTAGGGAAAAGTAAAAAAAAACAAAACATAAATCATCTTTCACCTTATATGATGGGGGGCGCCATGCTGCGTCTTTCGGGGTTTGTTTCCTACTGTGGTTTTGAGATAAACTCATCTGGGAACCGAAATTATTAAATGACTCGAAATCACGTAAAATGTCAAAATGAGGGTCAGAGATTGCTTTTTTATCACCGCTGTAATTTGATTGCGTTGATGATGATGATGATGATGGTGGTGGTGGTGGTGGTGATGATAAGATAAATAAGCAGTGTACTTGACATCGTGTCGTTCTTACTAACTTAGAGACTGGACCTTTCAATAACTTTTAGAACCACTTAGTGGACCTAGTATGCCGCTGCAATTTTATTGGTTGATCATTACTTGCATTCAACAATATCTTTCATTGTCTATTGCTAGGCATCCATTTCACAGACGATTAAACTGATTTTAACCTGAACGTGGTAAGAATCGAACCACCACTCTGTTTTTTTATTTAATCCTGAATCAACTGGGACCTTTTAAACATACCAAACCAGGCGCTGCAGCTGCAGACTCTGGCCTGGATACATCTCGATTGTCAAACAAAACCCAACAAATCTTGGCTAAGGATTGTGACGAGTATACACGGTATAATATCCTGATAATAAACCCCAGAGGTGACATTAAATGCAAGCCATCAGCTTCAGAATATCCGGGATCCCTGTACTTGTAGTAAGAAAGGCATGCACTTCGCAAAATCCTGGGACTTTTAAGCAGGTCTATCGAAGCACTTTTAAGCTCAGCGTTCATTTAATGTTTGCCTAAATTATAATTTTATATCTGGGAAGAGCGCTGACTTGGTGCATAAAGGCTCATCATTATATACCTATAACTATGGTATGAAAATTTTGCAAAACTCGCTGTTCATGTTATATATATTTTTTTTTAGTTGTGTTTGTTTGCGATTTCGTATGTCTATCCTTTATCTCTCTGTCAGCCTGTCCTTCCGGTCTTATCATCCGTCAATCCTCTTAGACACTTGCTTACTCTGTCTGTCTGTGCATTGATCTCTGCCAGTCTGCCCATCTGTCAAGTCTTTCTTTCAGTCTGTCTTTCCCTTTCTTGTTTTCTACACATCTATCTCCTTCTCTCTCGATCTGTCTTTTTCTGCCCACCCACTAACAGAACCTGTCTCTTTCTGTCTGGATTTCTATTTCTTATTCGGAATGTTTTTCCATTCCGCTAGCGCTGGCCTTCTCGATAATTCTTCCTGTCTCCTCTTTTTCTTCTCCACCTCCTCCACTTCCCAACTCAACGAGATAATCCATCCCTTGGACTTAAAATGTACTACTACAAACTAGATATATTAACAGCGTTATCATTATCTTCCCCGGACAAAATTTACGTCATGTCCGTTGACAGTGCCTGGACCTGGGGACTGGATCCGCTTCACAACCTAATTACGGGCCAGATTCTCCGTTCCTTGGTGGGTAGTGCTGGGTGTAATTGAGTAGAAGTAATCGATTACTATTATTACTATTGAGAATCATTGGTAATTGATTATTTTTGTTACTCGATTACTGGGGAATACATATGAGCGAAAAATATTGACAAATTGCATGAAAAGCAAGCTTTTAGAACACATTCTTTGCTAAAAGTACATTATTCTCTCCATTTCCTGGTCCTTTCACTCCTAGCGTCACCCATCTTAGCATCTGGGTTAGATTATTTCTCCCTCCCAACCCCTTGCCCTCCCCACCTCCC
>JAWQUT010000003.1:7377370-7392490 GCA_033807755.1 Ellobium chinense
CCGCAAAAAAAAACAAAACCAACATGTCATTGTGCCCCCGAATGCTTCCCTAAACCCTAGCTGTCTCTTAAATCTGCTATTTCATCAATATGCGAGAGCACCAACCCCCCCCCCCCCCCCCCCCCNTTAGATTTTTCACAATTTTAAATTACATGAAAAGGGGTTAAAAATTTGGCCTTCTTTTGCAGATCACAGGTCCGCACAAATGAAATCCGCTGAAGCCATTGGGAAACACTGCCTGCAACAATTATTTTTTTACAAATTCAAAACTGAATTTCACCACTTTTGCGGTGTGGTTTCATGTTATATGATTATTTCTACACAATCTGTCCAAAGGACAGCTTTTATACTCTGCTACTATCGACTCGGATAGTCCAGTTTTTTTGACCAATTAGGCTCCTGCAACCTCATGTCTTTACGCACCACTTTGTTAACGAATTTTCTTCCCTCATAAACTGAGCACTTAACAACCACTCACTCACACCTACTTCACAGTTAGTATATTCGACTTGGGAGACGTTCTGCAGCTCATCAGCGGCGGGGATACCGACTTTTGGGGGCACAGCACCAACCCTTCTCTTTGCTACTGAGCGAAACAGACTCCCAGCAGTAGTTAGTGCTTAAACTTTCAGCACTGTTTGTGCAAACAAATCTCAAAAAAGCATAGGGTCTAGTCCTCGCCATAACATGGACCTTCACCTCTCACGTCTAAAATTCACATGTTAATTTTCCATGCATGACTTAAACCAACTATCTCTATATTCCTGTTATCACTATAATATTGTCCTGAACCTCACTCCTTTCCCCTGATCTCCACCACCACTACCAACGTCAGAACCGTAGTACCGTGCCTGCGGCATCTGCAGTGATGAAAGTTGTCAAATGAAGGCTGATCATCTATGGGAAGGGACGTCGGAATTTGAGGACAGAAAGAAGCGATAAACAACAAAATGGTGGGAGTAATGAGAAGTAGGGTGTCCTGTCCGAAAATGTTGACCGAAAGAGGGAAGTGGGAGGGGGGAAACAAGGTTGCAATAGTGTTGATGAGGGGGCTGAACTGATTTTGTCATAGCTCTGTCCCTCCCCCAAAGATCGTCTTCACCAAAAAAAGTACCACCGTGTTCAGTTACAATGGAACCTTGATAATAGGTTTGCCGGGGTGCGTATTCATTTTCTTTGGGTTTGTTTTGTTTCATTTTTGAGATGTAGGCCTAGTTATTTTTTAGGCGTTCCACGACAATGAAATATAGAATTATAATCAATGCGTGCACACATTTACAACAAAGCATATTTATTCTTTGTTCCATTGTACTTTGTACTGCGTGTGACGTCACAAAACTTCTCTCCGGAGAATAGGCGTTAACGTTTCTCCATATTTTACTGCGTTCTCACCAAGTAGCGGATTAATTCTCCTTCGACTCTACCCTCTACCCCACCTCTCACGTTGTTTTTTTTTTTTTAAATCTCTCTCCTTTTAGCGCACCTTGGTGTTGGTTAGTACTTGGTAGTTAGTGACTTTCTTTCTTTTTATAGGGTCCTGTAAGCTAGTGTTGTCTTACATATTATTTTGTATCTACATCCTTTCATGTTTATAAATGTTGAGACTCAACCCCATTTTTTTGTACACTAATCTTTTCGTACTTTCTCGCACTGATTCATACCACCCCCAACACCGCAAACAAAGATGGCAGGTCGAGTATTCCCGAAACAATCCGAGGCAGCTCTCGGTAATACTGGCTCGTATTATTACTGCATTCTATGGTCCTCCTGAGGTCTCAGCTTATTATGCAGTAGAGAAGTCAGTCCCCCGCCTCCGAAGTGTTGATTATTCATGCAATGCATGAGAACTTCTAATGTGACCACCAATCTTTCTTTATTTCTTATTCATAAGCCAAGTGTACTGCAGTGCTGCCACCATCCGTTGCTACCAACCAGCGGTTTCTGATATGCTTGGTATCCCCACAGCGGCATAAAGCAATGAATAAATGCATGCCAATACTGTCGCGGGTGTGAATAGGGACACCTTCTTCCGTTTATAAAATGGTGACGCGTTCATATTCTCAGAGACAAAGAAATATTGGAACTAATATATTGACGTAGATCTATATTCCGTTGTATTTTTGAGTCTTTTGTTTCCACAGTCTTTGTTTCTACAGTATACATATATTAGACTGACGTTGCTCTAAATTACTCATGCGTGTGCAATGTGATATCATACACTGAATTGAAACATCAACAAGTGGAACTCAAGGGATCGGTCTATAATTTTTTCGAGTTTAAAGATGTTAGAGCCCATGGCTATAGGCTCATATGGATTGGAAGAGTAGTCTCATAATTTTTATTTTTTTTTGGTCATAAACCATAGTCAAAATTCGTTTTTTATTTAACCTTGATAATAACTTTAGCCAGGCAGATACTTTTAGTCTCCTGGAGGAGCTGATAAGTCTGCATATACTTTTAAACTCCACAACACTTCTGCGTTTGTTGTACAGTATTCATCTTGGACTCAAAAACTCCACGTGCCGCTGACGCGTATTTGTGTTGGTTTTTTTTTCTGCAAAATGATGTTACAGATGTAGATTTAACCATATAATTGGAATAGTTCTATTTAATCACTGACACCTTCAGAGTGATCTCCTCAATCGCTTTTCTTGTGCAAAAAGGAAGATGTTATGGCAGAACTATACATGTGGAACTTAAGCACAAGATTACGCCGACTGGCGGAACCTTTATATACTTTTAGCTGGGCTACAATTTGGAGTCTGTCCTTCCTAAGTACAATTGAAGGCTATTCAGTGAATAAAATTTTCAAACGTAATGTTTACTTTTATTTACTTCTGTTGATCTGATTGTACAGGAGATTTGTCAACTGCATGAAAGTTCCATATAATTACAACAAAGAGATTTGTAAAACTCGTGTCTCGGTTAATGCCGAAAAGCCTCGCATTATCATTAATCCGGCGGCCCAGATGACTCAAGGACTTTCTCAATGTTGTACTGTATTTGTAGAGCAAACAGTACCATGCTGTTTGCATGCACGTATCACTAGCTTCCTGACATAATTTTTTGTATACATATACTAGCCAGGTACACATTTTACAGGTGAGTGGACTGATGAAAATTTACAGTGTGATGATGGCAATTGTCGAACCCACGATCATTATGTACAGTATTATTCTAATTAAATACAAAGACTGAAAAGTAGTGCCATATGGGTGTAGCCTTACCTTTGTATCGGTGGCAGGTTTCAGGTTATATTCATGCTGGTTAAACTGTTTAAGTGTCTTTGAATTAATCCCCACCCCCCTCTCCAAGTCACATCAATGCCAGTTTGGAATTAAAGACAATCAGATATCGCTAACTTCTTCCACCTATAAAATGTAACTAAACAGATTTACTTCCGTTAGAGCTACAACCAGTCATGCTGTCTGTAAAATATGTCCGCAGTAAATTTGCTTCGGTTTTTCTTTCCTCATAATGGCCGACCATCTCGGGTCAAGGCCATACGACCGCATTATAAGATGCATGTAATTAAACTTTTGTATCGGTATTCAGGGTTGCGCGACCTTGGTGAGCGATAAACGGCTTGGAAATCCAGTGATAAGCCACTCGGGCGATTTACCCGAAATGCTAAAGTTCGCCAGAGTGTAAAACGAAATCCGGTTTCAGGTCAATTCAAAAGTTTTGTTCTTGTCCGAGAGCCAATCGCTCAGATAAAGGGAAGGAAGGGATTGGACGGGGAAAGGGGGAGGATGGGGACTGTGGATTGATGACCTCTGCAAAAAATCTAGTTCTTCCCTTCTCCCACCCCCAGCCCTCACCCCCACTCAAGGTGCCTCTCGATTTAGCCTCGTCTGGTGTTTCCTTTTGTAGTGTGTCAGTGTACGAGGGTCTCCTAGATCAGGCAGACCCGATCGCTGGCCCACGAGTCAAAATTTGGTCCGCCAAGAGCCCACAACATTGCCCACGAAGTTGTTTGAGACTATTTACAGTCCTTTATATATATTTATGTTCAGTGTCATGTTAGAGGAGACCTGCATCTACTTATACATTACTAAACACAAAACCCTTGTAACAAGGTTAAGCAACCTTACCATAACCAGCCATTGTGTGACATTCACTTCCAAGATCTTACGCCACTGCCATGAAACGCCCCTGGCCCTTTCCTGTCCATCCGAGTGCCGATATTTCACTATTTGTTCCGCTCGAGTTTCACAGCATTTGCATTCATCTTCCTTCCAGTGCATACAAGAAGTTTTGAATTTCACCCATCCCCGGAATTGCATGGATCGGTGTTCCTGCCAGGGAAAGACAACTCCGGCCAGCTTGTGTCATGTGGATGATCTGCACTTGTCTTCCGTTTCAAGCAGTGTGATGTATATTTCCAATTTCCTTTGCTGTGCTTGTGAGCTTTACTCAGTGAACTCATGTATGGTATAAACTATTCGGCATTCCAGACGATGGCGTCTTCGTCGTGAAATGGACTCAAAACAACAACAACAACATCAAACAATACAAAGGTCGCTCGGTGCATGATTTTCGATCCCAAAACTCATACCTAATAATTGTTAATAAATAACAATTTAGGTATTGTGATATGACTGTACCTCTTTCGAGTGAATGGTGCCAAAGTTATGGAATTTAAAATATCAGTACATGGCAACAATATTAAGTAATATTACAACTAATTTACGACCCCAAAGTATACCCTTGGTGCATGAGAAAAGTACACTATAGGTATTATTGAGGTATATTTGATATCGAAGTCTACGTGATCGATGAAAAGATAGAATATTGATGAATCCGTACATGTGAAAGTCATACTTATAAGATATACTTCTGAAATGAATACTTAATATCGAGGTTCCACTGTATAACGATATGGTCTATGTGCAGTATCGAGGCAATGTCCGAGATTTCACATTACTCTTGCCTGATGGCGCAAAATCGCTAACAAGCCTTTATGAAATAAAAATGAAACAATGGATATTATCAAAGAAAATAGGCCAGAGCACATCACGACCGGTCAGTATCCTTGCAGTGGTTGCCAAAACATCGCCCAAGTTTGACCATGGACATTATCAAAGAAGATGGGCCAGAGCACATCATGACATGTCAGTTTTCTTGCAGTGGTTGCCAAAACATCGCCCAAATTTGACCATCTTGAAGCTTCTTTATACTCTACCCCAAAGTTATCTTCGTGGCATATCGCTCTCAACGTGTTAGAATAAATACTCTATTGTCGATGGGTCCCTATGGCGATAAAAACGCATCAGATCGCTTGCAAAGAGCGCATTTAGTGACTTCAAGGAGCGTAAGGTACCTCTAGAGTCGTGTCAAGATCTTGTGGAGCCAAAAGAAGCCAACTCGCCATTCATCGTCGAGGAGCAGCATTTCTAGAGACGAACTTTTAACATTTACAATCCACTGGTTGGGACTGGACTGAAAACGCCGTTCGAGTTTACTTTGTCCTTTGTTGAGAGCAGTGGCTGTCCCAGCCAGACATGTTTCTCCCATCAACACAAGGACCCAACAGCGGTAATAGTGGCACCAGTCTTTGTTACGAAAGAAATAGAAGGGAAATAGAGGGAGGGGTGACTGGAGATAAGACCGCAAAATACACTTGAGCGTTCCTATTACGAAACATGAAGGGAGCTCTGAGTGTTCTCAAACTAACTATGAACTGACACTTTTGAGCACAGACTTAAAGTTCTTGCTTCTATTTTGAGACTCTGAACGGGTGAGAATTACATAAATGTTGTATTAAAAAAAAAATTCGATTTCAACATGAAATAAACCTTAAGTATTCTGAGAGAAGATAACTTAGAGCAAACAATGACATGCCAGGTTTTCCTACAGTGATTGGCAAAACATAAACCAAGTTTAACCACCTTAGTGGTTCAATCCACTCTTCGCAAACTCACTTTCTTGGCTTATCGCACTTAAAGAGTTGAGGATATTTTTAGGACCTAACAAGGAAAAAAAAAAGTTACAGCTCCAAACAGTAGAATTTATTTCCAAGTACAGAATGTTTTGGATATAGTTCAATTTCTGTATTGCTATTCAGCAAACGCCATAGGCTTCTGGTCTGTTTTAGTGTGCAAAGCTAGCTATCTTACCAAATCACGTGCTGTCACTATCGGTGTTTTTCCTCAGTGACATGGGTCGACATTAAATTTTAAGGACTGTTTTATGGATCAAATGGCTAAAGCATAATGGGTCAACGTTAAAGCAATTTAAGGACTGTTTTGGGGACCAAACGGCTAAAGCATAAAATAAAACGACTTTTTGGAGGGCTTATATTTAAAACCACTGGAGAAAATTTTAAGGACTTTTAATGACCCTCATGGATGTGTGAGAGCCCTATAAACCAACCATGGTATAAATAAGAAATTAACCCTCTAGTGTCCCGCCCTATTTACAATGGCACAAAAAGTCCGAGCTCCAGAGATCACTTCTGGATCCACTATGCTGGAACAAGCATCAAAATGATATAATAATAATAATGCGGTTTATAAGTCTCATATCCAGGCTAATGCCCGCTCATGTGACTTCACACAATGTATTATGGTGGGGTGATGATCTTGGTTTGTTTTTTCTTTGTTACACGAAATGTATCAGATCTGATACGCTGGGCACTAGAGGGTTAACGATTCACTACATGTTTCGGATCAGCACTAGTTTCTGACACTTCACTATTTCAAATATACAACTACAATTACATAAACTATACATTTATGTGCATTGTCTTAAACTTTATCTGAAAATGACTGTATTTTCGCTGTCTAAATCTGTGCATGTTAACAAGTCTGAAGGGGTTAAGGAAACATTTTCAGACACACACAAGATGATAACAGAAGGGAGAGAACTGGGTATTAATATGTTATGACTTGTTGAAACATTGATACTTTATTTTAAAGAATTGCTAAAAAAAAATATAATTTAAAAACGTTCAATATACAGTGGCAGAACACATTATAATAAAGAAAAACAAATGAAGGGAAAAAAAAAAGGAAAAACATTGAATGACACATTAACATGTATGTAATATACTCATTATCATAACAGTTGTTGTACGCTCATACACAAATTTTAGAGTAAGAAAATACAAATCCACTGTGGGATGTGATAACGCAAACATGCAAGTGACATTAAAATTCAATGCAGAGACTTATACAAATTTACAGTCATCAATAAACACATTTACACAGTAATGTATAAAGTATATCATAAACTTAAAATGAGAACATACATGTGTACGCATGTACATCAATCATAAAGCATGGTAAAACAAGTAGGAATCCAGCCTACGTATGGCTCTTGTAATATGACTCGTGTTAATGGTTGGGGGGAGCAAGAAAATGCAGTAGATATCTAAGTCAATAAATAACACTTCATTATTGTCAATTAATTCTTGGTAAATGCGAATGGCCTCTGCTGTCAATATTCATTCATACAGACACTCCCACATTAAGCTTATATTCAACACATCCAAATCTATCCACACATAGGGAAAAAATCATAGAACACAAACACATACTGTACCTCTCTGTATCATAACATCCAAGTGTATGTCTATAGTGTAAACAGTAATATATACTGTCTGTATTGACGCTTAAGGTGGTATTCCAGGTCATGTGCAAATCTTGCTATCAATCTGTTCAGAATTTTAGCCATTTGTAATGACAGTGTTCATGTTTAGGTTAAAAAAACTTGGCAACAAGCCGCATGCTATGAATGCACTGTGTGTCTACTGGCTGTAAACGGAGATGCTTCATATCAGAGCAGCATGGTGCTAAAAGGTTATGGAAGTAACGATTTTATGAGGAACTAAATCTCATCATTCTAAAGAAATATTTGTGTAAAATCAAATATTTTCCAAAACTCTGATTTAAGTAGAATACAACATTCCATGTCAACACAGTTGAAGTATGTCCATAGTGCAAACATTATAGACGACAAAAAAATGGCTCTGGTGACATTATAACCATGAGCCAATCAATGGTTACTTACAAATACTAGAATTTGTCACCACAAACATCACTTGAGAAGACAGCCTATGAAAACAACTGATGGACAAGCACTTAACACATATGTCTGCCATCCATGAAGTGAAATCATTGCAAGTTAACAGTCTTGAACACTAGATAAAATGTCAGAGAGAGGTATCAGCAATGACAGGCACCATAGACCACATTAAAAGGCTTATAAACTTTATCAGAGATTACCAGTGATAAGACTATTTCACAAATTTTGTATATTTATGCTAAAGAAGATAAACCTTATTGAGGCTGATAAACCTTATTGATTTAAAAAACTTTCCAAATATGGTGCCAATCACATTAAGAGAAGGCCCTACCCTTCTCCAGAGATGTGCAACTTATCACTATGAATGCAGTGGATTTTAATGCAAACTTGCACACCAAAGTGCTGAATGGTGCATTTTTCTCTCCTAGGGTGATAATCTTTGGACAATTGTCATATGCAATGGCACTAGTTATCTGACACCAGATCTGACCCACATCTCTTAGACACTGTTATGCATGATCGTTTTGGAGTCTTTCCCAATTTCCTGTCTAGATAAATAATTATTCCATGTAACATCAAATGGTATCAATAGTTTCTGATAATTCTGCGTCAAGACAATAAATCCAAAAAACCTCCATAGGATCATGCATAAAGGTATCTAACACATGGGGGTGAAATCTGGCATCAAACAACTGGTGTCATAGCTACTGACATTTCTTCTAAGATCATCACCATTCAGCACTTTGGTGTGTAGTTTTGTGTAGAAATCCAGAAATCCAGTACACTCATGGGCATAAGTTGCACACCATGTTGTGTGCATTACAATCTCTGGATAAGGGTAGTGCCCACCTTAAACAAAGATATCAGTAAAATATGTCTTTGTGAATGCTATTTAGCTTAGTAAAATAATGAAGTGTCAGTATGGTCTGTTTCCTAAAAAAAAAAAAAAGAGCATGGATGGTTAAGAGATGGTTTCATAAAACTAATCTGAACCAGCATGACTCAAAATGGTGACCTCACATGCCTGGTATCAAAGACTGATTTAACAACACTGCTGGTGAGGAGGTAAGCTTACTCCTGTCAATCCAAGTTTCAGAAGAGATATGATTTACAGCTTCAAATGTCCATTAAATCCAAATGCCAGGTAAAAGTATGAAACAGAGACCTATTTAAGAGTTAAACTTGCTCCTGACAATTCAAGTAAAAATATGAAGAGACATGACTAACAACTTCCATAAAAGCTCACTCTGCTCGACTCTTGTTAAAGTCTAAAACACAAGTTTTCAGAGCTTCAATGTACACTCACTCCAGATGCCTCTAGCAAGCCATGAAAAGTGACTTGCCATGCAAATTCACTTCTGATCATTTGAGTCTGATTCATATGACAAAACATTTTACTGCCATCGTGATCTTCTAACAGCCCAATATAAATAGAAAAATGAGACATGAAGCAAGATGATTCAGGAAGTGCGAACTGAAGTGCTAAATGTTACTAACAAATCAATACATATTAAGCAGACTTTGCACTTAACAACATTGTGACAGAAACACCTGATCTTCAAGATGAGTTCAACAACAGAGGGTACAGTGGAAGTTGATTAAACCGAAATCAATGGGACCAGGCAAATCTCTTTGAATTAAGAGGAGAACCCACTTCAAATAATGCAGTATGGCAGAATATGAAGAAAGCAGTGCCTTTTATATGGCTTAAGTTGATAATGTTACCCTGTGTGCATGCTCTTACATTTTAGCTGGTGATGAGAGAAAAAAAAAATGTGCATTCTGTAAAATTAAAATGTGAATACATGAAAGATGTCATTAGGGGCATATTCTTCAGTATGACTTCAAGGAGTAGAATCATGATGCAACGCCTACCCAGATTGTCAAGAAAAGAAAAATAGCACTGACTGATCATGCAATTGGTAGACCTAGGCAAGTATTGTGTGCCTGTTTAAAATTGCTTGAACAGGCATTATTTGTGTCTTCTTCATAACCAACATTTTCAAAGCAGACACACAGGTATATACCATTTACCATTTGGAAAACACTTTCACTTACAGTCATACTTTTGGTAGCGAATTTGTCTTGAGCAGGTTCTTTTGGGCAAATATCAGATGACCTAAGGTACGAAAATTTCAGTTAAAAGCTATGCAAACAAAGCAGAGTGGGCATATATAGTATTCTTAGAAGCTTGGCGGGCCTCTGACAATGTTTTGGATTGATCAGTTACAGTTTAACCGACTTCCATTGTATCGTACCCGTATGTGACCCTTTTCACAGTAACTACATAATTTGGGCCCCTAATCTCTCTTATGGTCACCATCAACATGACATGAAATGGTTGAACTGTTGAGCGCTTGCTTTCTCTAGGTATGAAGTCCATTTCAATATTTGGGGATAAAAGTGAAAAATGGTCAATCAGTCTGTCAAACAGCTGAAAATCAGCTATCTTTACTTGTCAGGCGCATTTCAACTGGGAGGAAAAATGAAATAAACACTGAAAAATGTTTAAGAATTTCTCAAATACTTTTACCAAAAGCAGTTTTGTAAGCCAAATAAGACTCCACGGGCTTCAGAATAAACACAATTTATAATTATCTGATAAAATATGACACTTTAATGAGTGAACTACAGCTAGAGTCAAAGATTAAAAATGTCTCACAATGTAAAACTGAGCACAAATAACTGTACCCAAAAACATGCTGTCAAGACAATCACACTGACCACATTACCAACTGACTAAAAATGAAGTGACATCAAGACACCAACTGCAAGTGTATACTGGCAACCCAATCACAAGAGAAATGTCACCATCCTACCAGAGACATGGTTTGTTGGATTTGAGGAGACAACATGACAAAACCAAAGGGAAGGAAAAAAAAAAAAAGGGCAAGTGGGTCCAGGGGGTGTATTCTGACATTACAGCCTTTCATACCCGATACACCAAGTTCCGATACAATCAACATGCTCTGCCAGTCTTTCACAGAAACACTACAATGAAGAGGAAAGCGAAGGAAAAACCTTGATATAGCTTTCGCAGCATCCAATATTTTCTTGAATGGTTTTTTTTTTTTTTTTCACACAAATAGTAAGGCAATATCAATTCTATACTCCTGTGTCCTCTTACACATGATCTGAATATTTAATTTTCTGAATGCTGGTAACTCTCACTAACGTCATATGTAACAAAATTGTATGTCAGATGTTCATGGGATGTTAATATAAGATGATAAGAGTAGCTCCACTTCAGAGAATAACTGAGGAACTTTCACTTCTGTAGTGAATACCCTGTTTTGCTAGCACTATACTGTTGTGGCGAGCATTATTTTCATGCAAAAGTTTAAGTAACTTTCCTGCTCTGTGAAAACACTGATCAGATCATGATGTGTCAAGCTGACTGCAAGTGCAGCTGAACAATAACGCAGCAGCCCACTCAGCTCTCTAGCAGAAAGATAACAACATCATAAAAATCAATGACCTGGCAAATGCTTTTGGATAGGAGAAAATGAGCTGATATTCTGCTGGTCCTGGCCGAATTTAGTTGAGTTGCTGCATGAGATAGCATGGTTTTTATGAAAAAGGAAAATAGCTGGAGGATGTAAAATGTGAAATGGCCTACAACAACATAGCCTGCTTTAATACGCCGCCTTAGATGACTTCTTATCCCAAGTCCACACGGACAGTGACTAATCAATGAAAAAATGTGCACATGAAATAACCTAAACTACTGCTGGCTTTAAGAGCAATCCAAACATTTGTTTCATAAAATGGTAAACTATTGTGATATTATGAAATTGATGTATACTTAATGCTGAGGATAGGTCAGCAGAACTAGACTACCTAGCGCAATATTTGTTCAGAATGGCAAATTGCAGAGATGATGCCAATTGCGGAATTTCTGAGTTAGTGAAGGAAACTGGTTATGTATTACATAAAACCAGAAAATCAATATTATATACAAACTTTAGTTCCTATGACTAATAGCTAATTTATGTAAGAACCGAAGAATAACAGAACAAGGCATNCTCCTGTAAACTTTCCAAAATGTCAGATGTCGGGTTGTTGCCCCAAGCCATCGTTATGTATTACATAAAACCAGAAAATCAATATTATACACAAACTTTAGTTCCTATGACTAATAGCTAATTTATGTAAGAACCGAAGAATAACAGAACAAGGCATGCATATTCATCTCCTACTCCCACCCCTTCTCCCACTACCTTCTCGAGCTACAGCTAGACCAAAAAGGCCATACACTAGCTTTGAAGCATAGTAATGCATTTGAACTTCACAACTTCACTTCTAAATAGCAGAGTTCTGCTTTTTTTTTTTTAAATTCTTTTCTCAGTTCTGACACATTCATCAGTGCTTCCACTGTCAGTGACCACAAAAGGAGGGATTTTATGCCTTTGATTAAAGTGAGAAGTCTGAACGCTTCTAAGTTCCCAGATAAGCATAAAAATTTTGACACATTCACACATCTGACCATAATCTTAGTGACTATCCCTTACAGAACAACACTATCATCACTGTGCTTCACAAATGGCCAATGTCAAACTTCAGTCATTTTCTAATTATGATACTATAGTCAAACTTCAGCCACTTTTGAATAATAGTACCATGTTGCCTGAGATCAAGACCAATGCTGACATGTTTATAAAATCAAAATAAACCATAATTTTTCCCATCAAAATTCCAGTTGCAAAGTTGATTCTGCTTTACTTTGCCATAAAAATCTTTCCCACCAAGTCTCTCCAAAATGTGCGAATGATGTAGACCATTTTCAAAACACAATGACAGTATGGTACTTCCCATAGTAATTACACCAACTATTTGGTCAAATCAGTGTTACAACGCAGTACATTTACAATGAGAATAATAACATAATGAATCTGACCACAAGGTGTATGGCATGCACAAAATAACTGACTTATATAATGCATATTTCCATGTTAGTGAGATGTAAACCTTAGCAAAATTAAGATTTTCTACTATGACACATATTACCCATTAAAGCTATGTTCTGAGACAATACTCCAGGTGTCATGAAATGCTTAATATCTGACTTTGGTGATTCCAACCCATCCTTTACAAGCTACCAACTAATGTGTCTGTAGATTATCTCAAGCATACATCACACATATAAGAAAAATGCAGTAAGAGACTTTATAGAACACATCCGAACAAAAAAGATAAGATTAATTGACCAGAAATGCCACTTCAGAACATGAAGACCAAACTCGTCAAACTGGCTAAAAATCATGGAAAATTAACTTTCTTAAATGCCTGAACTTTCACAGAATTTTACTCCAGAGATCATGGAACTGCTCTGTAATGGCATATCTGGTATTTATCCCCATACAGGCTCAGAGGAATTTTTTTTTTTTTTCACACACATCAACAGCTGGACAGAACTTGCATTGTTGTTAGATGATTATGACATGAATATTGACAATGTGGAGAATCTGTTTATCTAACTTTTGCAACATACAATTCACAAGGGTTATCGGCCATTATGCGTAACACCTAATGCCTCTCAGTAAATATTCAAGCCAGCAATGCTTTCAGAAGTAAAATTTATCAGTATCGCTACAGCCCTCACCAATGATCTGAACAAGATTTTATGTGACTGCAAAAATATGCACAGCACAGATTTTCAGTCACAACTGGGAAATCCCATGTAGGTCGGCTGCCAAGGCAACTACTGGCCAAATTTGTAAAATGACTGAAAAATCATGCTTCATGACGAGAACATGGACATTTCTCTTACAGAAAAAAAATTAAAATATAACATTAACAACAAGTCCGCTTCATACATATCACAAATGCTCTCGAAACTAGACATGAAAGAATACCAAAAGACAATAATAAATTCAGCATCAGCTTCTCCAAATCTAAACATTTGACTATGACATGTAAAGTAACCGTGGTACAAGCCAGCTAAAAACTGACTTGATCACACTCTCTACAGCACTCCCAGAACTTCACTTCATCATTTCTTTATTGATACAAAAACTTGTAACTCAGACATTCCAATCACAACCAGTGTAAGCAATGAGTGGACAGGCAGTGAAAGAGCCTCAGTTCAGTATTCATTTCTAAATGCTCAAAAAAAATCACTCCATGGAGCTTACCAATAAAGTTAAGTATTGGGGCTTCATTTCTAAAAGCAGGAAGGGTCACTTCAAGAGGCTTGTCTTGACAATTACCACGAAAGCATGGCCACATCTATAATGTAATACTTTTTCATTACTTCTTGTGTCCAGGCATCAAATTTATGCACAGATGCACCTGCACATGCTTATTATGGAATTCACGGGATCAACTAAATTGTTTTCTGACAGGGAAGAGTGGCAAGATGGTACCACTTTATCATTTATGTGGCGCTGTTGATAGGGTAGGATGGTATACAATGTGAGAAGAGTGCAGAAAGAAGGAAAACTTTGGTACCATCAGCCCTCAGGCAAGTTTGGAAAAGTCGTTTGCAAAACTTGCAAAATGTTTCCTAACAGCACTAGTTGTGTATTAAGAGCTTTCATAATAAATGTACTCTTGTGTACATCTAACATATAACTGACAGGACATGCCTCGCTGGAGTGACCTATAATAACCACCCAAGCCATGAGCTGCAGCACAGCAGTTGTAAGCATTCTGGATGTACTTTTCATAGCATTACAGGTTTAGATCACCTGCCATACTATGGAAGTGCAATGACAGCAACAGTATAAGATAAAATATAGTTCCTACAGTCGAGTCCGCTTAACTCCAATTCGCTGGGACCACCCCAATGAGTTGGGAGAAATCAGGATTCGACTAACGATTTCCAAGGCGGGTCAACCGTATGCGAGCGAGCCAGCACCCTGGGGAGGTCACGAGGGTAATTCAACAGGGGATGTAACTAAAGATGGCATATTGGGAAAGTATTTTAAATGGGATTATTTCTTTTTCTAAGAAATCGCTCTGAGTAATAGCTTAATAGATGAAGAGGCCGCCTCTTTTTCCACTTGTTCCCGATTTGTCAAGATCGTAGAAAGCATGCTAACGGGAACGCCATATTTCTCAGCTATGACATTCTTCGACATCGCACCTCTG
>JAWQUT010000003.1:7430255-7476685 GCA_033807755.1 Ellobium chinense
CTGTCATGAATTAAAGATTGACATGAATATGTCTCTGCTATTACATTACATGTAGGCCTACATACTTAAAGGCACATCCATTTCTCATGATTGATGAAAGCCATTAAATTAAATAATGTGCAGTTCCTAGGTCTGATTTGGAGGCCTTTGCAAGCACGTTTGACCCATGCATCACTGTCAAATATCAGACAACCCTATAAACTATACAAACATTTGGACGAGGGCGAGACAATTATAGCGTAACAACCAACTTATGACTCTTCCATTTTCAATATAAAAAAGCTGTTTTAGAAATACTGTAATGAAGAAAAAGGGAAAACGGGAATTGAGACTAATGCCTAATATGCCTATTGCAGGATTCCTGTTACAACCCGTCTTTATAGAGATGGGTTCCACTGTATTACACCCGAGAGGCTAGTAATCCTCATTGATTGTAGGCCTATACATCACATAACTAGCGATAGGCCTGTATCATTTTCCTAGCATCTACATTTGAACCCTTACATATCTACATTTTTCAGTCTCTTACATTTCTGTTAGGAAGAGACAGAAGACTGAGAGAAGAGATGGAGATCTCATATCTGGGCAATGAGCGCTCAAATGACTTCTCATTATCATTCCCCTGCTGGAAAATGTCAATTAATCAATCAGTTTTCTTGCTGCCCTTTTTGGGGAGATGGGAGAAGCACATTATAAATTTATGATACTGCTGCAGCTATACATGGACTGAACATCTAGGCGTTGCTAGCTACATGTATATAAAATGTTGGGTCCTCGATAGAAACAGATTGGAAAGATGGTTCTCGAGGGAAAAAAAAAAACGGTCAACCAGAAAAAAAAAGGTGATTTGCTTTTTTTTTAATCTACGAAAAAGAGTCAAACAGGGGAAAAAAACAACGGAGGGTCAGTCCTGGCTGAACTGAATTAATGTCACTTCAAAAAGATCAGCTGGAAGTAAGTAGCTATTAGGAAAGAACAGCGTATACAATGGGTCAGACTCAGAGGTCATATGGTGCTAGGCTAGCACAGTTGTGATATTTATCCTCTTCTTCTTCATTCTTCCTGCTAATGCTCAGTAGAGTGAGAGAGTGAGTGAAAGAGAGAGAGAGAGAGTGTGTGTAAAATGCTGAGAGAGAAATTATTACTGGGAGAGTGAGACAGAGTGAGTGAAACAGAGAGAAAGAGGAAGAGACAGATACTGTATGTCAATGACTAAATGTAATCCAGTATAAAATACTACTGTATATTGTTGGGTTTTTTTTGTTTGTTTTTTTGTGTTGTATTTTTATCCCTTTTTCAGTGATTCCGTTGTATTGATGTGGAATTACAATGTATGTGGTTGGTTTTCGCCTTAATAAATAAAACTTGAAATTGAACTTGAACTATCAGCAGGCAACATGCCTCAATCAATGATGTTGTGTGGCCTAGGTCCTCTGCCGAGCCGACCCATACCTGTTAAAATGTGATGGGGAATGACCAGATGATAATAATTATATCTGAGGCTTTGGTTATTTTATCATGATATTTGATGAAAAGTGATAAAAAGCATAGACTGATTGTATTTCATCCACATATTTTTGTAGCTTGAAAGATTTGAAAACTGAACCATAGTGAACACGCGCAATGCATACAAAACAATATGTTGCCGCATAATTTGATACCTGGAGTGAAGTTAACTTTCTATTCATTGACTGCCGTTTTGTCCTATAGCCTTTTTTTTTCTTGAAAACAAGGCAATTTGCCTTTCCATTTCTTTGCTTTCGATTTTTTATCAGGGATACTGGAAAGATTTTTTACTCTCATGGGGAGAATGTGCATACATGATAGAATGTTGTGGAATTCATTTGCGTGGGAAGCTTGTGAAATTTGAAAGCGGAGTGTACAAAGTTAATTTGTGGATTTTTCGTGTGGGATGCACGTAGGACTGGCATAGTAAACATGTGGATACGATGTGGGATTCACTTGAGAATGAAGCAAGATAGAAATCATACGGGAATCAAATGGGCTAAACCCATTTTTCTTAGTTTAATGGAAAAAATCCACATGGATCCCGGATTCCGTGTTTGAGGGTTAATCGTCCATCTCAAAATAAGAATTGAATTCTGCAACTATCACAGCCTTTGAGTTACATAAGAACCCATCTATGGAGGGTCAGTTTATAACGGCAATCCAGTTGTACCACGCATATTGTCGCATATAAGAAGGGACCGGTTGTAACGGGAACTCAATTCTATCACGCATATGCGGCACAGTCTCAGTTTCCAATTCCCCTTCTTCTTTATTATTGTTAAATACAGCCTTTTCCTAGCGGCACTGCAAAAGAGCAAGTCCGGTTTCTAGAACATGCATAACTGCTTCAGTCTGGTATAGTCAACTTCGCTTAATCCGACTCTTCGGAAGCAGGGAAACAGCGATTAAAGGCATTTGCCATCATTCAGTGACCTGTGGAAAATGTTGCCGTTAAGTGGAAGTTGCAATTATCCGGATTGCAGTTAAATGGAGTCGTCTTTTTTTTGTTGTTGCAAAAACAAAACAAAAAATTAGGACGATTTGACAGCGGATGCATGGGTGAAAGTCTCTCTGTCAGTGTTTATAGGCTGACTAGCAGGGGCCATCACGTTTTACGTCAGAGACAGACAGCGATTATATATGTAACATCAACGCAAAGTCGGCATGTTTACACACGAACGATGAGAATACAGTTCAGGTTACTTCCTTAAGCTCCATAAACCCCATTCGGATACAACGGCACACTGTAATATCAGTAACATTTTGAAAGCCCAGTCTTTCCATTATTTCCGGGTTTCTATCAAAAAGAGGGAAGGAAGGAAGGAATTAAGGAAGGGAGGAAGAACTGACGGAGGGAAAGAAGAAGGAAGGAAGAAAGGAAGGAAGGAAAGTAGGAAGGAAGGAAGGAAGGAAGGAAGGAAGGAAGGAAGGAAGGAAGGAAGGAAGGAAGGGATGGAGAAAAGAAGGAAGGAAGTCTGAAAGTCCTGTTAGAGCATTATTCCAAAAATCGCCAAATACAAATGCGCCATAGTCCTCAGTTCGGGATGAATGGCCCGGGTTTCCTTCTGCTCTTGACACGGCTCGGATGATTATTATGTAAATATTTTACTTGATGTCTGGATGGAGAGCTCCCTCATATCGCTCTCCCTCTTTCCAACCCCCCTCTCTCTCTATCTCTTTCTCTCTCTCTCTCTCTTTCTTTCTCTCCCTATCTTTGGTCACAAGACAAGGGCTATCTTGAGCTCAAGGACGAAATAAAAATTCGGCATCCTTCCCGTCCTCCCCCCCACCCCACCCCACTCCAGTGTCACTTTACGAATTCACTTACATTAGAATCAATCTAAATTTTGATATATCTAACTCCCCTTTTTATTTTGCATCTTCCTTCTTCTCCATATCGTCCTCTCTTTCTGTTTGCCCATCAAATCACACTTCCCCATCCTCGTTNCTTTACGAATTCACTTACATTACAATCAATCTAAATTTTGATATCTAACTCCCCTCTTTATTTTGCATCTTCCTTCTTCTCCATATCGTCCTCTCTTTCTGTTTGCCCATCAAATCACACTTCCCCATCCTCGTTCAGCAACACTACTACAGTGCTACCACTATCAATCCTTTTACTTCCTTTCCCCTATTTTTTCCCCCATTAACACCATCCTCTGACTCATCCCCCTCTCTGTCTTTTGAATTTTCCTTCCATCCATCCCGGCCTCGCCTCTGGAATTGCACCTTAAAGTGCAAGACCTTCGTTAAAGGCCGTGTTGAGGTTTAGGTTACACCTCTAAAAGTATAGTAAGAGTACAGAGTTCAATGGATGGATTGGCGTCACTAATGAAACATCCTGCATTTTTTTTCCTTACTCTTGTGTAGATGAAGACTGTTCACTGCAAAAGGCATGCTGTGGAGAGGACGCTATTTATTATTTATACCTTAACAGACCAGCATTATTGGCTCATGTGCACGAATTCCCCTTAAAAGGTTAACCTCTGTTTTGGATGACCCTCGTTTTGATGTAGGTCGTGTTCGTTATGACAAATTCACGCCTATACAATATTGATCTAAAGGATGTCTATCTCTGATAGAGCTAGCGTTTTTGTTTTAGCTATGCACTACATGACTTGTAAGCAAAACAAAAGAAAGCGTCCAGCCACGGGCATTTCGACATTTTCTCTTAACATTAGTATGAATTGTGACATGTTGACAACTACTTTCAAAATATTATCTCACCAAACAAATGAGTCTCTTTTAAGCTTCACTGCTTACATTCTGATAGAATTCCAAGGAATATGTATGCCATTACTAAAAGCAGGATAGAAACATCCCTTTCCAATTCCAGCCCATCAGTAGGCTTACCTCTATGACTGTATGTAAGTACAGTATGTATGTATGTATGTATGTATGTATGTATGTATGTATGTATGTATGTATGTATGTATGTATGTGTGTGTGTGTGTGTGTGTGTGTGTGTGTGTGTGTGTGTGTGTGTGTGTGTNGTGTGTGTGTGTGTGTATGTATGTATGTATGTATGTATGTATGTATGTATGTATGTAAGTACAGTATTATGTATGTATGCTGTATGTAGTGTGTGTGTGTGTGTGTGTGTGTGTGCTTACGTGCGTGCGTGCGTGTGTGTGTATGTGTGTGTGTATGTGTGTGTGTGTGTGTGTGTGTGCGTATGTGTGTGTGTGTGTGTGTGTGTGTGTGTGTGTGTGTNTGTGTGTGTGTGTGTGTGTGTGTGTGTGTGTGTGTGTGTGTGTGTGTGTGTGTGTGTGTATGAGAGAGAGAGAAAAGAAAAAAAAACCCATCTTGACAATGTGTAGATGTAATTTACCAGATTTGACAATTTACACTGCTTCAAAGATATGCCATGTTTAAACTGCCTTCGAAATTCAAAGTATGAATGTTGGACAGTATCACAGAACATGAAATATTCGATTATTACAGAAAGAAAGGTATCAGAGGTGGATCTTGAAGGCACTAGAAGCTGAGCTCCTCCTAAGCTGCATGACCACTTTTGGTTTATTCCCTTAATTCCATACGATTTTTGAGTGATGACTACGCAGAGTTTCCAGTGCTAAAACCGTATATTGTTAAACTTGTTATGTCAGATAGAGTGGTGAAGTCATTACATGTGAATGTATTCTTGCTGAATTTTTCTTCTTAGGCTGACTTTGGCAGAATATGGTGGGCCTACCATAGAATCTTCATTTTAAAATGTCACGGAATGTCTTTTATGTTTGTTTCTACGAAAGTAAACAAATTAACGTATCTAATTTCAGGAAGAAATATCTCAACGGACTTTCTTTGCGTACTTTCTTTAAAGATTCCCCCGGGGAGCAGTCTCTAAACTCTCTTAGACTAATTTCACAAATGTGAATTTTTTGAAAACTTATGCGTTTCTTTCTCCTGAAAATCCACTTTAAAAATAGACAGATACTAATAATTATTTTCACATACTGTAATTTCATTACAAAGTGCCCTAAATGTTGCTCCTCTTGTTTCCATTATTTGCTTCCTAAATAACACTTCCGCTTTCGGCGAAGTGTGTTAATTTTAGCCCCCTCCCCCCAACAATGCATTTGAAAGGTAGATAGGCCTACATGTATGTTCATTGTGTGTTGGGAGGCCAGATAACAACAGTATGGGGCACTAGAAAAAAACAGATGCTGCTGGATCTCACTATGCTCCCCCCCCCCCCCCCAATATTNCCCCCCCCTCCCCAATATTACTGGATCCGCCCTCGGGTAAGAGTCGAATGCATGTTTGGGAACTCCTTGAAAACATTAAACAAATACAGAGACATGACCACTGTCACCTTCTTTAAAGGTTGATTCATGAAGGTCTGTGAGGGAGGGGGACGGGGGAAAGGGAGTGAGGGGATGATGGGCGGCAGTGCCCCATCGAGCAATGATTGTGCTGGAAGTGGGGGGAGGGGGGAGAGGTGGGAGAACGGACGCGGTTGTTACTGTCATGGACAGTGGGACTTTATTAGGACCAAGTCTCATCCCAGAACCCAGATCCACCTCTCTCGTCGAACATCAGCTTCTGAAGCGTGACATCTTTTTCTCTCTTACAAAGAGTCTATCCTCCCCCACCCCCTCCCCCTGTCCAACTGCGGCACCAGCAAAAGTAGGCCTTGGTACTTCGGAATTGACCTCTTCTGAGTTCATAGGACCCCCGCTGAGTACGGCTCTTTGTTCTACTGCCATCAAAGTTTCAAAGCCCAACACATTCCCAAAAGGGGCACGGGGATGGGTGGGTGATGGGGAGGGGGAGGCGTGGCTGAAGGGCGATTGAATGGGATAGGGTGGATCTAGATCTAGAGTGCATGGTGGCCTTGCAATAATTGTCAGAAAATCCCATAATAACCAGCCGGGCCAGCAAGTTCAGTCATTTCAAGCGGACAAAAAGAGGATTACAGCAATGAATACCGTAATTATATATGGAAACTTATTTTGATCTTCTTGCTGGAAAAGGGGAAGGGGAAAGGGGGNNGGGGGGGGGGGTGGAGAATAGTGAGGATCCTGTTGGGCATCCAAAATTACACAAACTTGATACAGTGGGACTCGGTAAGAAAGGGTTGTCGGACTTGCAAAATCTTATTGTCACAATCGTGCCCAGTTATTTCCAAACTGGGGTATACAGACTAAAGAAGTACCTAATGTGAAAGGTATTCTTATGACTGATGCGTGTAAACATGCAGACTTAGTGTTGGTGATGCTATGAGCACAGTCACTGTGAATCTCTGATGTAAGGCATGATTGCTGCTAGTGATCAGCCTGCAAACACTGACTCATCCACCCATCGGCTGTCAAATCACCCCATTATTAGCACGCACCCCCCCCCCTTCCCAGAAAAAAAAACAAACTAACAAAGCAAAAAAAAATCACACAAAACACACACAATCGTGTACGAAGATAATGTCGTTACGCCATAACAGTCAGATTTTCAAGCCTTACCAAGAAGATGCTATTTCAACAATAACAAAGGAAAAAGGATACACATGGATTGGTAACCAGGTTTCTGTTACAGCCGCATCACTTTATAGAAAGGTTCCATTGTATACCATAATAATGTGATGATTTCAAGATGCAGAACACGCAGAACACAATGAAGGGAGGCATTTTTTATACAAATTGTTTCCCATTATGAGGTGTTTTCAACTATTTTGAGAGGACACTGTCTAGTCTAATGTATATATATATATATATATATATATATATATATATATATATANATATAATTATATATTTATAGTTTAAAAATAAGTTCCCGAAATTAACTGGCTACGTTTTTGTTAAGAGTTGTTGAAATAGATACTGATTGATGAAATTAGGTACAGCTAAGCAGAAAGCAGAACATATTTACCCAGAGATCATACTTGCATGATACATGTAATTGCTTTACGATTTTTAGGGGCTTATTGACTCGTTATTAACGGAGTTAGTGTAATGAGTACCTTCAAATTTTGTCGCATAACCATCAGACTAAGATTTCCTCAAAGATAAAAGAGCGGTGTAATTCCAGATTTAGCAGGCAATACTGATTTTCCTCTTCTTCTTTGTGAGTCAATTCCTATGAAAATATGAAGTTATCATGCCACGACCAGTGAAAAAATATGTAGGCTTGTGTCAGACCATAGGCTTGCATCAATTTTGAACGTAAATGGACTTGGGCATATTAGGCAAATGTGTGTTTCGAAGTATAGGTCTGTATCCACCGTTTTGCAACAACTTGACTCATATCTTTGGAAAATATTGGGAGGGGGGGGAGGGTAGACAAAATTAAATGGGGAAATAAAAGAGTAAGTCACATCGTTTTCACTTTTCATCTCACGAAAATATGAGTAGGATTAATTCAGCAAACACTGTTTTATTTATTATTATAATATTTATTTGTAAGCATACATTGCCTTTTGTTTCCACTTCGTTTTTGAGTTGCTGTATAAGCCTGATCACCAAAGAGGATCGCTTTTTTAATAATAAAAGCTTAAATTTATTTACTGTCACATTTCTAATCCACTTTGTATCATGATAATTCTTTTGTAACTTGATGCCACTTCGACACACACGTACTTATACTTGACAATAAAAATAAATCTGGGGCCGATTGACAACATAAACTTCCGGTACCTTTTCGCCACACTCCGATCTTTTGTTTATTGTTGCGAAAGTCTTCACAGGAATGAGTAAGCTTTAGGTGAAAGCCTTAGACAACTACACAGGATTGATCTGCGCACGTAAGTCACTGAATTGAAAACCAAATCCCAGGACACGGTTCATTTTACTTTTAGCGACGATGGCTTTTATGGACCTGAGCAGCTGATCAGGCATACGGTCGGGCTACCGCTAGCAGATAGATAGACAGGTAAAGACCGATAGAAATGAAAGAGTTTGGGATCCGGTCTCGATAGGCATTAGAGTAAGGGCCCCAGTCTCAGTGCATCAAATTAAGTTGAGGTCTGGGGGAAGGGTTAGAGACTTTCATAGCTATTTGGGGTAAGGTTAGAGACTTTCCAGTTCATCAGTTCATTGCAATCTCCACACAGGAATTGGAATAGGACCGCTCTTCTTGCATCAAAAAAACAGCTCATTGAACTGAGTCACAAATTAGATTAGCCGCCAAATGAAATCAGTGGAGGATTTCCATATGTGGTAACTCCTACAACTATGGTCAGTACCTTAATTATAACCCTAAACCTACCCTTAACCAGCCTAACACTAATAATGCCCATCGAGACAGGAGCATCAGTCGAAGCCAGTGCGTAACTCCTTACCGCCAGTTACCACATATGGAAATCCTCCCGAAATCAGACCTATTCCTGAATTATTCCACTTTCACTTATGCATCACCACTGAAAGTAAAGTTATCCAGTTAGCCAGTTAGCATGCGGCATGCCACAATCAGTATCTGCGCATCTACACTTAAGTTCTTGTAAGTCTCCCAGAATCTAGATTTTGAAGCTGAAATAAAAATATATAATGCTTTGATTGAAGATGGGGAGTATTTTCTTTTAGAACAGTAAAAAAAAATCATGGATTGTTAATAAGTAGAAATTGCTCAGGTGCGCAGACAGACATTAATTTATCAACTGTATGCAGACAGAAGACTACCGACATTAGTAACTCCTTTTCTAGGTTACAGACCTGTAATAGGATTGGGCCCTTTTTTCCTCTATGGGCTATATTAACATTTTGAGCTGCCCTCTGAACCCAAAGTTTTAGCTTTCACCCAGCCCCATACCAGATTGAAGCTCATTATGTGGCCCAAATTTTAAGACTTACCCAACCCTAGCAAGCCCATTGAAATTTTGAGCTTGGTTGCTATTTGTAAACAGACCCTACAGTTTTCATTGGTCAATGCCAAACCCCTCCTCTTCCTCCTGAGCACACCCTTGACCTGGCAGTTCCAGCCCAGGGCTAAATAGTGCCCGGTAAGATAAAGTAAAATGGACACAGATTCACAAAGTGAAAGTACAACAGTCTTCGAAAAAAGCCACACGCCCGAAGCCCGAGGCGTGTAAATCGTTGTTCGGGCGTGTGACGCTAATTATTTGACACGCCCGACTGGCGTGTGAGTCAAAACAAAAACGAGCAAAAAGTGAAGATGATCGATGTCTCCGAACGATCGACATTATTTTGTTTACAAGCGAGTTCACGTCTTCCATATTGGATATTGTAATATTAAAAAGTCCGATGACAGTTTTTGCAAAACAAAAGTCTAGCCTCTAACATATTTCTAATCAGTTGTATGAAACAAAAGTACTTGGTTCCTTGTTTTTAATCAGGTCCAGGGAAACCTTTGGAACTCTTTTGCTACGAAAAGCACAGAGCTCTGTAAGTCTGTAAACAATCTGTCGTCTGCCCTAGCCCTAGACTAGTCTAGTCTAATCGTAGTTTGTTTTGATCGAAATGAGCTATCTGCGCTATTTTAAGGGCGCAAAGCCCGGAAAGTCGGCGAGTTCCACTTCTCGTAGTAGTTCTCAAGCCTCTAGTTCCGGTGCAAAGACCGACTATGAAGAATAGAGGCACAGAAAATTCCAGGAATCTTGGACACAAGGTAGACTTGGCCTTGTTGGTTACGGTACCACAGTGTGGAGAATTGCATGTATTGCGACTGGTGTATTGTGGGCAAGGTGGCAGCAAAGAGTNACGTTTATTGAGCCCAAAGTTTTAGCTAGCGTCTACTCCTATCTCATCAACTGAATCATTCTGTGTCTCAAATGTTGGTAACCTCTACCTTCAGTGGCCGTGATGAATGCAGAAATCCCTAGAACCGTAGCGCTAATCCCCATCAAGATTGGGTCCCAAACCTTAGTGCCTATCAAGATAGAGTCCTTAACCATAAAGCCCATCGAGAGGTCTTCTAACTCCAATGCCCATTAAAAAATTTGCCGCTAAAAGTAAAGTGGGCCCAGAATTTAAGTTTAAAGCAATGCAAGCTCAAGGTTAAGCTAGGTTGCATACACTCTCCAGCTTTCAACATCTAACATGGGGAGGAATCATTTTGTCAATGTCCATTCCTTAAAGAGAAAGAATATGCCCATGAAAACATAGGCCCAGCCAAAATAAAGTTCACTGACCACAATTTCCTAGAATATCAAATTCATCTCATGGGACCTTAATCTACAGATGCAGGGCATGTGAAAGGAGGGAAAAAGGAAGGCTAAATATATCTCAGTAGTCATAGGATTTAATATTGAAAATAGAATATCTGATATCAACAGTTAAACTACAGGCCTTTAGGCAAAGTTGAACTGTCCTCAAGATCATACAGTCAAGTCCATGTATGTTGAAATCGGATTCCTCCGATTACTTATTAGTCAAAAGAAAAAGAAATAATAGTTTTTTTCCTTCTTTGCGTCTATTAATTATCCTTGCATAAGAAGAAGTAATTAATGCCCATTTCTGATTATTCCAACTGCCCAACGTTGCCACAGAGGCAAAATCACCTCCTGGCGTTCTCCCCGCGTGGTGCCAAATAATGCCGACGGCTTGAAAAACAAATGAGACGGTGCCGTGGATAGAGAGAGGCAATAAAACTGGACACTGCGAGTGCCATTAACTGCAGCACAATAAGTAGGGTGTGTGTATTACACCACCGCTGATAAGACAGTAGGGGGAAGAGAATGCGCGACGGCTCGGCAGTGCTGAAAAATTGATCGATAATCAAGCATGTGGACAGCATTGTGTAGCGCTTACAACGCATCTGGCCCAATGCACCGTGACGGTATATAAACAAGAGGCTGCTTTCGTGACCTCCCCAGTGTGCTCGCTCACTCGCATACGGTTGACTCGCCTTGGGAATCGTGAGTTGAATTCTGATTCGTCGAACTCACTAGGGTGGTCCAGCGAATTAAAGCTAAGCGGACTCGACTGTATATGGTGCTCTCAAACAAAACAGTCTTTCAAGGTCTGTCAACATGATATAATGCTTCTGCCTGCCCTAGACAACCCACAAGTTTATGTTACGCAAAGTCTGAAATCTTTTGTCTGCTGCATGCATGACGATTATAAGTTTTCACAAATAGGTTGTATTTCTTGGGGCATGATCAAACTGTCTTGCCATTGCTCTGCTGATGGATGAGAAAACATTGGTACAAATCTTATAATTCCACTGCAAGCTGAGAAAGTATATATTATAATATATCTGCTAAGGCGGTAAAAATGCAGATTACTTTGTGTGCCTTACACTTAACTTTTCATTTCGGATGGCCAGAATTCTGATAGCTGAAGGTCTTTGACACCTATTGTTTTTTCTTCTTTTGGCCCTATTAACATTTTGTGTTATTCTAAATATACCACTGTGAGTTGGGGAAATTTCTTCCATGGAGATTAAAGTACTTCTTTTGCCCGATCTTTTAACGGGAAGAAAAAGGGGGGTCAGCGCCCAAAATTTTTCACAAATGTCTTTGAAAAAGGTCACCTCAAATTCTGATTTGGTCCCCAATTTTTCATTTGGCTGGTTTTGACCGCGAGTGAATACATAGGCCTACATATTTTATTTTTTTATCTAGAAGGCTCAAATTGTACCTGAAACTTTAAAATTGGATGCTTTATTTAGATCACAGGTCATTTTACACATTTCTACACCCTAACACTGGCTGGCAGGGCCCCAAAAAAGGGGGATTTTATACATTAGCGGATTAATTGGGTTGTACACAATGAGTGATTTGCCCTTCTAATAGGTGTCACAAACCTAAATAAATGCTTAGACAAGGGGAAAAAACTCTTGATTCAAGAGCAAGATCCTGATCACTTGAGTCTATCTTATACCGTGCATCACAAACCACACACGCTAGTAAGAGAATGATGCTCTTTCGTCATGAAATTTGTTCAGTGGGCACCAGAGATTATTCTTTAAGAGAAAATGTTCTTGAAAGTGAAAAGTTATTTTTGATATGTGCTTTCATCTATAATACTATAAGAGAAAATAGTATCGAAATAAAAATGCCCCTCAAAATATTTGAAAGACTTCAATATTAACATGGAAATGAATACACTTCATCTGAAGTGGTGAATCTGAATGATTCAACAAGTCCCGCAAAGAAAAATATTCGAATTTTACAAACAAGAAGAACCCCACTGATCCTGCTCATGATGTATATATGTGGGAAACGGAGATGATGATTTTTTTTTTCCTAGAATATATCGTCACCATTCCCTAATACTGTCGTAAATGCAAATCTACCAAAAATCAGTTACGACAGTGTTAGGAGACGGTGACGATATGCTGCTTCAGTGCTCTCTCCTGCATCTCCAAACTGTAGATTAAAAAAAGGATATTTAACAATCTTCAGATGCCCAAGATGGGATGACATAAGCATAGGGCCCTCACGAATTGCTGAAATAATTGCTTGGCACTAGGCTAATTACTGTTGCAGTAGCAGGCCTTTCTGTAGCCTGCATATGCCTCAGCAACGGAGTCATTATGCAAAAGAATTACGCTGTTAACTTTAATTAGTGTGGAATTTTGTATTTCATATGACTTCAGTGTTAAGTTTAATCATCCTTCTGCTTAAAAGGTATGATCGTTTTACTGTGGTGGGAGAGCTGCTAGCAGCAGTGTTTAGTTTACTTATGCTGTGATTTGGAAATCTATAATTTACATTTTGTTTCTTGTTTCAGATAACATAGGTGCCATGTCAGACCCATCTTCAGGTTACCATGGTGCTGATCCAACAGTGTTGCAGAATGATGGGGCCAATTTGGCTTATCAGGCAGTACAACATGATCAAGGCCAGAGTTATGACATGGCCATATTTTACTACACTGTGAGTTTCAGTTTAGTTTGTTTTAGGTAGTTTGAACCAGTTTGGGCTTGAGAGAGCTGACGTTTGGTTGTTGATTAAAATCAACACTTTGTACCAACTGTCTTCTTCATCTTTCGTCACTTGTGAATGATTGTTTAGCAGCAGAAGTGATTAGAAATTGATTTTCAAATTCTTGTTTTCACAGAACTTGAATGTCTCTAAACTGCATGTCAAATAGAAGAATTATTAGTATGTACATAATGATGCAAAATGATGAAATGTGATTGTGGACAAGAGAGAAAATGTAAATTTTATCCGAGCAGATAGCATCAGTATCCTCTACTTTGTATCAGAGATAGCTGTGCAATGATATTTCTGAAATAGTTTTAGATTATAAAGTTTGCATAACGTATTACTGTGTAACTCTTATTTGGTTAAAGCTTGTTCATTTCATTTTCAGTAACTAAATGGTAAAATCCACAAACATCCCACTTCACACCAGATTATGTAGTTTTATATTTGTGCACTTTTGTAGGAGATATCCACCTAAATTATGTTCTTTAAATATGATAAGTAAGATTTTAGAAATATTTGAGCAGAAAATATCATTGTCAGTTTATTGAATTTGGCAGGTATTTCAGAATTATTTTTTCTTTTCATTGTGCATAACTAATCTTAGTGGTCACAAATAAACATTACACATTGTCCATGTTGACATTTAATGTTGTGTCCCACATAAATAAAGTTATCGGATTGTGTGCATCCTTATTATTGGAGTGAAGAAAGTGTCAGATTTTTTAGCATGTGCATGACTTTCAGTTCTTTCATCAGAAGAACTGAGCGAAAATTCTCTTTTAGATGTTGCATTTGACCCATTTTGTGAAGTACAATGGTAAATGTCAAAATGCATGACATTATATCTAAACAGGAAGCAGCTCAAGCTCTTTTGGCAGCACACCAGGCCGGCTCACAGGTTCCTAACATTGTCGACAAGGCCACAGAATACATGCTAAGGGCAGATACATTGAAAGAAGCTCGTAAGTATCTTAGACTATAAAAGAAGCATTATAAAATGGTCCTCCAGAACTTGGACAGTTAAGCTCATTAACATTGTCATGGTAATCACAGTGCATAATAACTCTTTGTTAACCTGTACTGAAAAATCATAATTTTGAACAGAAAAATCATGAATTTATAAGTTTCATTTCTCCATACCTTTTTAGCGTGTTTCATTATTAACTTCAACAGCAAAAATAGATTTAGTTTGAATTTGCAAAAAACATTTTTCAGTTTAACAAGTAATGAGTGCTAATGTGAAAATTCTAATTCGAATTTATTATTTGGATGGTGTTAGGCATGACTTTATCAGTCCATGATTGCCTCTTTGGTGGGAAAAAACATGTAAATTGTGTAATACACTGGACTGTAGAAGTAATGAAAAGGATTTGTTTTGAGACAATAAGCATGAGAGTTGAAATGCAGTGCTGTGAACTATTGCATGGCAATCTTTGGTATGTAGCCTTTGGGAAACCAGAGATTACCCGACTCCAGCTGTGGTCATAATGCTGTTGGTATTGAGCTGAGATGAAGAGATCTATGTATGCTAAACTGGACTGTCATTGAAGTGGTGTTAAGCGTTAGACCCTTTCATTTTTCTTCGGTATAATATACACTTGAAGAATATCCTAAGAAAAATGTATAAATTTAAAGGACTTTAATTAGAATTTTCGGTTATAGTTGATCTTCTTCAGGAAATACATGAAATGACAATGGGGAATATATCTATATATTTATCAGCCTGCCATTGGATCTGCCATTTATGAAAGTTCATTTGGACTGTTCCCCAGACTACAATACACCATATGACACTGCGGTATTTGTAAAAATGTCTTTTAAGATTTTGTCAATATGATGTAACTTCTCTGCCTGCCCTGAGGTCTCTATGAGTGATAATATAAACTGAAATTGTTGCAGTAAAGTCAGAACTTTTCAGAGTAATTGATGTGGCATTCTGCTGGAATTGCCCTTCATGGAAGTGTGAACAGATTTACAGTAAAGTGGAGGGCAGCCTGGTTTGTGGCACTTTGATCAGTTTTATCATTTTCTGCAGAATTTTGACATGGATTGGAAAGTTAGACTGTATTTTCATACCTGTATGTTGAAAGTATTTTTCTTTTTATTTCTAGGGAAATTATTTTAGCTGTGAAGTTTTATTCTCCATTCTTTAGTCATACTTATGTCAAATCATTTTCAGTAAAATCAATGGCACAGTCTAAACCAGCAGAACACCACAAGACAGAACAGCAGGTAAACTTAAATTTATTTTTCCAGCCACCCTATTCTGTCAAGAGAGATACATATATACAAATTGTGGTCCCAATGTAGTTGTGAAATAAGTAAAATTAATAACAATTTTTGTTTGTTTTTGTTTAGTTCTGATGTCTTCAAAAGATGGTTTAATTTTAGGTTTGGCATGTTTATATGAAACAGCATGATATACCTGACATTAGCTTTAAACCCCAGTCAGAGTGACCTAGTTTGTCTTACAAAATTTAGAATAGACTTCAAGGTGTGAACAACTTCATCTGTGACACTTTTGAATGTGGTGGGTCAGATTCTATCTGTTCATATCATTAAGGTTAACCTTTTCATGTTGTGCCCAGCAACACTTTTGCTGCACAAATCACTTGCTTTCACATCATGATGCTCAGTGTTTCAGTCTGTCTTTTCACTCTGATCCGCACGAATGTTATGAATCTGCAGTATTATTATGACTGAAAATTTTGCAGAACACAGCAAACTGTAAATAACCTGTTATTTCAATGGTGGGTCAGTTTGTCAGTTTTATAAAAAAATATTATGTTTTTCTCTTGGTTGCTATGTAAACGACCGCCATCTTGAATATTTACATGAAAATATGTCATCATATCTCTTCTATCAACTGAAAAGCTATCCATTCGAAATTTTGCACAGACATGTCCACAGATACTCTCTCAACACTAATAGAGAGCTTTTTTGGGGATATCCTGATGAAATTTTATTGTACACAACTTCAAATATGGGGTTCCACTAAATAACTAATTTTTACAATTTTTTGACAAAAACACCACGAATTTCAGAAAATTTGAAAAAAAAACAACCCCAAATATCTCCTTATTACTTTTTACGTACACGCTTGGAGTTGTTATATACCAAAAGTACATAGATTGGTCCAGAAATAACAATGGACATATAAAATTTGTAATAAAAAATATAGTTTTGAGAAATCAGCCATCAAAAGTTTCAAAAGTGAAATCTGAATAAAATAACAATGAAAGTCCAAATATGTTTCTGTACAAGTTTTTGAACACATATGAGTAACTTTTATACAAAAATTTAGAAAAATTCCTCCATAGATTATGAAGGAGGCCAATATTTTGAGTTCTGAGAAGAGACACTTTTATACATGTACATGAACATTAATCAGCGAGTTCACATGCTGTTGTTATTGTAAACTACAAAAAAAGTCTATTACGAATGGCCCAAACCAATCAGAAAACTGGGTCAATCGAGGCGAGCACACACGAAATACGACGAGCAAATCAAATAGGCGCCCGATGTTTGTTTGCCTGAGCCGAGCTAAAAGTAGATCTTGACCTCGCTATATATGGCAGGAGGACTGGTGCTAAACATAATTTATGCTTCAGTTCAGCATAATTTCGTACAGCATAGACATCCATTGGTCGAATCTCATTCATAGATTGTAGTAGAGAAGAAAATTTCCTTGCGTTTGACATGCGACTTAATGGGTCAATTTTTATGGCTTAAAGCTGAAAATCAAGCTCAAAGTTACGTAATTTCAATAGGGATACCTCAAATTGATAAAAACAAAGCTTCAGTCATCATCTTCAGATGCATGGAATTTTCTGCAGTCAGCATTGCTTTGTCTGGACTCTAGACATGTCAGAGTACCTAAAAAAATAGCAAAACCTTGACCTCGATAATTTCACCCCTTAACCGCATTTTCAGGAACCCCCCCTTAAGGGAGACAGAGTAACATCACATTGATCATATATTTTCCTAAAATACTTTTATGTCTTATTGCTTTTCTTTATAGCTTGATGTGGAGCGGGCACGTTTTCTCTTGAAAGAAGCCCTTGATGAAGATGAGCAGAACAACATTGATGATGCTATCAGTCTGTACTCTGAGGCCATATCTTTATGTCTGAAAATTGTAAGTAGCAAGAACAAACTTCCATGTTATGTACATTATTCAGGAAGCCCATAAAGTTTTAGAAAACTTATAGAACTATCTAGGCAGCTAATGTGTCATGTGGTAATGAGTTTCACAAATTATCAGAAAAGATTTTCCTGTTGATAATGAAATTTCTACCTCATGGATAGAAAAAGCAGTTTTAAAAAAGTTACTGCAATACATTCGTAATCTCTTACAATGCATAAAACAGTCATTTTAGTGCTGAAGTCTGGATTACAGGGGCAATTTCTTGGACACAAATTCAAGGAGAGCAATCTGTTATTTCAAAGCTGTGATAATCTCCAGTAAATTAGTAAAATTTCATGACCGTGAACTTCGTCTACTAATTAATCAAATCCTTCACCTATTTGTTGCAAAGCTGTGGGATCCTTGCTCTATGTTTTTATATTGAATTACCTCACGAACTCCAGTGCCTCATGAGCTATTTTCTGTGGTGATCCCCAAAAGTATCTTTGTGACATTCTGCAGTGTAGAAAGTCAAGATACCCAGGACCACAGCAGTAGTATTAGTAATATGAAGGTGATTCAGGTTCATCAGCTTAGAGGTCTTGGGGCATGACTGTGCTGTGGATTCATTATAAGGAATGAGATGTACTAGCTATCTTGTCCAAGAAATTGCAACTCTGAGCCTCTGCAGTTGTCTGGCTTTCAGGCTAGGAGAACGGGTGTCTAATATTCTCAGATAAGGAAGAAAAACTAGGAAGACCCCATGTACATTGCATACATTAAAAGTCTTTTGACAGTTTTAAAATCGTAGGAGAGTAGGCATAGTGGCTGCTGTCAAATTTGATAAGAAAATTCCAACCAGTAATTTAGTCTCATAACCAGAAATTTCCAATATAGCTGTAATCGTGCTGTAAAACCTACCAACTGGACAATCCTCTGTAGATAAAGTCACAAATGATAGCATTTTATATTTTTGAGACCTAGGAGATGGAGGATATGTCTTTATTCTATATTACTAATGTGAAAAGTTCCTTGCAGGAGAATATTTTGTTGTTATTTTTGTTTTGAGGATCACTACAAGCTGGTCTGAAGTATCATGGCTGTTTGTCTTAAATCAAGGTGAAGGGATAGAGTGTTGGCAAAATAGCCCGTGATTCTTCAGTAGAATGTTATGAAAGTGTCAAGATTTAGAGTTGACATTTAATTTCATGATACTGAGATGAAGTTTCCCATTGTATTTCATAGAGATATTTTTTCACTTGTCCTTCTCAATCAACAGAGAGACAGCAATCCTGATCCAAAATTAAAAGACAGTGTTGTTAACATGGCCACCCAAGCATTAGATAGGTAAGTCTGTTACAGGATTCATTTCAGCTGATTCTAAACTTTGGAAACAGTTTTCAAAGAAAATGCTGATTGTCAAAGCCGATTTAGAACCTTGACAAATCTTTCGTAGCGCTGTTGTTGTTTTATTGGAGATATGCAGCATTTCATTGGCGTTAATATTTAGTACCAAAGATTGCTGCATATCTAGTCTTTTTGTAAAACTACCATCAACCTCACCTGTAGCAAAATAGTGCAAGGAAATCAACTGTATAAGACTGATACATAAACAGAAATTTACTTGCAGTTGACATAAAATGGGTACTTCGCAACAAGCAGGAAATGATATAGAGAATGCTTGTGATTAATGTAATCAAGGCCCATAATTGATAGATGCACTGTGTACTTCCTAGGAAGTTAAAAACATGCTTAAATGATCTGGCCTGCCGGGATAATAAATGTGAAGTTGTGTGAGTGGGCAGTGCCTGAATTTAAGACTTAGAAACCTCATTATTATTTCTATTATTTTTATTATTTACTACTACTATTATTATGTGGAAGAGAGGAAAAGGAGAAATAGGGATTTTTTTCATATTGACTCATTTCTACCCAAACTTATTCTCTGTAACATGTTTTAGTGTTGTCTGAATATCTGATAAACAGATAGTATGGACATCAGGTAATTACAAACTGCGTAACTGCAAAAAGTTTCAGACAGCTGACACAAAATAAAAACGGATTAGTAATGTTTCCTTCATCATCCATTTAATGGTAAGTTTTTTTTTGGTTAGACTGAGCTACAGCTAATGGATTCAACTGTCCTGTGATTATTTCTTTTTTGGCAGGGCTGAAGCATTAAAGAAGAAAAACACGAAGTCTCTTCCATCCCCCACGTCATCGTCATCACCATTTTCAGGATCAGGTGTTCGAACACTTGCAGGTATGTCCAAGTCCGTACATTTTACATCCACATGGTGACAAATTTCAATCCATATTACTAGGAAGATGGCCATTTCTTGGAAATTGGTGGTGATAACATGAAATCTTTTAAACAGACAAATAGATTTCCAGCAGTATATCCTATTACAATTAAGAACAGTTTTCTCCCTCATACTTTCTGAGGCGAACAATAAATTTATATAATGCTGATAGAACAACTGCTGAGCTATAATCTTAAGGCAAGATATATAACAGTATATCAAGGGGTTAAAGCAAGAATATCATATCTGCAAAATTTCAGCTTTTTAGTTGTCATATATCGAATGAACGAATATCTGCAACACGAGGCGATTCAGATGCTTAAATTAGTGTGTACAGATCACAAAAAAACATAGTATATGACCATAGAAAAGAATCTCTAATTTCATAGTTTTCATCTAAAATTCAGATTTATTTATTTCAAAACAGCATTCCAGCAGTTATGACATTATCGCTTTAACCCCTTGATATGTGTACATACCATGATCTTTTATTTTAAGACAGACATATTGACAGGTCCTTGATTGCCAATCCTTACACATGACTATTGATCTGGTCCAGCAGAAAACCAGAAATGTGACAGACTAACATCTGCATTAAATTTAATGTCACCCTGATTTATCTTTTTGGGGAGACAAAATCTGATTCGGTTGGGCAGGACACAGATGATTTAATATCAGACAACACCTTGGCCATTGTTAACATGTCTGAAAAACAAAACAGCCCTGTTAGTGTAGACCCTGGTGTTAGCCTTGTCTTGTTTCATTTTGTGATCACTACTATCCATGAAGAATATGGTCAGCTTCCTCTGTTCAAAGGTTGGCTGAGCTTTTATAGGGAACATGCTCTACTGATTATGTGGAAGTTGCAATTATCCAGTTTGCAGTGAAGTGGTGTAGACGAGAATATCTCTTATCTTTCATGCATTCATTGTATGCTAGAGATGAGTTCCTTTTTACGATGGCAGATTTCTTTATATGTATCTGTTATTGCAGGCAAAGTTGTCCCTCCCTTGGGCTTTGGAGCCTTCTCAGAAGGGGATACAGATAACAAGACTAGTTCTTCCCAGAGACTATTGTCATCAGGGGCAGGAGCTGTGAAGAATGATGGGAAGATGTTCACACCTTCTGGGAAGAAAGGTCTCATCAATGTGGGACCCAGCTCCTATTCAAAAGAGGAAATCAATGTGTTAAGGTAGGCACTTGGCCAAAACAAAGCAGTGTCCTCTTATGTGTGGTTTTCTTCTCTCTGAGATTTGAAGAGATCCAGGTCCTGCACTGACCCATAGAGTTTCCGTTTTAAGGTAGTGGGGGATGGCCAGATGTGTTGTCTAATGTGTGTGAGCTGTGGGCATGACTGTAATATATGTTCTGTGTTTTGAGGGGAGCGTCCACAGGGGCAGCTATCTGTGGTTCAAACTTTGAATTTTTTGTGCATGTGCTGTCTGAGTCTGTTGTGGCCAGTCTGCAGTCTAAAGATAGTGGTTTGTTTCCGGGACAGCGTGTAGATAGGGTCTGAAGGGTTGAACTCCGGTTGAACTGCCAGCCTCTGCTTTCTGACTGCAGCCTCAATGAGGGTTTTCACGGAAAGAGAACCTCATTCTCTGTTTTTGATCTTGCAGAGGACTGCCTTTGTTGCAGGGAAATCTGAAAACAGTGGTGAATTTTGTATTCTTCACTTTAGGGACATGGACACTAAGTTTGGGACAGACTGCTTGAAAATATGCAGAAAGAGTTAAGGTTGGACCAAATCCTAATACTCGTGACCTGATATTCAGCATTTTTCATGTAGGTCTGGGAAAGGTAGTTATAGACAAGAAGCAATTTTTCATTACTTCTAAGCACTTCATTAAGGATTAAAATGTTACTAAAGTTGCTTTTTATGTGATATACTTGGTCACCCACTGTCATGCTGGTTTTAATTTGCTTGTATATGTTTTTTTTTTTTCAGACGTACGACCAAGATAAATGGTCGGGAGTATGTGCCTTTTCTTGCTGTTGACAGGAAAGAAAAATTTGGGTTTCCTGTGCAGTTTGAGTAAGTCAGTTGAGAGATAATTTACACTGAGTAATTTGCATGCCGACATCCTTCGCAGTAGACCTCTCTCTAAGATAAATCTTTTGAGTATTGCAGTCCATATAGAGCAGAATACATATTCCCTTTTCCAGGGTCCATATGTGGACCTGAATAGCTAACTATGTTATACCATTTGCCATCATCCAACAGTTGAGGTCTAGCTGTTTTGTCAGTAAACTCATTATATTTCTTACAAAACTGAGTCAGTAAATCCTGTTGTGTTGCTGAAGTAGTTTCTATTGAAAGAAGTCAAAATTCAGTATTTCGCACATGCTCCGCTGTGCCTACTTTAGGCACCAGATTTCTACTCACTTTTATTTAAATATGTTGCCGTAATGGGAAAGTAAACATTTTCCAATGCCTGGGTTTCACTTGAAAACTACAAATCCTAGACAGTGTGCAAGAATGATTTCAGTGTGACAAGTATGGATCAGCATGCTGTCATCAGCTTGTTTTTCTTTTTATGGGTTGATTATCATGTCACAAATTGCAGATACTGAAATTTGAATCTGAGGTCTTGATAAAACTATCATTTTGTCCTTAATGTTTCTCGTAGCATTCGATTTCTTGTTATTGATAACATTTTACATATCAGCCATAAACAGGTATTGTTTTCTTATTGAAAATGTGCAGTGACAAAGATGGTAAACTGACCTTGTCACCAAAACAGAAGCAGCAGTTTGCAAGATGGGCTCGGCCTGATTCCTTCTGTGATGACCCAAAAATAATCTACGCAATCTCCAGTTTTAGTATACGACAGGTAAACAAATTTGGTTGTTCCTATTTGCTGGCATCTGAAGTACAAACTGGTCATTAGGAAAAGCAAATGTGGAGAGATGTTTGCTTCATGGAAAATACATGAAGTTATCTTTCTTTGCTTTGCCAGGCATAGACCGTCTCAAGAGTAGTAATATCAAAGAATAAAAGCACTTTTCCCTACCTCAGACATGGAAATTAGAAGGGAGCATTGTGTCAGGATGAGTTTGTATGGATATGATGTGGGGAGGTGGGGGAGTAGAAAGCAAGATTTTAGCTGGCCATACTTGTCTGGATGTTATGGGAATTAGGAATGCCGGGTCTACAGTTAACATAGACATCATAGAGTGAAAGAAGGTTGCATTTTGCACATGGCACTTCATTGAACTCTTGTAGAAGAAGGAAATTTGACAAATTTCGTGAACAAAATCAAACAGCTGACACACCCTAGAATTTACACCCCCTGTTTGGTGGAAGGGATAGCATGCTGTGTGCAGATATGACCCTTTATTGCTGCTGTCCCTAATACTTATGAACTGATACAGGCTTACATTACAGTGTAAGACAAGAAAGATGTTTTTTAACACTGTGAATTGTGTTGTCTTTCCCCAGACTATAGTATCTGACTGCAGTTTTGTAGCTTCCTTAGCTATCAGCGCACAGTATGAGAAACGCTTCAAGAAAAAGCTCATTACAAAGTGAGTAAACAGTGGCTTTTCAGCTTAGACTTGTTGTATAACTACTCTCATTTATGGTTACCCAAATTTTAGCAGATTATGATTATCCTTCACTGTGTAAGTGGGTGGAAAGGTATATAGCATGGTATTCTTTCTCTTATATTTAAGGAGGAGGAAGATGAGCTTAATCTGATAATTTTTCAGATGTTACATATTATTTTAAGGAAGTGTGTCACCAGGGATTTTACCAAATTACTGTGAATGATCAATTTTGAGAAGAAGGGTTGAAAAAACCTACACTAGAAAATTTCTGTCCCTGCCGGGGATTGAACCAGGGTCTCTCAGCTAGCTAATATTCCTGTTGTTTCGTATCTTTATGGCCATCAATTCTGGCAGCCAAAACAAAGAGCGAGGGGCTGATACAACATCCCTGCTTAATGCCTTGTGCTATCTCAAACCATTCTAAGTACCATCCCCCATTCCTAACACAACATTCTGAGCCTTTTAAAATAGTGCTTCTATATTTGATAAATGTGTCTCCAAATTTGAAAAGTTTCAGTGTGTCGATAATTGTCTGTTTTTCCACTGAATCGAATGCTTTATAAAAATCAAGAGAGATAACTATTCCTGAAGTCTTTGTAATCCGTGCTGAGGTCATGCTACCATCCAAAATTCATACTGTTTCTGCAATTGATCTTCCTTTCATGAACCCTGTCTGCTCACTATGTATTAATGTGTTGATAACACCTTGTAAACGACTTGCAAGTAATTTGGAGAAGACTTTGTAATTGGTATTTGTTAAGGTGATGGATCGCCAGTTTCCAAGATTCTCAAGCTCTAATTCATTCCCTTTGTGAGGGAGAGTTATGATGTCCCACATTTGAGAACAAGAAAGTTCTCCCTTCTGAATAGATTCTACTAGACTTTCAAAAAAGACTCTTTTAAACTTAGGCCAGAAAAACTTATAGAATGGTGTCATGATGCCATCATGACCAGGAACCGAGTCATTGTTTAACTTTTCCAGTGCAGCTATGAATTCGTCTATGGATATATCCATTTCACATGATTCTTGGTCCTCCTGACTTAATTTGGGAAATTCCATATTTTCCATATAATTGTACATTTGACTTCCTCATCTACTATTGAAGTATCCTTTTTATACAGAGTTACATTGAACTGTTTTATCTTCTGGAGAATATCTAAAGGTTTGATAATGGGTTTTTGTTTTCATCTTTTAATTCAAACTTAGTATTCCTGTTTCCCCTAGATTTTTCAAGATTAACTCATTGATTACGCGCATCCCTTGCGCAGCCGAGCACCCTTATACGCCAGATTTTGGGCAATATTCAAATGCCTATAACTGAAAGCTTTTATTTATTAATATTTTTCAATGCAGTTTTTTTCATTGGAAAGATCGGTTTGTTGTGCTTGTATCATATATATTGCCTTTAGAGTCAACACAGAACTTTTTGCACACCATGTAAGTGAAAATAATCATGAAAAGCAGGTTTTGCATATTTCAGTATCACTTCATCACTCTCCTCATCACTGCCACTACTGCTGCTACTGCTTGCTACATAATCCATATCTTCATTAGAGCTAGATCAGAATCTTAAAATAAGTCTGTTCCATCATCTGTATCTTCACAATACCCCCCAGCAGCACCTTCGTCGTCTGAGCCATCTCCAAGAATTATTTCACGCACTTCCATCGGCTGTGTAGCATCCCTTTCTAGGCACACCATTGTGGGAAAAGGCGTTTTTTTTTTTTTCCTTTGTCTAAGCGGTCGTCTAAAACCATCCCATAATTCCTCCAATGCTTGAAAATTGCAGTCGAGCGGGAGGACTCATAAAAAAAGGATACAATTTTTATTTATCAAAGTTTCGTCCCATTGGCGCTTATGATATTGAAAACAAAACTATATAAAAAACACCGGACTCCTGGGTCCAGCACGTAAACAACGACTGCTGGGTTTATCGGACCCTGAGGTCTGGCGTGCAATCAATGAGTTAATAAAATATTTTGTGTTTCTCTCCCCTTGTGAAATCCATTTAGCTCTTGATCTCATCTGTGCCCCTTTGACCTGATGCAAAGCATGCACTTCTAGTTCCATTTTAAGCTTTTGAAATGAATGTTGCAGCTTCTCATTTCTAGGGTTTTTGGATAGCTCAGAGTCAATTTTTTCTAATATTTTTGCAAGTTCCTATTCCAGGTCTTTCCTCGCAAAGCACTTTTTATTGAATAACTTTTAATAATTCCCACTTTTTTTGTGCATTCATTACTGGGTTCTTTTCAATGAACTCGTCAATTGAGTCATTCATTAATGCAACAAATTCATTATCCTTCAGTAAAGAGTTGTTCAGTTTCCGTCCTGAAGGTCCTCTTTAAAACTTTTATTACTGAAGTTACCACTGACTGCTTTATGATCACGGCATGGGATACTGATATGTTCTGCACTTATGAGAAATGGAATCAAATCCTGACAGCAAAAAATGTAATCTAGGCGTCGAGCAGTGGAAGGTGTTGGTCTCGACCTAGTGAATTCCTTTTTTCCCTCATGTAGGAGATGCCATGGGTCCACCAGGCAGGCTCATTGTATGACCTGCTTGAAGCGCCGAGTCAGTTTTACATCATGGGGATCACCTGCAATATTGTCAAGATTATTATCCAGAATCATATTAAAATCACCACATATGACCAGGTTTTCCTTTTCACAATACTTCTGTAAGATATTGCACTATGTATCTATGAATTAAACTTGCTCTCTTCTGATTACTGGTCCATATACATTTATAATGTTATATACTTCCTTCCCTTCCAGGGTGACAGACAACCCTAGTATAAGTTGTGAAGAATAAAACACTTCAGCGCTGTGGAATTTCAACTCACTGTTAAGCATAATTATCTGTCCCATACTTCTATTTGTTCCCTCAGTGAAGAATAGTTCACCCCTCCATTCATTCATCCACTTAAGGCAGGTTTTATCTGTAATGTATGTTTCTTGGAGACAAATTATAACATATTTGGAACATTTCTTAAATATATTATTACGTTTTAGTTTCTTGTTGAGCCCTCTACAATTGAGGGAGAACAGTTTGATCTGTTGGTCTAAATCCATCATCCATAAAACGTTTCCAGTCCGTCACCGTGAAGTTCTAACTATAGCCTACCCTACTCTGTGGATCTGTAGGGGTTAACCCGTCTTCGTCAGCTGAAGTACCGTCGCCCACGCCGTTACATCGCACTTTTCCGCTGGGGGGTGTTTTTCGTTGTCTGAAGTGTTCAGTGATCGCTTGCCACTCCTGCCCATCCTGGATAGTTCGAGAGACAGAGATCTGTGTCTCTGAACGTGGTTCAAATACCCCACTAGCTTGGATTGTCTGAGTTCCGGGAAGTTTGTTTTTCACGTGATCGGCTCTTCCGCGATCCCATGATTTATTAGCTGCCACTGAAGCGTAGTCAACAGCTGTTCGCATGCTACTTTGTTGTGTGTCCCATCTGAGGGGCGGACCTGCTCCATGTAATACTGGGATGCTCTCCAGATTCCTACTTTGATGAAAAGTTTTCAGGTTAATTTTAGGCACATCACTGTAAACAAACTTTCTCCCAGTTTTATAATTCTTCAATCCACCCCTTTTGTCTCTGTAGTGTTCTAGCATTAAGATAGATCGGGTTACAACTCCTAGGTCTTTCAAAACTTTAAGGATCTCTTCGTCCGTCACTGACAGTGGCACCCTTTCGATGATGAGTTTAGTGGTCTCTCCTTGCACAGCTCAAGGCCTTTAACAAACCCACCGTCAAGCGGGACGATAGATTCATGCAAAACAAAACACACAGCCATCATACAATAAAATAAGCCGGCAAGTAGCAAGAAAAGATAACCATTAGTTACTCACCTGAATAAGGAACAGTTCCTCAGCAGCTTTCACCCCTAGAGCCAGCAAAAATCCAACAGAAAACTCACCGGACCCCGGAGCGATAAAAAACACTACCGACACCGTCCAGTCGCTTAACGTGAATGCTAGGTGCTATAGTTAAGTACTGTCAAAATTTATGATAGCCCAGGCACAAGAGTAATGTGCCAAGACTGCTATGTCAGATGCACACCCCAAGTTATTGTTGGACATGTGTTTTTATTTGTGGTATAACCATAACACCTGGATATTTGAATTTTCAGCCTTCACAGGCAATCTCTATTTCTTAATGTGTGTTGAATTTCATTCAAGTGAATGAGATTTGAATTATCGAAGTTATTAAATATTGAATTAAATTTTTTTTTCTTTTCCTTTCAGCCATCTAGTAAATGCTAGCTGAAGTCAAGTCATGCTGGCATAAAATCATGGCAAGCAAATATGAGACATTTGCTGAATGCATTTATGAATGATGTTATACGTTACAGTTAGACAAGCCTGAGATTCATTTGTCATACTGTTGTTCTCTGTGATTTCATTTTAGTATCATCTACCCACAAAATCGCAATGGTGAACCTGTTTACAATCCATGTGGCAAGTACATGGTGAAACTTAACTTGAATGGGGTATGGAGGAAAGTAAGTGGTGCTGACGTGTTCTTTGTGTATTTATATTTATATTGTTCTAGAGCAGTGCATTAGTGGCGCTGTACATATCTCAGAATCTGGTTTGATTTCATTCTGAGCTGCTAAATGTTCTGCTGTTGTTGGTATTATTAACATTCAGTTACTCATCATATGGTTATTAAAATGATATATCTCAAGAGGCAAACTTTCACAGTAGATTACAGTAGGTCACACAGTAGATGACAGTAGATTATGAAGTCTGTAATTATGTTATCTTTGTTATGTTTATCATATATGAAGAAAATATTTTGAAATAGTGTAGATGATGGTCATACAGACATTTCTAATGCTCATGGTGGTTTTATAAGTGGATTTTATAAGTAGATAAGTAGAAATATAAGTAAGTGATTTTCCATTGGATTTTCTATTGGATTACTACGATAGGACCTTCGAAGTGTACAGACACAATCTACATATAAAACCACCTTGAGAGGAAAATATTGATTTAAAATGAAAGCATCACATGAGAAACATTTTCTTAATTGATTCTCAAATTGTTTTTCGCAGGTGCTTATCAGTACTTGTGTTGTTTTGGTATGAATCAAGATAAGATTGCAAACTGCTGGTCTTTTGATATTGTAGTGTAAAGGTATAATCTGTAAAATCTTTACGGCATTATATTAAAAAGCCAGCTTAATAATCATGGCATTAGAAACACTTTGAACTATTTTTCAGGTTATCATTGATGATTATCTGCCCATGTCCAAGTATGAAGATCTGCTGTGCTCTTTTTCCAACAACAAAAATGAATTGTGGGTTTCATTACTGGAAAAGGCCTACATGAAAGTTATGGGTGGNAAAGTTCAAGATCATTTAAAAACTTGAGGGCTCCATCGTGAACAGCACGCCGGTTGTATATAGGAACAAAGAAAAGCAAAATACAAGTTCCGCTTACACTTCCTTTCGATAAACTTTCGATACAGAAGAGGTGTATTCGTACTGAAAAAACATCGCTGAATACTATTCTGAAGTCGGTTTGGCTCTAATTATTTGCTATGATTAATTAAAATGCGAGAAAAATATGACGTACCACGTACGTCCTACTGGTCCTGGCTAGCCACTATATATGACGTACTACATACGTCCAAATGGCATCTTGGCACAATTAACAAAGAGCAAAAAATGACGTACCCTGTACGTCATATGGGTCACGAAGGGGTTAATAATCATGGCATTAGAAACACTTTGAACTATTTTTCAGGTTATCATTGATGACTATCTGCCCATGTCCAAGTATGAAGATCTGCTGTGCTCTTTTTCCAACAACAAAAATGAATTGTGGGTTTCATTACTGGAAAAGGCCTACATGAAAGTTATGGGTGGTTATGACTTCCCTGGGTCAAATTCTGTAAGTCCAGCTGTGTTTTGAATAGCTCACATTGTTACCGCGGCACTGAAATCCTGTATCCTTGTTTGTTTGTAACTTTGTAGCATCAAGAATTATTTTTCTTACTTTATCTTGTGTGTTCCCTGCATGGAAAATAGCCTCAGATGTTTAGACTCATTGACCAGTAAAGGTCTTGGTGTTCCATCTTTGTCCTTCTTCCCCTCAGATCCCCTGTCAGCAGGGACCAGGTATAACACACTTCAGTACGTAACAACATACACTGAGACCATTTAATGTACATTATCTATGTAATATTGATATGTTTGAAATTTTTCAAAATTAATTATGCAATTCTTTTGTTTCCTCCTGAATTGTAGAACATAGATCTGCATGCCTTGACCGAGTGGATCCCCGAGAGAGTGGCCATTCGGCCAGGCACAGCTGAATTTGACAAAGACAGAGAATTCAAACGGCTCCTGGACCGGTTCCATAAGGGGCATTGTTTGGTTACTGTAGCAACAGGAGAAATATCCGATGCAGATGCGGACAGGGCTGGCCTTGTGCCCACACATGCCTATGCCATGCTTGATATCAAAGAATACAAGGTGAATATGACAATGGACATTGAGGAGAATGATGTGGAGATCAGCGTTTATTGCTCAGTATGTGTAAAAAGTTAGAAGCGCAGATTCTGCATTAATGAAAATCGTCTTACAAAAAAGTGCTTAAAGAAATTAAGACAAAGTGACTATTGTTGATTTCAGTGAGCGCGTGTCTGCAATTTTTTTTTCACTCTATTTTTATCCTTACTTTAACACAAAAAGCTCAGAAATTTACAGATGGAATAACTTCATACCTGTTTTCAAACTGAAGTCATTTTTTTATCATAAATTCTGTCTCATTTATATTTGTGCCACTTCCTGTCATTCTAAAATAAAATGAGGACTTTAAGCCTAGTATTCCAGTGTATATATTGTATGAATTGAAAGTAACATTATTCACAATCTTCTATGGATTTTATGTTGACAAGCTCTTCCCTGTTTCTGGCCATACAGGGTCTGAAACTGTTCATGCTGAAAAACCCTTGGAACCATCTGAGATGGAAGGGGAATTTTTCAGAGAATGACACAGGGCACTGGACACAAGAGTTGCAGAAAGCTATGAACTATGACCCAAAAAGTGCCCAAATGTTTGACAATGGTAAGCTCTTAAAATTGACACATCAAGAATGGGATTTATTAGCTGAAAGGTGGAAATCCTCAGAACTTGACCTGGGGCTTTCTCAGAAGGCCTGCTAAGAATTTAAATTGCAAGATGAATTTTGAGCATTCAAATGAGTATCCTAGTTTGTGAATTAAGCAAGTTGCTTACTTCATGAATTAGGCAAACTGGCAATCAAACATTTCTTCTTCAGTTATTTTTTTGCATATTTCATTAAATAAGCAGACAACTTTTGCCTAGTTAATGAATTTAGCAATTACACAAATAAAATGTAACAAATGCATAACAAAGGAAAGATGAAATATAGTGGAGAGTTAATCTTCATTATCGTTATTATCAAATTATGTTAAAAGTTAAAATATACTGTATATATTTACTTTCTTTTTTCCCCAGGGGTGTTCTGGATTGATTATGACTCATTGTGCAGGTTCTTTGATGTGTTCTACATAAACTGGGACCCAGAACTGTTCACGTACACCACTTGTATGCAGCAGTAAGTTTTAGTCAATAATGTGTGCAGACCTTCCACAGCAGGGATGGCATAGACTTATAGCATGTTCTTTTGACTAGACAGATGACAGTAGATGTAGGTAAAGATACACAGAGCATCTAAGATACTTTTAAAAGTGGGTGAATTCTGAAAGATAGTTGAATAAACTGTGCAGTTCTTACATTTTTTGAAGAAAGATCAAGTACAATAATGTTCAAGTTGTAGAATTCAGAGAGAATTTGTGTTGCCTGCATACAGATACTGTTGGCTGGTGAATCGATGTGGAATGTTTTACTGTGATCTTATGATTCACTGAATTTATGCAAAGCATGAACGAGAATTCAGCCATTTTTTCGTATTGTTTGGTTCTCATATTTTATGCAGTTTGTAATTAAAGGAATGGAAGAGGGCTTTCCAGGTTCCTTGAAGTGGGCATGATGCTTCTTGTGAGAGGAATTTTTAATTTGATATGGGTAAGGATAGCTAGGAAGGTTGCCTGTGAAAACCATCCTATAGAGGGGAAAATTTATCGGATGTAAATCTTCCCTGATTTCCCACTTTTTCCACTATTTTGATGGCCATGGGATTGCAGTTTTCTGATATCAATTGTATCAGTGGTTTATTAGTAGTGCTTCATTCCATATTAAGTGAGGTAGCTATTGCCCACTTTCAGCAGTTTTCCCACTGTTTCCTTTCTATGCCAGTGACATCCCTGATGTGTATTTTCATTTAATAATCAATGGCTAATATGTACTGATACCAAGTTTCACAACAGGTATGAAATCAATTCCCAGAAAAAAACAACAAAAAACATGTGCAGAACAAAATGTTGCATATATTTTCTACCATTTTTTCCAGCACTTGGCATGCCAAGGAAGGACCAAAGAAGGATTCCTACAATATCAGTGACAACCCTCAGTACCGACTAGAAATGAAAGGCAACCAGAGTGGTGCAGCTATTTGGATACTCCTTTCTAGACATATCACAGACAAGGTCAGGGGAAAGAGAGTTTGCATGTTCAGGCTTCAGTAGGATTGTTGTGAATGGGGAACAGACATTCTTATCCTTACTGATTATTTGTGTGTTTTAATGCCATGAGGATGCAAAAAAAAAAAAAAGGGGCTGAATGAGATGAATGGTTAATTATTATGCTTAAGGGCATGTGCGGCAGAACTAGGTCATTTTCATTAATAAAGGGAACTTTGTCATTTTGGGGTGAAAAATGGGTCATATAGGGCCAGATAGGAAGCGAAACGGGGGTGTTTTGCAATTTCCTCCCTCTGTTGCTATGGAAACGCCAATTGTTTGGCCTCCATATTGGAAAATATGCATAACTTTTGCATAACTTTGAACCCTTTGATCTGAAGAACAACAGATGGTAGGATGCTGTTTTTTTTTTCATTTGAAAGATCATTTTATTTAAAATAGAATGTCACAGGCTTTTTTTGATTTCTTGGATATATTCTTTTTAATAATTTTTAAAAAAAAAGTCATGAAAAAAACCTTGAAAATTTTGAGAATTTTCAACTTTAAAAATTCATAAAGGATAAAAAACACAAAATATCGAAAAAAAACCCTGTGACAATCTCAAAACAGGGGCTTCGAGAGTTGTTATGCAAAATTTTATGTAAATTGGACCAGAATAAAGTCAGATCGAAGGGATAGAGTGAAGAAAACTGTGATTTTGAGATAATTGTCGATAAAGATCACCCGACAGATGCATTTGAGACAGGTGATCATTTCCTTTTGCATTAAAATAAACTTTTTGAGACAGGTATCATGAAAATAACTCCAGGAATCGATAAAGGACATGTCGCTGTTCAAGAAACTGTCCTTAACTCATTTTACACTATTTGACCCAATTTGACCCCTCCAGGGTGCCGCTCTTGCGCTTAAATTTAGTTATTTCCACTATAAGTCTTATGTCAGTGATTTGAGGTATGCTTTCAGAGAAACTACATATGGTGATGCTATGATTTGACCGCTTTCTGAACTGACATTTTATTTTCCAATTTTCAGGCAGATTTTGCTGACAACAAGGAGTTCATTACTGTCTTGGTTTACAAGAATGGCGGGAAGAAAGTCTTCTATCCATGTAAGTGATCCTTGTCATTCTGTTATTCTGTGAGCTTAAACATTAATGATGCAAGTTTTGGCTTTTTATTTCTTAAACCCTGATTCTCTGGTACACTAGGCAAATTTAAATTTTTGTGATTTAGATTTCAAATTATTAAGCTGGCTTGATGTAGGCATCATTCATATCTGATCCTGAATTTAATTGGGCATGAGAAGGGATGTTTTGATAGTAAACCTTCGTGTACAGAAAAAGATGATAGAGCTTAGATGAAGCAAGTGGATTTTTTCATATTTATTCAGACTATTTTTTATCGTATTCGAAATTTCATATTCTTAAGACAAAAATATTGAATCTGAAGATGACTCATCGTGGTTCATAAATAGTTTCTTGTGATTTGATTTTTGAAATGCAAATAAGATGATGAAATGCAGGATTTTAAAACACATAGGCAACTTCATTGTATATGTCTCTTCTCAAGATGACCCACCACCTTACAAGGATGGAGTACGTATCAACAGCCCTCATTACTTGTGTAAGCTGACGGAATCCTCAAGTAAGGATCCTTACACACTTGTTATATCCCAGTATGAGAAGAACAACACTACACACTACACGTTGCGTGTGTACAGCACATGTGAGTTCTCACTGACGCGCTTCTTGGATCCATACAACAAACAGTTCGACAAAAGGGTATGTGTTTGTTTTTCCGGTCTCTCTTTGTTTCAGATCCTCAAATTTAGCACTAACGTGTTACCAGCCCCGAGACCAGCTTGTTGAGATATGATAGTCGAGGGAAAATATCAGTAGGGCACTGACAGCAAAATTTTTGTGACAAAAATAAAATGCTAAATCTTCAGGTTCTTTAAAAGCCTGCTGTGTGCATGAGAGGACAGGAGATGCATGATGGGACACTTCATTTATCTAAGTTAAATCGCATGGTTCACAACAGAGTGCTGTTTTTCCCACTAAAACATTTCATTCTGCATAGAAACTTGGCAGATGACAAGTCCATGGTACCTTCAACTATCCGGTAAAGAAAGTGATATAACAATGTTTAGCATTTGAAATATAAAGGTATATCCATTTGTGTCAAAGCAGTGTTCATGGCCAGTTGTGGACACTGCTTGTCTTTGATGATGACAATCAAATGGCGCAGCATTAATTTTTGTCTTTTGTTGAAAAAAAAAATGTTTCTGGTACAAATAGCTTATTTGTCTGAGAGCTCAGCTGTGGGGTCTTAATGGCCATGCTTACTGTCATCAGATAACAGGCCAGTGGAAAGGCAAGACAGCAGGAGGCTGTGCCAACAATCGTGAGACTTACGGCAACAACCCACTCTACCAAATACGGATAGACAACAACAGCACAGATAACTACGTGATGATTGAGCTTCTGGGGCCCAAGTAAGTATCAGTTGGTGGTGGTGTTCCACTTATATTAATTTTTTACTTTGGATTTGCCAATTTTAGAATCAAACTATTCTAGAAAGTGTTTTATATTCCTATAATAATAGGTGTATTTGAAAGCTCTCTTAACAAATTTTCAGTTATTTCATTTTTACTGTGTCAAATGGAGAAACCTCATCAACACATTCATGCCTTGTAAAGACATATTTTGACTAAACAAAAATGTTAATTGGTTTGTATTTCTTCAGTTGGTCATTGAACTTTCCTTTCAGCTATTATACTTTTCAACTCTCAGAGTTGTAGTGCACTTGGATATGGTATAGTACTGGCTATTATATAATTGCTTCATCATCTGCAGACAGTACAGTGTGGGTCTGGAAGTGATATGTGTCAGTGAAAATGTGACTAACGCCCCTGGTGCTTTCAAGAGATCAACCTCAGGTGATTTCAGACCAGGCTACTGTGTTCTTCAACTTGCCAACATCTCTGGTGGTGTTTTCAATGTTAGACCGTGCACCTTTAGAGCTGGCAAAGAGGGCCCTTTCTTCCTGGATATAAGTTGTTCTACTGCATACACAGTCTCACCGTTGCAATGAGCCAGTCTAGGGCAGGGCTGAAGAGATTTCCTAGACATATCCAACACATGCAACACTGACTTTATTAAGCACCTTTCTGAAAACATAAAATTTTCAGACATCAAGTTTCTTCCAATAGCCTAATGATCAGTTCTGGTACTCCATTGCAGGCAAAAACTTAAATTGTTTTTAGTAGCAATAGACACCTGTGCTCCAAGCAATACCTTCATCATGTGACCCAGTGTTGGCCATCTTATTGTTTTGCCTGGAAGATTTCTGCTCCCCTCACTATGAAGTAGTGGAGAAGTTTGATATTAGCCTCTCCAAGGCCACCATCAACATGCAGGAAAAAAAAAAAGTCAATGCTTGTTTTGAGAGGCATAGAGCATCAGCAAGAACTTATATGATGTTTACAAGGGTTAAGCACTCAAAAATACGAACATTGGAGTATTTTGGTAGATTTGGTCCTTTTTTTTCCACAATCCCTTCATGGAGTTCATGATTTAAGGATTAATAAAAGTTTTGTAGCTACAATTACTAGCAAAATCTTCTCAATGAGTGTTCATGTAGTGCATTTTGATGAATGCTAACGACTTCTAGCCAGGTGCTTTAAGTGAAAACTTTTTACATCTCTGCGTTTCTTCAGCAGTCTGATTTGTATCCCTAAAACAGTGGAAGTTGAATAAACGCAGGCCAATGAATCCAAAATTTGTTCATATTATGAATTTTTATTTATATTATAATCATGTGCAGAGTGCACTGTTATGATGAATTCTCAAGCATAGTGTTGTGTTTGTGTTTCACCATTCCATCAAGCATTGAGTTGGGAGAATGGAGAAGTGTTTATCTGGATTGAAGTTTCGTCCTTGAAAGTACTGAGCTGTCTATTTATTTATCTTCCTGATTCTTCCTGCATTTATCTCATGCAGAAGATTGTCTGTGATAACAATGGCCATGTTTTCGATTGTGTAGGTGTTTGAGGATGTGCCTTTCTGCAGGCAGATCAGTTTTTTTTTCTACTGTGTAAAATATTGTTTGACATAAAATTCATTACCACTTGTGGAAATGAATTTATTTTTGAATGCTGACAACATTATTTGATCTATGTTTGTTAGTTGTTGTGCTGATACATATGGGTAGGAACAGATGCCATTTTTTCTTGTAATCTTTTATCCATGCCAGGAAATTAATGTTTTAAGTCTTTTTCATTCCTGTTTTTCTCAGTTTCTCTTTGATAATACATGTAGGCCTACAACTCATGTTAGGCTGTGTTTTCCTTTGGTGCCAGTTTTTTTCAATTTCTTAACCCCTTTTGCAAGATAGGATGCACATGTGTGTCTTTACCTTTACCAGTAATATCCTTGGACTCTCCCAGTGAGGGCTTGATTTAGGACTAGAAGCAGCAGCTGAGCGGGGGAGGGATGAGTTTAAATTTTAAGATATTGCCATCATGATATAGCAAAAGGGTAGAGATAGCTAAATTGTGTTGGCATACTGATTTGTAAAGTTTGATAGACGTACTCCTCTGTCAGAAATGAGTAATTTTATCAGGGATATCTTTTGTACCGTTTCAAATGCCACTGGCATATTATTGAGAGAAAAAGAAAGAAGTCAAAATTTGATGTCCCACACTTTTAGTTCATAAGACAAAAGGTTTAACTTAAATTGAGAAATACAGATTGTTTTGTCAGTACAGAGATAAAACAATGTTTGAAGAGGATGTATACGATGCCAAGATCTCCTAACCTGTCATAACTCAATTTCATCTAAATTGATGATAAAGACAGTTATGCTCTCTCAAGGGGCAAATTAATTCATATCAGCAAGTTTTGATACTTTCTGTTGCCACAGTTGAGACACATCCTACTGGTATTAGGGCTGAAGAAACAGGATTGACATATATGAAGCTTGGGGAAATTGTAAATTGCAAAGAAAAAAAATTAAAATGTGGCAGAGGATCTGCAATAAGGAAGCTGTGAACAATGTGTACTCAAGTATTAGATTGTCAGATGCCTTTGGTTTTCTGGCAGTTTTGTTTACGAATGTGTTGCTAGAGATTAGAAACGAAGAGTTCTCTTCTCAGATTTTGATAACTTGAAAGGGTTTAGGTCATAATGCTCCCCTTTTTCACATTACAGATACTGCTTTATTACCTTCAGGATTAAAACTCTGTGTATTAACTTTTGAACCCAGATGTACAGTCGGCCCCACTTTTATTCAACACAGTTTATAGCAAGTTTCTAATTATTGCACCATTGATTTGTAATAGTAATTAAGTACTGTACTGTATTTGGTAGATAAGTGTTACTGGATTATCACAGCTTCTTTAAAATCTTAAAAACATTTCCTTGGTGTTGTGGAATTACAACGAAGTAGGGCTTTACTTCAGTTGCCTGAATTGTGATCTGTGAAGGACTTACTTAATATCAAAGTCTTCACATTGTGGCTGATTGTTTATGGGGAATATGTGTTAGATGATGTGGATGAAGAAATTGTACATGTGTTCCTGATTATTGAATGTGCTATCAAAGTTTGAACAATGGATAAGTATATTTGCATGCATTACTGGTCAGATTTTGTCATGTGTTGATAACTTTTCAATTTTAAATACAGTATCAAACAAACTCATTACAAAAGCTAGTGTAGGGACACAAACCTCTTCTAAATCCCATGTTCTATGAAACTTTTTGAAACTTGCAAAAGATAGTCAACATGAAATAGTTCAGAGCAGCATGTGAAATTGAAGAGCTTTTTTTCCAAAACTTGGTATGTGGTCTCTGAATATTTTTGAAATAAAGGGACATAACATAAAGGTAATTGCTCTTCACACATATATTTTTATTTACCGTTAAATTACATAAATTTTGAAGGAGTGCAGATCTTGAGCTCAATCAGGTTTTGAATAAATGAACAAAGAAATGCATCTTTGAATACACGTTGAACTCATTTTTCAACAAAAGTGCAATTACTGAGTTTTGGAAAAAACGCTCTTCAAATGGTAATGAGTGTGTTTGAGTATGTCAACTTGCTCACGGTGATTCAGATTCACCACACTTATTGTTGGATATAGTTAATGTGGAGTTTCTTCATTTGTTTTGCTGTGCTTAATGTAAACATTTGTATGCAGCTTTTCAATAATGAAACTGTTAATGTAACTTATTAAACCAAACATTGTTTTGTCTTTTTTTTTGTTCAGCCAGTTTGCTTTTTAAAAACTTCATAGCTTTGACCCACATGCAGGCTTTATGCATGCATCCTGTGTATACATTTTTGTAACATTTGATGCATATTTGCAACTGTGAATGCAAGATTTCTGAGCATATATGCATTGCTTAAGTATAACATGGACAAAATGGTTTTGCTAATATTTGTATGTTTTCTCACAGCAAAATCGGCCAACATCCAACAATGGACTTAACTTTTGCATCAGAACTCATTTGTAAAACTTATTCCCAAGGTTCTTTACGTTGACCAGAAATGATGCATAGTCTGCCCATTTAGTAAATGTTTTCAGCCTTAGGTCATATGAAATCTCGCACATACATAGAAATGTATGCTCACCAAGGCACCATGTTAGAATGTTGGAAATAAAATAGGGCATAATAGTTTTGCACGATCAACTTTCAAGATAAAAAGTAGAAATTTGTTCTCTCAGATTTCTCATGCTTGTTGAGCTATGGTGACTGCACATCCACAAATCACTGTAAGTCAATTGCATTGGACTGTCCAGAGGGATGTGTTTACTCCAGTGTTTTTTTTTCATATAAGTAGACAGGTGAATACTGCTCTTGCTTGTCTTTGTGTATAAGAGAGGATCTGCTGCAAGGAAGCTTCCGGGATCAGTCCAGATTAAATTATAGCAGCGCTATTTGGGGTCAGAATTGCAAAGAGATAGAGCATGCAAGTAAACTAATGCATGTTCTCTTGAAATAGTGTGAGGTCTCATCCGGGAGAGGTTTATATAACAGAGAAGTTAGCTTGTTTTGCCCTATTCACATGGAGTTGCTTATGTGACTTAGATGATCATCTTCAGTAGAAAGTTAGTGGTACCGCATAGGCTAAACATATGTGCATTTACAATCTGGGGAGCACTACTTACTGTTCTCTCATTCTGTCTGATGCCAATATAAGAAGCATCAGTTTAGTGTGTGTGACTTGTGTTTTGGACCACCAAGTACTTCCAGCTCTATCACTTGACCATGAGAGTCTCCACACACTGGTTTGTTCAGGTGCTCTGTGCATGCTAGGCAGATGTATTGAATGACGAGTTTTCCTGACATCAAAACAGAGCATATGTTGTATGGATGGTTTTATGTCAGAACAGAATGCTTTCTCTAAATCTGTTAACTGTATAGTGTAGGATGAACAAAAGTTGTGCAATGATGAAATTGATATATATTGGTTATGTTAGAATGCAAAAGTCATTTGACATCTCTCAACAAAAATGGTGATGCAGTAGATGAGTGTTTAAATAAGTAGAGAGATTTTTTTGCTGGGTTCTGAGTTAGGGAACTGAACATATAGTGAGCTGTTCAGAGTGCATTGTTTCCAAAAACAAATAAAGGGCAAAGTGGCAATGACACCAGCACATATCACACTCACTGGGAGTTAGATTAGGGGAATTGATTATTTTTTTAATAGGACAGTTCTTCTGTGCATTTATTTTCTTATAAGCTTCTAGTGCATTTATTGTGTTCTTATAAGCTTTTAGTATTTTGTACTGGTATTGCACTCATACGACATTTATAGTGGCAGTATATGTGATTTGTTACACCACTGTTATATTATCATCACCCATATCCTCAGAGTCATCACTGTTTTCTCCACTGTCACCACCAACCCTTCATCCTCCTCCTTATCATCGTCATCACTGTTTTCTCCACTGTCACCACCAACCCTTCATCCTCCTCCTTATCATCATCATCATCATCAACAGCAGCAGCAAAAGTGACATCACTACATCACAATGGAACCCACTTGCCATCAAGACGCATTTTGTTATTATACTTGTAATTATTAATATAAATCATTGTAATTATACCTTGTTATTGCTGATGAGAATTTAGCTGAACTTGGAATCATTTTTTGTTTTATTTGTTGTCAAATTTGTGGGAATAATATTGATTAAAACATGCTTATGTAATACTTTGGCCTTTCTCAGTCATTATGTTTTACCTGTATGTTCTCTCTCTCTCTCTCTCTCTCTCTCTCTCTCTCTCTCTCGCTCTCTCTCTCACTCTCTCTCTCTCTATCTCTGTCTTTCTCTCTTTATCTCTGTCTTTCTCTTTCTCTGTCATTCACTGTCTTCTCTTTCTTTGTTCTCATCAACTTTTCTCATTCAGTTCTTCAAATACAAAAAGAACCATAATCAGTGAGATGTACACCATACAGACAATACTAGACTCTCAAGTAAAACATCCAAACCAAAGTCAGAAGACATATTGAAAGTGTTTTTGTAGTGAAATTTTTTCTCTCAAGCACCCTTCTCCAACAATCCTTCATAAGTTGTGCTTCTCTACATCTTTCCAGTTCTATATAATTTTGAAGGAAATTAATAAAATGCTACACGAGAGGAATAGAGAGTTGCTTTTTCGTACTTGGCAGTGCACTGCACTCTTGTTGACCTCTGGGACTCGTAGGTAATATATCAGGACACCCCTGCCAGGAGCTCCACTGGACACCCCTGCCTAGAACTCTACTGGACACCCCTGCCTAGAACTACTGGACACCCCTGCCTAGAGCTCTACTGGACACCCCTGCCTAGAACTCTACTGGACACCCCTGCCTAGAACTCTACTGGACGCCCCTGCCTAGAGCTCTACTGGACGCCCCTGCCTAGAGCTCTACTGGACGCCCCTGCCTAGAACTCTACTGGACACCCCTGCCTAGAGCTCTACTGGACGCCCCTGCCTAGAGCTCTACTGGACGCCCCTGCCTAGAGCTCTACTTGACGCCCCTGCCTAGAGCTCTGCTGGACACCCCTGCCTAGAGCTCTCCAGCTGCCAGCGAGCAGCAAGTTATTGGATAGTGGACTTGTTTCAAGGTTCAGACCAACACTGCACCGACTTTTTTCTCGCCTAATCTCTTTATTTAAAGGTCATCTTGAATCTATGGTCCATTATGTCAAATTATATAATTACTGATAGAGATTTTTGGCTGCGGTCTCATTTAAGTAAACTTAAGAGTTTATCTAGAGTTGTAGTGGCCATAATTGTTTTGTCATCCTGTGGCTTAGAAGGGGAATTCTTAAAGGGAGGAGACAGGAGAGGGCACTGTAAATGTCTGGTGGGGAGGGAAGGGGATGGGGGAGATGGGAAGGTTTGGGGCACGCCTAGGCGAGAACTGGGTCTTGGCGAGAACACCCGGGTCGGGTGGGAGTTAGGGGACACTATGCTTTCCCTTTATCTACGCTCCTGTCAGCAAGTTACAGTACGAAAGGAAAAAATGAAAAACGTTGATGACTATGTGTGGATGTAAATTGGGGATAAACACCAGGTTATCAAGGGTCCCCCAATTACAGACAATGAGTGAGATACCCACATACACTATAAATACACTATAAACTTTACTATAAAAGGCATGAAATACAAACCTGCTTTATCCAGTGCTAGTTTCAAGGTGTCTCGATATCAGCCAAACCTATCCGGAGCCCTTGCCGAGCGACTTCGTATGTACCCAATGTGGCTCATAGAACCAGTTCACATCTTCAGTCCAATACGTCAGGTGCAACGCTAGAATAAATTCGCATGCCAGCAACAATTAGTGGGGGAGAATGTTACATCGATCGTGCACTTTTTGATACCAATATACCACTTTTACGACAGGTTCGTTATGCCGAGTGATAACGAAAATGAGGTGGGCCCACCTTGGCAGAACCCTCCTGTGGCTGGTAGGCGTCTGTAATGATCCTTCTTTGTTTAAGTAAAATACGAGTTTTCAACCCCTTGGCGTTCAGTAAAATCAATACCGCTTAATGTAATGATCATATTTTTAAACAGAGCCCAACAAGACCTTTTCATTGATATGCAACACTTGATATCTCTGATGGCTAGACGAGGCACTATGACGGACTGAAATTTTCAGTTACCCCACTGTACAACTACCTCTCTAACTCAGCAAAATGAATACCGCTTAACATAATGGTACTATTTTTCAAACAAGGTAAAACAAGCCCTTTCCATAACACTTTATATCTGCGTCGACCAGGTGCGTCACAAAAGCGTTTATTGAGATTTTCAACTTACGCATTTTCTACTGACTCATTAGTTCAGCAAAATTAAAATCGCTCAGTTCAAAAATAGGCTGAGCCAGACACCAATCATTCTACCATCTTTATAAGCATATATTCTGTTATTGCGTAAACAGGCAGGTCAGTGTTATGACAGGATTCTGCCCCAGTGGCACTAAGTTTCCATTGCGTATAACACTGCAACAGAATGCTTGCACTTACAAGATTATAAATGTTTGAGCAAACTCATGAGGCAGACCGACATGAAACTAGCCATAGTGATAAGATCTAGTTGTGAGCAGTGATCACCCATGGCATAACGCCCTATTGCTTATTCGAGACAGGTTTACTTCCATTTCTTCTGTTATTATTCACTGAATGTAATGGCGGAAAAAAGCAAACCTGTAAGAATCAGAAGTCATGTCTGAGTTTTGAATTTCGGTCTGCTTCTCCAAAGTTGCACAGTCGTCCGAAATTCCATCTGCTGAATTAGAGAAATCTTTTCGGCGACTCAGGATTATGGTCTTTATTATCAACGACACCATTGTGTAAAGACACATAATATTATGTGCACTTCAGGAGGGCACACCACTCATCTCTTGAAAGAAGTTAAAACAGATTTTGTGAATGTGAAATCTGTTCATGCAGGAGGTCCAAATGACATTCTCTTCTTTAAGTGAGGTCTCTAAAAATACCATTAATCCGAAATACACAGGGGTAGGCATTTTTTTCCCCTCCAAGGTCGCTTCGTAGGTATACGCAGTCACCCGCATCTAATGTTTAGTTGTCTCTAAAGAGTACAAGCAGATCTGTGAAAGTTGGAACAGAATACGCTCGTCCACAACCTGAGACTGGTGCAGACACTGGTCTGTGAAAGCGATCATGAACAAAATAAAGTTTATGGGTATGGACAGAAGAGGGGGAATGATTAGCTGACCAAAGACTCTGCATAAATCCATTTTTTTCCCATACTGGTTACGGCTAAGCGGCATTCAGGTTACCTCTTGTCACAAGAGCTGTGCAATTTTGAGAACGATTTTCTCAGTGGTTGCACTCTTTATCCTCTTTTGTGGATAATTTCCATATATTTTGGACATTGTAACAACAATAGTTTTGACTTCTGTGTGCCGACAGATCTGAAATCCGATTTGAAAATGGATCATTCTGACAGGGTTGTGAATAAGTGCATACTCAGTATGTCTCACAACAGCGTCAAAAGTCTTCTCATATTATCTTCTGCAGCTTTACAAGTGTAACAAGTCGTGTGATACCTGGCAGCGGTAGCAATCACATCATCTGCTGTAAACATTGCCATACTTCATAATTCATTGAAAAATATGGCAATATGCAGAACTACGTGTTATAGTAGTGCAATTGTTCTACCCAAGTACTCCTCGCCCCCCTTTCTCCCCTCTACGCCTGTATTTCCACAAACCACAAAAATTGTTTTAAATAGCTGTAGGCTGACAGGTAGAGATTTTTTGTAGTGGTGAGACCTTAGAAGACATTTTACATATTTGGGAAATGGAAAAAAATCTGCTGCTCTATACTATGAGATGTCTAAACCAGCTTTCTTAAACTGTATTCTTTTTCTTTTTTGTTAGGCCATATTCTGAGGACACATGGATAATTCTGATTTGTGATTAACAGATTACAATTACTTCCGCCCAGTTTTTTTTTTCTTTTGACTCCTTGTTCTCTTTAAGCCAACCATTCTTTTTTTTCCCCCAGTATATCTGTTTAGTGAAGAAAAACTTACAAGCTGACATCAGTAGCATTGAGAACGCGTTGAAGAAGTCACAGAATGCAGTAAAAAATTCACAAAGAACATGTTATTATATTTTATTTGTGTCTTTGACTTTTGAATATTTGGCGAGGGACTGAATCACAGTCATTTTTTTTTCGAACGGCAAATGTGGCATCGCTCTTTAATGAAAGGACTAATTTCTACATCTAATCATTAGCTCTAGACAATTATATGGAAAGTGCATGAATTTGTGATTTGGCAGTTTAGTCACCAACGGCTGTGTTCAAACAATAGGTGTTATGAGGTCCCCCTCGTCCTAACTACTTCATACATACATAAAAGACAAAAGAAGATCATTCAATACATTTCTAGTTTAATCTAAAGCCCGACAGGCTATCAACAAAGAAGAATACAAGATTATAATTAAAGGTATATGCAATAATCCATCATTTAGGTAGTAATTAGTCTCACAATAATTGCGTCCTATAATTCCCACTGGGGTAAAGGCTCCACAGTAAGTATCTCCTATGAGGTCCTATGAGGTCCCTATAACATCACCTCACTTATCATAATCTCACTTCATTCACCCATTCAATAAGCAGTATCAAGGTTTCAGGAAACCTAAGTAGATAGTACTAATATATTCGGTAGAGCTTCGATCTAGTGATGGGGCCGCACCTGGGTATGCTATCCCTGGCTACGTGCGGGTCGAGATTCCTGACTCTCCTCCTCCTGGACTCTCACCGACGACTGTCACTGACATAGCATGGGGTCACTACTAGGCTGGCATTGACATGGATTCCAGTCTGGGCTGGCACTGACAAGATTACAGTCCAGGCTGGCACTGACACCGTAAGGCTACATGTCGGGTCTCGTGTCTGCCGACACGGAGCTCCTCATCTTGGGACCCTTTAGTAATAGACGATATTTAAGTAATTTCTTGCTAAAATAGGATAATCTCCATCTGCTGAAATAGGGAGTTGATTATTTATGACATTTATACCCTGGCTGTCATGCCTCCCATGCTGTCTTTATTTCTACCTTCCTATTATTCTTATCGTGCACTCCCAGCTACTTATAAAGTACAAATAATACCTTCTTCCCGACATTCCCATCATAGTACAATACGCTAACACTGCAACACTTCTCTTTTCACTCTCACAGTATTACCAATGTCATGTAATATATATCATATCATAATATCATCAATACTTTCTCACTGACTACGCATCGCTCTTTAGTCGCTGCTCCTAGTTCACATCAGCATTTCATTTAACACATGCGTTAACATCAGATCATTACTCTCGCTATGTTTCTAAGCCCAGGTTACATCATAGGTTAAATATCTAGGCCTATCTTATCCTCTCTATAAGTTTAAGAACACACTTACGAGAAGGCCTGAATAATCACTCAAACGCACACTCTTGGTCACAATATCACTCTGTCGTGCATATCGTCTCATGCGCAAGCACATACGAGTATTGGGGAGCTGCTCGACTGAACTTTCGAGCGAGCCTTTATACCCACACTTTCTCTCGTCCTTTCACTCCCTCATTCTCCCGCTATCTCGTGCTCCACGTACATTGCTTAAAAGTAGTCAGTAGTCTAGACACTGACCCCAAAATTCTATTTCCGAGTGAGCGCTCTATAATCTAACCTTGGGTGACCTCGTGACAATAGGGATACATGATATTTATTATATACGAACAAGAATACAAAAATTTACTTTGGTTCCTAACCTCCGGTGTTTAAGAGCAAAAATTAATGCGACACCGTCAAGTGCTAAGCTGACAAAGCACTCTCAGAATCCATTCGATACTGAATAATTTCGAGTGCAACGGAGTAGGATACTGAGAACCTTCAAGTTATAAATTACGGATTGCGTTTTCAATGATATCGTAATAAACTGGATGCAAAAACATGGAAGTATTTTAACGAATGCAATAAATGAAATTTCAAACTGAACGCACAGCTTTTATATCACTGTTTTGGGTTGTTAGTCAACTCATATTCGTTATCGAGAACCGCCCTGCAACATTACACCGGTGTCATTAAGATGGAAACGCCCGTGGTATCTTTTAAGGTGGGTATTCTTTGATTACAATTGAAAGCAGTTAATGCTGATCTAAAGTCATGAAATACCATTTTGTAAACTTAGACAAGACGTTTTGGAGTATTCTGAATAGACTTTTAGCGATCAGTTATGTTCTAAATCGCTGAATTAAAATTTCATCAACACGCCAGCCTAAAAAAGTTCCGGCCTAATGCGTGTTCCAAAAATTAAAATTCGTTTTAAAAAGATATGCATGTTTACATTATAGAGAACACTACCAAATGTGAAAACAAATATTTGATCATTGTTTCCAGATGATTTCAACAGACCTTTTACATGGGAAATTATTTGTTTCTCACTTAACTGTAATTAGGTAAACACTGGACACGTCCGTGTTTTTTCGCTTCTTCAAGACCCATTTCAGGTGGTTCCA
>JAWQUT010000004.1:42795-57528 GCA_033807755.1 Ellobium chinense
ATATATATATAGAAGCTGGCTGTCACGAGGTCACCCAAGGTTAGAGCGCTCACTCGAAAATAAAATTTTGGGGTCGGTGTCTGGACTGCTGACTACTTTTGAGCAATGTGCGTGGAGCACGGGCTGGCGGGAGAGTGAGGGAGTGAAAGGACGATGGAGAGTAGTAATATAGAAGCTCGGTGGAGGGTTCGGTCGAGCGGCTCCCCGGTGCTCGTATGTGCTTGCGCATGGGACGATATGCGCGACAGAGTGATATTGTGACCGAGAGTGTACGTTTGGCTGATTCAGGCCTTCTCGTGGGTGTGTTCTTAGGCTTGTAGAGAGGATGGGATGGGCCTGGATGTTTTGACCTATGGTGTAGCCTGGGCTTGGAGGCGTGGCGAGAGTGATGGTCTGATGTTGACCCATGTGTTGAATGAAGTGCTGATGTGAACTGGGGGCAGCGACTGGGGAGCGATGCGTAGTCAGTGGGAGGGTATTGATGATATTATGATATGATATGTATTACATGACATTGGTAGTGCTGTGAGAGTGAGGGGAGAAGTGTTGCAGTGCTGGCGTGTTGTGCTGTGATGGGAATGTCGGGAGGAAGGTATTATTTGTATTTTATAAGTAACTGGGAGTGCACGACAAGAATAATAGGAGGGTAGAAATAAAGACAGCACTGGAGGCATGACAGCCAGGTTATAAATGTCATAAATAATCAACTCCCTTTTTCAGCAGATGGAGATTATCCTATTTTAGCAAGAGATTACTTAAATATGGTTTTATTACTAAAGGGTCCCAAGATGAGGAGCTCCGTGTCGGCAGACACGAGACCCGGCGTGTAGCCTTACGGTGTCAGTACCAGCCTAGACTGTAATCTATGTCAGTGCCAGCCTAGTTCGTGACCCCATGCTAGGTCAGTGACAGTCGGGAATCTAAGGCAGTGAGAGTACATGAGGAGGAGAGTCAGGAATCTCGACCCGCACTTAGCCAGGGATAGCATACCAGGTGCGGCCCCATCACTAGATCGAAGCTCTACCGAACGTATTAGTACTATCTACTTTGGTTTCCTGAAACCTTGATGTTACTTACTGAATGAGTGAATGAAGTGAGATTATGATGAGTGAGGTGATGTTATAGGTACCCGCGAGTAGAAGATACTTACTGTGGAGCCTTTACCCCAGTGGGAATTATAGGACGCAATTATTGTGAGACTAATTACTACCTAGATGATGGATTATTGCATATACCTTTAATTATTATTGTTGATAGCCTGTCGGGCTTTAGATTAAACTAGAAATGTACTGAATGATCCTCTTTTGTCTTTTATGTATGTATGAAGTAGTTAGGACGAGGGGGACCTCATAACACTGGCAGGCAGACCGTTTAGAGATTATGAAAGAAGACAAGTCAAAAAAAAAAAAAGACTGAAATTTCAGCAATAGAGTGCACCATGAGAGGAGACTGAACCGTTGAAAAGAAACAGAGAAGCATGGGATAATATTACGGAATAAGTCTATTTCACAAAATGAAAAATGCTCGGCAGACCGTTTTAGAAAGGGCGTTATGAAAAAGACACGACCTGTAGTCCTCCTATTGGACTTTTGGCAAAAAACAATATCCATTCTCATAATTATCTTACTCCACAATATGAGAATGTGGGAAAATTAATACACCCAGCAACCTTAAATGTTGCATGTGTAATTATTGTCGGTAATCAGGACGTGTGCATCTCACTGAATCGGCGTCTCAGTTCAGGGACTTGGGAGCACGGTGTGTACAATCTGAGGCATGCTCCCCCCTCCCCCGACCTTATCTTCCTGCTCCCTAAAAGCACATACGCATAGGCGTCCGCAAGCAGGCAGCAGGCGTGTGTGTATACACTGATTTGTGTGTGTGTGTGAAAGAGCGAGAGAGACTTTTCCATCCCTTGTTGTCACCCGATCTTTTTCTCTTTTTCTGTATCTCTCGTTCTCTCTCTCTCTCTCTTCCATCTGAATTTTTGCTTTTTCAAACTGCCTCCTTTGCCCGAATAATACACTTTCTACATTCGAATACGACTTGTGAACTGTGTTTTGTGCTTGTACATGATTGACCTTTGTTCGGGGACCCGTAAGTTGACAGTCTTTGTTCAGAGAATAGTGTCATTAGTATAATCTCCCTGAAGGTCCGAAACTTTGAACTCAGAAATCTTAGATCAAAATATTCCAAGAGTTTCCTTTTCATATGGATTATTTTTTAATAAAGAGTATTTGTTGTTTTTGGTAACGTGTGCGCTGGTTAAGATCAATGAAATTTGATGCAGCAGCACTTGAAAACCACGATGCAGCGAAGGGGTAAAAAACACGTCTACAGGAACAATCATGAGACAGAAAAACGTCTTCTTTTAATTGCACAACTACTAAACCAAGTGTGTCAATTCAATTCAATTCTGTTTATTAGCTTTGGCAGAGTTTTGCACTAGAGCAATGCAAAACAAATACAAAAATACATTTCGAAATGTCGAAATTTCTTCCTTCTCCAGGCGATTTATGGTGTGGTATTCAAGAATAAGTTACCTTCTTCCTTCTTGCATGATCTTGCATCACTTCTTATGAAAATGTCATTGTTTTTTTTCAATTTGTCATGTCCTGAGCCCTCAGTTTACTTTTTTAAAATATGATTTCATTTCTACTTTGCTTTGAAAATATTTGATCAAATGTCTGATTTAATAAAATCAGTCACTGGGACTGATGTATTATCGTTTGCATTGCATACAACAAGAAAGATACAAGGTTTTCTCATTAAGACAAGCGCGAGGAAACACTTGTCTTGCAACACTGCTGACATTTAAGATATTTAAAAACTTCTAGATCTCCACGGCATCTCCATAAATCCACTGTCGCCATTTAGAGCTCCTAGATCAAAAGGAGCAAACAGGAAAATGAAAAAAAGTGAAGAACTGGAAGATGAATGGAACGGAGCCATAAATGATACAAGACAGTGTCGATATTAACAAACAAAGGAAGAATATATCCTACTTCAGCTGCTCTCTAACACCGAGGAAAAAAAAAAAACACCACCAGGATTTGGAAAGTTTTACAAGTTAGGAAGATTCCAAAATTACTAATTCATTCTTGCACAATCTTGCATCATTGGTTATTTAAGGTAGGTGTTATACAAATTGGTGTCCCTTGAGTGCTCTGAATTTACTTAAATTACGATTCATTTCTTCTTTACTTTGAAATATTTGATCCGTATCTGATTCAATCATGAATCGCCGAGACTGATGTAATAAGCGTATGCATTATCTACAAGATTGATGCAAGCTCATCTCAAAAAGAAAAACGAGACGAAACGCTTGCCTTCCAACAAGACTGACGTCGAAAATATTAAAAACGGCTAGATCTCCACTACGTCTTCTGAAATTCTGATAGCATCAGCTGCTAAGAAGACACACTCTTGCCTTCTTGATCTAAAGTTATGCCTTGCCTTCTTGATCTAAAGTTATGCCTTCTTGATCTACAGTTAGATCAAGAGAAGAAAATTGACAAAGGAAATTAAAAGAAAGTGCCATAAATGACAGCGAGAAGATGGAGGATATGAAAATAGATAGAACCTGAGGGAGAGGGAAAGAACTAGGCCAGACATCTAATCAGACCAGCAGACTGGCAGATAGTGAGTCTGGCACAAAGACCAGAGGAAGTGAAGCAGTACCGACATGCTTGAAGGCCATGACTTCAAACACAGTCAAATCCAGCAATTGGAAACTCAAATAATGAGAGAGCAAGGAAATGCCAAGCCCCTCATGCCTAAACTACCCTTACGGATAATATCCTGCCAAAATATTTTGACTCCACCTTGAAACCGTTATATTTCTTGAACATGCTGGATGGAAGAGTTATGAAGTGTTAAAACAATCGTATACTGTGACTTAATTATGATGTGAATAGTCAGTCGCCCAAGATGAAATAAACTTGAAATGTCTTCGGTTACAACAGGTTGGATAGGGCTGGACACACTATTCAGATGAGACCTGGTGTTTGCTCTGGTTTGTATGGTGGTGTCGCAGCCCTCCAGAAAACATATATATATCAAAGCACAGTGGCATTAGTTGTAACTTGTCTACTTAGTAGACTAGCGCAAATTTGAGAATAAGCTTAGTATAATTGACGATAGAGTTATCTAGACGTACCTGTGAATCACTGGCCTGAGGAGGTATCGCATTTGTTTAAACTGGTAAGAGCGAAGATTTCATTGATCCAGATTTTGTACGTGCATCATGGTACACAGCACATTATTCCAGTGCACAGCTTTTCTCATGCTAGAGTTGCTAGAACAATGTCTTGCAGCACAGAGAATGGAAGGTTTCATATACTGTGCATTGTCAGCATACCAAGCTGTGCTGGATTTTGCCTGACTTTATTCATGAAGTGTGCATCGGTTGTTTAGTGAAGTGATATCAGAAACCCCATAGTTAATTCCAGCGCACACCTTTTCTGATATCCCAGTTGCCAGAACAAAGTCTAACAGCACAAAGTAAGGATGTATGCATATACTATACACTGTCCGTATAGATACTGATTAATTCTAGTCACACTTTATTCATAAAGGGTGCACTGATTGTTCAGTAATATCAAGCTACAGCTCAAGCAAATCCAGTGCACAATTTCTCATACCCCAGTTGTCAGAACATGAGTCTAACAGCACAGAGTAAGGATGTATGCATATATCATGCACTGTCCGCATAGGTACTGATTATTTCTGGTCAAACTTTATTCATAAAGGGCGCTCTGATTGTTCAGTAATATTGAACAGCACGAGCAAATCCAGTGCATAACTTTCCTCATACCTCGGTTGCCAGAACAAAGTCCAACAGCACAGAGTATGGATTTTTGTATATACTACGCACTGTCCGTATATGCGTACTGAGTTCTGCTGATTCCAAACATGAGTGCTTTGATGGGTAATTACATCAAAATACAGCATTGGTATTTCCAGTGCACACCTTTTCTTATATCCTAGTGACTAGAACAAAGTCTCAGTACAGAGTAAGGATGTTTTGGATGTTTGCATACATTATGCACTGTCCGCATATCTGCTGATGGATTTCTTTCTTTTTTTCATAAAGTATGCATATCTGTAACATAAACATACAGCACAGGAAATCCCATTACACAACTTTTCTCATACCCCAGTTGCCAGAACAAAGTCCAGCAGCACAGAGTACGGATGGTTATTTATATTGTACATCATCATCTGATTAATATGTGGATGAATGCTTGGCTGCTTTCATTTCTTGTACTCTGGATTTATTGTCCAGCACCATCCAAATGGTTACAGGCCATTAACATTCAACAAAGTCTTTAACTATCACATTTAAAAGGACAACAAATATGGATTCTTAATGATATTATGCGGATACCTGATGTCAGTTACTGGTTGTTATGTTTACCGAAGACAGTTCACTGGTTAACTAACTATTACGACTCAAATGAAATCCAGGAAAAATCAGAGGCTGGTACCGGTACCATTATTGTGCTTTTAGTTTGAGTTCGACTGCCGATTACTTTGAGCGATCAGACGTACATTTCACACAGTACTAGCCTACTGTAAACCCTGCGCTTGTCATAAAAGACGGGGTTATTGTCGGCGGGAAGAGGGGCCTGTATCAATTTCGATGATCTACCATACAGGGCTTTACGGACATGTTTTAATTGCCTACACAAAAAAGACGTGAAGTGTGAAGAATCTCATAGAAAATAGCTGGTGAACCAAGATATTTAAAAGAATACGATGGTACTCAATAATAGAATAATTAGTTTATTTCAAGTATGCCATTATTTAACTTGTTTTTTTCCTCAAAATGTTGAGGAATCCAAACCACACTCTAGCTCTATCAGCAAAAGAAATGTCCACGAGAAGCCCAAAGGGGGCCCACGACAAGCCAGAAGGGGGCCCACGACAAGCCCAAAGGGGGCCCACGACAAGCCCAAAGGGAGCCCATTCAAAGGGGAGCACCGCAAAGGTAAGATAATCATTTAGTAGCCTCCACCAAACTCCTAAATACTGCAACCTGATTTAAAACAACGTTCATTTTCCTTGATCTAGTCTGCCTCATAACCTTCCATTAACTGTATTCATTCTCCGCTTTTAGCAAGATCTCTTCTCTACTTTAATCTATACCTGATTTCTAGTGTGCCTGCTTAAGCCTTTTTTATTGCCTCACTCTGTTGTTACTAATCAGATTGGAATATTTGGCCCAACTTTTTTTTTTGGGGCATATCCTCTCTAGGAGCCAGGAATTACGGGATCTTTTCCCTAGACCTCCACTTATTTATCAGAGTTTGATTTGTTTGAAGTCTTCTATTGATGCAACAGTTTTCAGTACTAACACATACATATACACAAGCTCAGTGAACATCACACTGTCATAAGAAAGCAAGAAAAGCAATAGTCAAGTTAACAGGATATTTTATTATATGGTCTAGTCAAAATAAGACCAATATTGTAGCGGGTGATTTACATGGGAATTGCACACAAATTTTACAACAGTGTGCGAGATATATCAGGTAAGAGAAAGTATGTTTCTGTAACATTGCTTTATCAGACTGGAAGCTTCTGGTCCAGAATTTAGAATGTGACCACATCTACTGAAACAGTCTTGGACCATTATTCGTATTGTAGACAAGTCTGCATTGAAAGTTTCTACGACCAAGAACTTAAGAAAATTGGCGGCCTAAACTATACAGCAGAAATCAACGAAGCCAAATTCAGGAAACGAAAGTATAACAGAGGCTGAATTGTTGAAGGACAGTGGGTCCTCGGAGGAATTTGTAGGGAAACCAATAACTGTTTTTTTAGTTCCCATAGAGAACCGCAGAGAGGATACTCTTACTTTTAGAGATTATATCTGCCACAGTGGAGAAGGGGACCACAGTTCATACAGATTGTTTTGTGTCCCACAATAAACAGGTCCAGGAAAACCTCCCAATCGGGCAGTTATTGCTCAATTGGGAAGTATTTCCTCGATCGAGCAGTTGTCAGTTGCAGCTTTACTGCTCAAACGAGCAACCAATGTGCTAAAACGGTGCCCGTATGTCAACAATCGCATCATAAAGATGCGCACTTCCGCTCCCCGACCAAACGCATCTTAGTAGGCACCAGCCTGTAAGAAAACGTGACGTTTGAAGTCTAATTGCAGCTTTTTCTGCGCTGAGGGCTTGAAATCTTGAAACATTCTTAATTAATGTTGCATAATGCCAAGAAATATATAGACATGAAGACATACTAACCCCGAAAACAATAGGTAATGACGCTAGAACTTTATAAGTATGATCTAGTGAGTCGCCATGTTGTTGTGATAGCTTCCTATTCATTCCGGAACCGATACGAATCGTTGTTATATGAAGATGGAGCAGGGGAAATAACCGTCGCTGATTCCAGTCAGCCAGGAACTACGGTGTACCATTTTCACATGTTTTACTGATATTAATGGCACCAAAGAGCTACATTTCCACGGAGCTTTATTTAGGTGGGCGGTATCGATACCAGGCGTTATGTGTTAACGTTTCAATTCAATTTTAGCTTTGTTTTATTGCATTGTGGCCTGGTTCTAAACATTTGGTCACTTTCCTAGGCCATATAGGTACAAAATAAAATAGTCCTGTCAGGAATGCTGAAACTAGTCGTTTGTTGATATGTTATTGTATCTAGTATCGATACTAACATGGCACACAGTAGGATTACTCCCCACTGTTGTAATAACTGGGGAGAAACGTCGATACTGGTATCAGTCTTGAATCATCATCATCACCATCACCATTATGAAAAAAAAAATTACAACAGCAAAAACAATTATAGTAATGAACAAAGAAAGAAAGCACAACAAAATAAAAAGTATCTCTAAAATGGAATGATAAGTTGTTTTGTAGCAAGAATGAGTATATGTATAATGAGTATATTATATGTGTACTGATATTTCTGTTTTTCATTTCCAACCAGATAATGCCAAAGAAGTGTTCTAAAGTACACGCAGCCGCCGTGCAGGAAAGGCCTGGTCAGGAACCAAAAATATCCAAAATTGCATTCCGCCATTTTCCCAAATCTATTATAAACTGTATGATTGAGCGTGATTATTTGAGTGAAAAGTCTGTTTATATTTGTGATTTATGTGTGGAGAGGTGTGAGAATGAAAGAAAGAATGAACAACGTGTGTCTCATGAAAATGTTTTGTGACGAGTTTGTACGCAAGACCAAAGAAGAAGCATTTTCAGAGTCTGAGATGACTGATTTTTTCTTTGGTTGCCCTAAAGCTTCGCGCTCTCCTCTCCCGACAGTTTGTCGGATTGGTTACTAAAATATAAGGATCTTGATTTTCTTACCAACTTTTCTAGTAGGGATAAATTATTTTCTCTTAATAGTCTTCTTTTGAATTTCTTTATCCAGTTGACTGGGTTGTCGGCGGAGAACACTTAAAGACTGCACAAAATTGCTGTTGCTCATTGAACAGCTGTTCAGGTGCCTGAATAGTAATTTCGTTGGCCCTTTGCATTTTGTGAAAAATTTATTGACTTATTACTGCACAGGTTCAAAAGACTGTGCAGTAGTACAGTCGTCCTGTAGTCCAATTGGTTCTTACACCACTTTAAGTGGTGTAATAGACTCTTGGACTACACAACCCAGTGGACTACACAACCCATGGCCATAGATATTTCACCTTATGCAAAGAATGATGTTATAACTATGTTTGACAATAATCAGGTACTTGTGCGCAAATGGCGTGTGAATTGGAATTACAAGTCAACCGCCAGTTGCGTTACAAATACCGCCCATGTTTTCATTGAAGATTCTGTTTAATATGTTTACAATTTTTAAAGATGAAAGCGAGCTTTGTTTTGTTCGGCTGAGGAATGCTGTCCTGGAGAACCGACTGAACCTTGTAAGAAATCAAATCAATTTCATCCAGTGATACTTCCTCAGCTGTTAGATTTTATTGACAACATTAATAATAGTGAAAGTTTGGCCGAGGACTTGGCAAGTCTCGGGACATCTGCTGACAGATATGACTTTGTTGAAAGTCACCACACAGATAATTTTTTTGTTATTGCAGAAGAGCCAGACAACGTAAACACCTGTTCGACAGAATCTGTAGTGAAAGTGTTAGAATATGTTGTAAATAAATTTCCAGAGAAAGAGTGGGTGTCTGTATGTTGTGACGGGAGGCCCTACAAGATGATANACAAGATGATCATGAATATTGTAAATAATTACTTTAGATGTCCATGTGGGTTTGCTGGCACTAATAGACTGAAAAGTGCTCGTTTGGCACTTTCCCTACGCTCCAACTGAGCAATTTTCTTGGCCACCTCACTGAGTAAATCTGGAGGAGAGGAAAAAGCTTGCCACGTTGTTTTCTTGCTCTCTCAGAATTTTCAACCTTCTATCCTAGTTCTGACGCGGACTCCTAAACTGAAAAACTTTCTTTTTAATCCTATATCGATCCACAAACCTATCCTTAACCCAATCGTATTAACTGCATTTGCCTATAAAAAAAAAAAAAAACAGTCACTTACCCGGGAAAAAAAAGTTTCTTTGGAAGGAAAGATTTCCGTATGCAACAACCCGGAAGTAATAACATACTAAAGAGGGATTATTTTAATGGGGCTGGTATAAAAAAGAGGGGCTTTATGTTTTTTGTGGGGGTTATACTAAAAGAAAGAAAGAAAGATCTGCGAATGACTTCTTTCTGCTGTCTACGATGGTCTGGGAATTCCAAAGCATTGCACATCATCAATTAAGCATGGTATACTACATACATGGGTTAGTTGTAATGAAATATCACAGAAAAACAAGTAAACAACATAGACAGTAGAGGATTCGTACCTGTCGTCTCCGGAGTGCCAGCCAGCACAACAAATAACATAGCTAAATGACAAGTTGACACCTATCCCAAATTTAGATGTATAAAAAAAGCCCGGGAAAATGGCCCATTTGAAGATAACTATATATAACCCACGACAGGGTTTAAATGTTAAAAAATTGAGCTGTAAGCCTAAATTAGTCATTTGTTGATGAAAAGTCGGCCTTTGTAGCTGACAGAATGAATCAGCCATTAATATCTCGCGACTTCTCGCGTTGACCGCGAGACGACTGACGACAAATCAAAAAGTTGGAATCGGGGTATATAAACGAATGAAATCAAGGTATTAACGGCAGTCACAGGTAAACATTATTTGGTTATCTGCTATTCTTCACTGTATTTGTAATTATTTATTGTTCTACTGAGTTGTAATGTCTGATGAACCACCAGCTAAGAAAACCAAGGTGAATGACTATACGGATTTCATTAATTTCAAGCAATTAGTGAAAATTACAGATAATGATGAAAAAAGTTTGTGGAGGTTTGCCAGCATGTAGGAATACTCCCAAAATCCGCTCTTTGCCCATCTTGTGGTACAACTTTAGATAATATTAAATTTGATTACCCAAGAGGGCATTTACGCCTGGGATTTGTGTGTGGGAAATCTGCCTGCAAAAGAAGTGCCAAAAATATTGTAAATGCCAAAACCAATACATGGTTTGAGAAAATAAAGATATCCATATGTAAAGCTCTGTTCCTCTCATACTGTTTCGTTCGGAAACTCTCAGCTCATGACGCTATCATTGAGACCTCAGGACCAGAGTTTGGTGATACAACAACAACAACAACTGAGACTGTTGTATATCACTTTTCCTATTGTCGAGAGGTGTGTGTGGAAAGTTATTTTTTTGTTAAAAAGACGATGCGAAAAAAATTGGCGGAGTGAATTTTACGGTTGAAATAGATGAAGCAACGTTTGGTAAACGAAAATGTAACCGGGGAAGAGCTGTTGAAGGCCAGTGGGTATTAGGAAGAATTTGTCGAGAAACAAATGACTGTTTCTTAGTGATCGTTCCGAATCGCACGGAGGAAGCTTTACTAGAAATAATTTCAACAAGAGTTGAAAAGGGAACAATTATCCATACTGATTATTTTCCTTCTTATAATAAATTAGACAAATTGGGATACACCCATCTCAGCGTCAATCACTCTGAGAACTTTGTTGATCCGTACACCGGTGCTTGCACCAACAAGATTGAAAGAACCTGGTGGGCTGTTCGCCGTTCTCTACCATCGACCTCCACATTGAAGTCCAACTTTCCGCAACATCTAGCGGAGTATATGTGGAGACGTGGGAAGGACAAAAACACACTGTTTATGACATTCCTAAGAGAAGTGGGCAAACTGTATCCCGGTCCTGATGCCTAAAGTTAATAGTAAGAATTATATTTTTAATGTAATTCTCACCTAATATAATATAATTAACCCACTTCTAATAGATATATTGGGGTAAGACATTTTTGCAAGTTTTTAAGTGACCGTACGAAAAAAATATATTGGATCCCTAACCCTATCCCTAACCCTAACCCTATTCCTATCCCTAACCCTATCCCTAGATCGCGTCCATGCACAGTTGATCTGAGTGCAATTACGAGAAATTAAATTATTCCGACGATTGCTCGGTGAAACTTTTCACTTTACTGTTCCTAGAATTAGGACATGAGGTCAATCAAAATGGCGTCCGCTGTCTGCGAAGTTGCAGTTGAGGCCTTCAAATTGGATTATATTCACTGTGTTAGTATTGTGCAAATATTTTACTGAGGAAAGTTGAGGTTGAATTGGTTATTACTTAAGTATAATCACTTATTTTCCTACGCCGTTTCGGTATTTAGATCTTGCCGGTTGTTGCGAACGGAAACCTTCCCGTATTCATTTTATATTATTATCAGTGTGATCAGCGTTTTTCAAACATTGAAGTAAAATTTCTTAAATTTTTAACATCGCTGGTTTGGACATAACTTTTTTTTTTCAAATGTTTGTTTTTGTACTCATGCAAAATCACGTTAATTGTCATGACTGCAACAACTGTGAGATCCTAGGAATTGGGAAGGGGCTAGGAATGAAACTGTTTACAATTTTTTTTTTTTTTTTATGCGGATGATAGTCGACTAAACATCCCAGGGTCGGGGAAGGAGGGGAAAGGAGGGAAACGGAGGGAGGAATGACGGCCTGAATAGACCTTGACTGGATTCGCTAGTTCCCATTTATCACTATCAACATGGAGTTATCGTTGTGCATGAGCAAAGCAGTGGAAAAAAAGTGTGAAATGTGACATTTGAAGGTGGGGGAGGGAGTAGGATAAGAAGAATGAGTTAAGAAGGAGAGAGTAAAGACAGAAAAATGGTACTCATCTTCTGTGTAGATCAAGATCTACTTATGTGCACAAAGGTTCTCTTCTCATAATGTGTCGCTTTGCCGACAGCGTTCATGTCCTGGTTCATGTAGTCTACTCTGTCGTGAATGCCGCACTGTCGTTGTTAGGTTTGATAACTTTGCCTGTTACAGATGGGTAGATCTGCAGTCTAAGATGACCAAACGGTCCTTTGTAAGAACATGATTGCAGCACCTTCGTGCCATTGCTGCCAACTTCAGCTAGGTCTATGCTAGCAGTGAAGACTATTGGTTTTGTGACTAGTCGCGTACTAATTATTATCTGCGTGCGCAGGTATTCTTAATCTTGTGACGTGATGTCTTGAGTTTCCTCGTGAATTTCGCTATGTCTAGACATGTCTGTTGCCACCCCGGTCGTGTGCTTTTTCCTCGACAGCGACAATGATATTTTCCCTACATCTCCCTACGCATGGTGTTGAAGCAAATTTAGTAGAGAGAAATCCTATAATTTTATTGTTGAAGAGGATGAAACCAGACATTTTACCCACTTTACCTTACATTCCATGATTTTTCCCCCATCAACTTATAGAAAGCCATTTCACCCTCCCCACAGGAAAAATTCCTTCGAGTGGTAACACTGCTCGACACGTCAAGGTTAAACTTTTTTTCAAAAATTAATTTGGTTGTTGTTTTACCACAACAGCCAATCAATGATGTGTAGAGCTTTGTTTTGAGTCCATCAGTCCATTTTAATGGTTGTTTCTTCGTAAACAAACACATGGGCGTAGCCCAAACGTATTCCCCAGTAAAGCGACTAGCAAATCCCTGTACTCTCCATGCCTTTCCCATGCATTCTAAAGCCTGTAGACCTACTGATTAATCCTAATGTGGGGCGCCAAGAGAACGGGTTGGAAGTAAATCCGCCTTTGACGATAAACTGGTTCAGGGTGGTATGGACAGACACACAATGCTCATCGCGTGTGGTGAACACTTCTTCATTTTTATTCCATTTCTTTATAGCCGCAGAACAGTGTGATTTGAACATTTAAAAAAAAAATCGAAGTTCAAAGTTTATGGATTTATTGTTAGTCTCCATTACGACACAGCTGCTCCTTCCTTCCAGCTCCCCTTTGCATGATTCTCATTAATACGATCCTCTTTCATCTTGACTATACTATTACAGTACAAAATATTGTTTTATTTTTAAATGAACACAATCATTAGATTAAGAGGCACCTGACCCAGGCCTCTAGTTAATCCCAGATCTCTTCCCCGGGTTTTTCCTTTCAACGAAAGTAAAAATGTTTTTTGCGACTGATGCGAGTTTTCTTGTGTTGTTTTTTTTGTTTGTTTTTTAACCAAAGAAGACTTTTGAAAACTATGAGATAAAAAAAAAACAACAACAAAGGACAGGTGGCTTTTCTGCGCTTGTCTTTTATCAGCCGGGAACTGGCCAATCGCTGAAAGGAAAAGGCATAAGGGACGCTTATATTTTTTGTCACGGAATCACTTTCAGTTGATTTCTTCGAAAAAGTTTAAAAAAGCGAACTTTGCTTCATTTGGTAAAATTTGGCACATTCCTCAAAGTTGCCTGAGTTAGGGATAAGGGCAAAGTAACGGGTGAAGAGCAAGGTGAGTGAAAAAGAGTGATCACGTGATATTGTCCAAGGATTCTCTGAAGGGTTCATTATCCTCTCTGTCTCTGTCCCAAACACTTATCCCAGGACATATTTGGGGGTGGGGNGGGGGGGGGGGGGGGGGAGTTTGGTGATCCCACCAAATAGACATAGAACACTTCATGAACTGAGGTGACAGACAGACAGACAGACAGACAGACAGACAGACAGAGACAGACAGACAGACAGACAGACAGACAAGTAAAGATATGGTGGATAGATGGATGGATGACATTGGTTCACTACTAACAGAGAAGAGTGCGGGCATGTACCTAGAAAAGTGTGACTTGTTTTTTGATTTTTTGGTCAAAAGCAAGTCACTTCTTTCGATTGTGGATCTCAATAAATCCTCGATATAAATATTTCCCCTCTTCCCCCCAACTAGTCGCCTTGGGAATTAAAGGTTTTAAATGGGCTCCACTGACACCAAGGCCCTAATCCTGATTTCGCATATTTTAAAAGCATACAACACAGCGGTCACGCGCTCCCCATTTCTCTATAGGCCAGATCTGATCCCAAAGCCAAAGGTTGCGCGACATGCCAATAGTCTACTATGCCTTTACTTCCTCGTTCTCGCTATTCTCGTAGCAACATCAAAATAAAAACTGATGACGCAAGTTTCAAATTTAATTAAATTCAGGGCATGTAGATAAAGGGTACATGCATATGTCAATTCATTTCGCAGTCAGCGCAGGGAGTGAAGTATTAATAGCCACACCGCCCAGTGACTTTTAACTTTTGCATTGCTTAACTCAACAAAGCCCTTATCACCAAGCTGTCGATTTGAACCGTCATAGAGCAACGCAGGTGAATGTGTGAGGGGATGTGTAAAAGGGGGGG
>JAWQUT010000004.1:57592-76897 GCA_033807755.1 Ellobium chinense
CCCCCCCCCCCCCCAAAAAAAAAAATGTAAAAAAAAAAATAAAACTGAGCTCCAACTGTGTCCTGTTTGAAATAACTCTTATATTCTCTACAACCCCCCCCCCCCCCCNGCCCCCTGAAACAAACATAAGACTTTTTCTTTCCTCATTAAGTACCTTCTCTTGCATTGGTGCCTCATGTCAATGTCTGTTTAAGTTTGATATGGAAAGAGTGGATAATTCGATAATAAGGGATGGATCGGTTGCCTGGTACGCCTATGAACTGTTCTGTGAAAAATGCACTGCTGCCAATTAAGACTCTTTGGTTTTCTTGTCCACAATAGTTTGATCAGGTAGCTGTTACAAGTGGGAAAATAATGATAATATGTGAAATTAAGTGCAGCAGTAGAAGTTTTTGTTACTCTCGGGACATATTCCGAACACTGAAACCTAAACTGCATTGTTAAACGTTCGCTTGTGTTTCTTCTGGAGTTTAGGCTGCGCTATTGACTCTTGTATCAGGGCACGCCATTTAATGCCCTAATGTTTTGCCACGTCCAAAAAAAAATCCATCTAGTCTAGCTCACCATAAATTTGCTGAGTAAACTGCACTAGGAAGTAGTTATTTCGGATGCGGAAAAAGGTACGCGGAACTCAAAATCCATAGACAAGCACAATTTAAGGAAGTAACGCTTACACAAACTGTGTGACGTCGAAAGCGCCAAGCAAGGTCAGGTCAAATGCGGGTCTGTGGCATATATAATGTAATTCTCCACCACAGTTCTTTCTCTTCGCAGTGTTTAGCATAGCACTGCTTGACATAAAAGTTCTTTTCACACATCTGAGGTGTTGAAACCTTCAAGCAAATAACGATGAGCTCTCCAGTCCGGTTTCTCTTGTGCATTGTGAGTATGAATTCATTTTGTTAGCCTATTTATTTTTTCTAAGATATCGCTTTTAGACCTATACCACAGACGTACCTGCGTCTGTTTTTGAGTCCCCACAATAGATTGTGCTGTGCGCAATCCCCAACTCTTATTACCCATGCTTTTGGCGATTTTGTTATTGCAATGTGTATGATGAGATTAAGGGCGATATTAAGAGTGCTACTTATTTTTGTACGTCTGAAACTGTGTTTCTGAAGTTGAAAGGTTCCGCTCAAAGCACATTATGGGCCATCGTATGAGATGCTAAATATTATATTTTAAAAAAAACCAAAACATGGGGATAATGTGAACATAAAGCCCTTACATGGATTTAAAGACGCCAAGAAATAACTTGACTGCATTTTACCAGATTTATACTTTAGTTTGGTCCACTTTGGTAGTCTACAAGTAGATTAAATGTAGGAACACCATTAGATACTTTTTGTGTGTGTGTGTGGAGTGGATAAAACGCATTTATTATTGTCATAAAATCCTTCAAATAACTATACATATATGTAGTCGTTAAATACGCCCGTTGGTTAAGCAGGGCAAACAATTAACTTCTGATGAAAAGTTAAGTAGCACGCACCAGGTGCATCTGCCTTTAAAAGTTTCATTAAGCTCCCTATTATTTTCACTGGCGGAATTCGTCTTTTCGCCCTCCACTAGTTCACCACTAGGCGATCTGCGCAGCTGCTGTTTTCGTAAAATCAGGGCCACGTTTGTTTGATCCTCGCCGGTAAACGGAAGGGGTGGTTCATTTATCCTGCAGGGAGGGGGCTGAGATTCTAAGCAATGAAAGTACTAATCTCTTAGCAGGACGAAATGGCTGCCACTGATGCGGAAGAGTTAGAAAAGAATGCGGTTCACTTGAGCTTGGTGTTTACCTTGCGTATAGCTTTGCTTCTTTTATTGGCATACATAACATCGTTGATTCTTGCCCATCCTCCTCCTACCCAAGGCCTCCTCCTCCAACCCCAAAAAGTCCCACCAGCAAATTTGAACAATTCCCATACACCACACACAAAAAAAAAATTATAATAATCTCTTGAAGCTCCGCACACTTCCGAGTCCCGGCTGTAGCGGGGGAAGTCAAATATGAACCCCAGTGGCCGTACGCACAATCCTTACCTTAGTTAACGCACTGTAGTAACCACGGGAAACTCTCAAAACATATTAAGCAGTGTTTACTGTGGCTAACGCAATACGTTAATTAACTTATGGATTATGCATACGACCACAGATCTTTGACTCAGTAAATTTACATGTTGGTGCACGTAGTTCAGTATCATCTTTTTCAGAGCCAGTGACAGTGAGTGAGAGCATGACTGCAAGCTGACTAAAATGAACATTACAAGACTTCTCAAATCATACTATAACTATAATAATTACGAAATGATACCCAGTCAGTCAGTGGAATCTTCGTGTCTACGCTATTTGTTCTGATAAAGATACGAGCGGTCGGACAAATGTTTTTCATATAATTTTTCTGACTTGTTCTTTTCAGTAGTCTCTATTTTTTCTGCTTATTTAGCTACTTTCCTATTAGATATTATTCTGATGATTATATTATTAAAAATAAGCTATTTTAGAGATAGCTTTTATGATGAAAATAAAATTGTAGTATGATACTGCCCTATTGAAGGAATAAACGTGCTCGGATATTTGGCATGTGACCTATAGATGCTTTCACTGGCTTGTTTTTTTTAAGGTTATGCTTTTTGATGCTTTTTCATAAGTACGAATTAATAATGATCATGGTTTGTTTTCATTACAGAAATCTTTGAAATTTACACAGATGGATGTTCTAAAATCTCTTGCCCTCTTGTTCACAGTGTTGTTATAGTGTTGTTGGTCATTACGAAAATAAGACGTAATCGTATTTCCTTTCACAGGCACTTGTGCTCACCACAGCCTCAGTTGTCTTTTCTTCCCCGCAGGTAACATTTATACATTGTACTGTTGCTTTTTCTTAAACCACCACTATCTTTCTTGCACCCTATCTGTGCTTTTGGGTATCACATCTTTCACATTTTCGGAAGCCTGTTGCCACCCTTCTTAGTGGCGTAGCAAAGGAGTAGCTCGTGGCGAGAGCAGAGTAGAGAGACATAAAAAAGGATACCAAGGTTCCTGAGGGAGGTACACCTTTAATGGTGAACGTTGGCACCTAGAGGGTGTAGATCTAGATCTGTTTTAGGGGTTGATAACTGGAAACATTAACTGTCGACAGTTAGTTATTTAACAGCCGTATGTATGGTTTTGATATGCAGTGAACTGGTAGTGTTGATAAGATTTGAACTTGTGCTTTATCAAGCCCCCAAGTCTTGATCACTTGCATTATATAAAGTCCCAGTTGTTGTGTACTTGTGATATTTCATAACTCCATTAATTACATTAAAACTGTCTCCCAAATAGCGCGAACATTTCACAATGATTTCATCATAGTTAACTTATCTATCTCAATAATTTGTATCCTCAGCAAACACAAGTTGGATTCAGTGAGTAAAAAGCTTTTCATGTTGTTTTTTTCCATGTCAAGTAGTTGCTTACATACTACTTATGTTATTTCATATTATTGTGTTATTTCTGCATTTAAAAAAAAATAAATCTATATGTTGGCCTATTGTTTTATGATCAATGTCAGTCAAAGGAAATTCGTCCTGTTGTGGTATTCTGTAGAGTTGCAAAAAAAAATTCTAAAAATCAGTTGCATTTGAGAGATTTTGCCAATATAAACACGATGTGTCCCACAATGTAAAGGTTTGTAAGATATTATGCAAATCCATGTGTTGTAGTTATGAGCAGCTTTTAAGGTCAACAAACGTTCTCTCATATTCACAGGGCATGGTTGGATGGGAAATGACCCCTGCAGAAATCTCGACTGTCGTAATGGTGGGCGATGCACTGTGGCCTTTGGAGGAAGGGCTGTTTGTCAGTGTGCCCCAGGCTACTCCGGCCCCCACTGTCAACATGGAAGTGGCAATAGTACGTTGGCAGCCAGCGCACTATGTTCCTAGAAAGTCACAATGTATTTAATGATCCAACTTTAATAACAGCTGTAGGAGAACAATGGTTTATAAATAAGTCTCAAATACAATTATTAATCCCAGCAGACCAGATGACCCATTAACTTTTTCAACTTCCCGAAAATGCTGCAGATTCTCTCCCGATTCATTATCATCAGTCACTGGCAATCAGACAATAATTTTCTGTTCGTAGTTAGCTGTCCGTTTTGTAGCCAGTTGATTTGAGGAAAATGTGACCAATATCATGTTTTGCTGAACATTATAAAGACAGCATATTCTCTTCGGAGACTTGCTAACTATATCTACTATCAACTGTCTCGACGATAAATTTGATGCCCTTAATCTGAAAAATAATGTTTTTTAACCGGAATATCCCTTTTCATAGTGCTGCTGTCGAGCAGTTCCTTGCAATGAGTGTCAAATGGATCCTCACTCAACAGTTTAACATTGTTTGGTTTTCCAGTTTTCAGTCTCTCACCAAGATATAAGGGCATCAGCCAATGCAAACACAAATATAAGACTGTAAATTACCTGTGGCCGTATGCATAATCCGTACGTTACATAACGCACTGAGTTAACTATAGTGAACACTACTAACCTTTTGGGAGTTTCCCGTGGTATTACATTGCGTTAACCAACGTCAAGATTATTTATACGGTCACTGAAGTCTATTACTCTAAGCCTATCAAGTAATACCTAGCCTATTTATCGTTTAGTTATTCTGTGGCTCTAAATCTCGAAAGAAATCAGGTTTATGAGCAGAGAAGTCATTTGTGTTGTTCATTTAAGAATCTACTCATTGAAACCGAGTATCTAGAAATGTGGCTTAACAAGCAAACAAGAATGTGTAGCATTTCCATAAATGGTCACATGGAAATTGGGAATTAACAACTTGTGAGGACATTTCCAAAGCCGTAATTGGTTCCTTCATTTTAGAACAATTGCCAAGTAAATTCTTATTCAGTATCTTAAATATTAAAATATCAAATATAATAATCATTGGCGCAGACCCTAGATGATAAATGCAATAGACCACCACACGTAGTTAAATGTACAAGCAAATAATATGGAAAATCAAAAATTGGTAACAAATTATAGTATCTTTAAATGTACATATTCGGTCTTCATGTTAATATGCATAACTACCAGTGTTATATTGAAAAAAAAAATGATTGTGACTGAAATTTTACTAAAACCGTCACTTTACAGAAGTGGACATAGTTAACGACATCATCAGTTATGGAGTCTGCTCTGTTTTGAACATAAATGCATTTTTTATGTTGGAAGCATGATAACATAAACGTAATTTCCACAGGTAATAGGAATCAGCCCAGCGTCGCGAACATTTGCGGGAGTCAGTCGTGTTCGCTGTCCACTACATGTCGAGCTTGTCTACCATGTGACACGTGCCAGGCTCAGAGCCAATGTGCTTCCAACGAAGTCTTGATCAGAGGTTAGTCTTGTCGACTCTCTCTCTCTCAGTAAAGGAAATCTGAGAGAACAAGCACACATAAATGAAGAATTACAGATGTTCTTGAGAGTGTATCATTGTTTGATCAAACAATGTGAACGACAAACTGCTGGGAAACGATGATCTATGATCCGTTTATATATATACAACAAACTTTCTTAAACTTGCCAAAACTCGATGTAGATCTTCCAGCTTAGAAGTTGCGTTTTCTAACACAGGTTAACTATAGTACCTGTTTACCAGCAATAAGTAGTGAAATTTAGTGTGTATGTCGGTGTGTTTGCATGTGTTGGTGTGTATGTGTGGAGGCAAGGGGGTGGCTACGTGCCTGTGTCTTGTGTGTGCGTGGATATTTATATGTGCATGTATGTATGCTACTGAACAAGAAAAAGTGCTTTATGGACAAATAAAATTTATCTTATCTTATATTATCTTATCTTGCCCTATCTTATCAGCTCTCGACGCGGAATGTCAAGTTCAGCAATACCAAGAGGCTGTCCTGGTCATCAGGAACGACGGCTCTCTGCCATACATGCAGCTCAAGTGTAGAGGTCCTTTGGCCGCAAGAACCGACTGTCCTAGTGGCTCTGTCTGTATTGATGATGGCAGGGGAGGCGGTACCTGCTGCATCAAGAAAGTCAGTCCAAGCTTTTTCAACAACAAACCAGGATATTGCCCAGGGGTGAGTATCTTAACTTAGAGGTAAATATAATGGGACCTCACGGCCCCAGACTTCGTGTATTCTAGATTCCATCGTCTCCGTATCCATCTCCGTATGGGTGGAATCTTCACATTTCAACATCCCGTGCAGTCCATGGATCTTCACTTCAGACACACCACTGAGATGAGATAGACCTCTGCTTGCGATAGGGATCTCTGATTTCCTTTTCTGTTAGTCTGATGTCGACACTGCATACACAGTTTGAGCATATTTGTCATGTTTCATGCACATGACAGATCAGCATCAGGCTAACAGGAATCTACATTCATGACCCCCTATTGCAAGTATCAGGACTGCAGCAAGTGATGTGCCTTTACTTTATTTTCGAATTTATTGGCTATTCACCTTCGAGAATACAATTTTGTCTCATAAATGAAGGTTTCATGACTCAGTATTACAATAGATATGTGGGCTTATCAAGAACACGAATTTGAGATCGCATGGTTATCTAGTTCCGGTCACAACATTTTTCTTTTCTTTTGCGTTCCCAGACATGTCGCAAATTATTGTGTTGATGCTGACTTACTTCAGACAGTAGGCAGTTTTCTATAAATCTGCCGCCGAGTCTTATAGCTTCATTTCGAAGACAGTCACCTTTCACCAACCCTATTTCCTATTGCTGAACAAAGATGGACACTTCTGTAAAATGTGATAGCGAATTTACTTCTTTCCGCACCCATAAAATAGTCTCGAATCTATCAAGTTTGTGAGCACATACATTTTTTTTTTGGTTGTTGTTGAGAAGAGACGGATGATCTCGTGCCCCCAAAGTAAAATACGATATAAAAAAAACCTCTACGACCCATGAGGCACGTTTTCCTCATCGCTTGATTTTTGTTCTGACCCTAGGTAACTGGCGGTAGTCAATGCAGGGGCACTTCCTGCCAGAGCGACGCCGATTGTGCAGGTGCCATGAAGTGCTGCGCCAGCTGTGGGTACCAGTGTGTCAGTCCTGTCAGTCAACCCTGTACCAGTGGCTGTGGAAATCCAGGCAACCCTGGCAATCCTGGCAACCCTGGTGAGTACTGAAATTACCATTTCTACTTCATCAGTTACTACTGTTTCGACAACGACCACAGCTGCTACAAAATCATAAGTCCTCCTCATCATCTGTCCTTTGCTCCTCTGCTCCTTTTCTTTCATTTCTTCCTCATCCTACTCCACTACTACCATTACATACAACCTGCCTACAGCAACTTATATTTCTGCTTTTAATATTATTACCACTATTGTCAGCCCCCCCACTATTTCCCACTGTGATAATTAAGAAATATTGCATGTACTATTGCTGCCAATAATAATGTTACGCTAGTCACAGTGTAAAAGTAGTGATGAAGTAATGATGCACTGTGATATTGTAATATCTTTTCGTCACGCTCATTCCACATTCAACTAAGTATTTTTTTATTATTTTTTATGATTTGATTTGTGTAGACTATATTGTTATGATCTGCCATTTATTTCTTTTCCCTATTAACACAAATGTAGAGCTTTGACCCGTTATTACATCCAAGTTTATAAGATATACCACATCTGCCTCAATGGGCAAAGGTTGAGAGCGCTAAATGTCTCAAAACCTCAAAAACATTACTTAGGCAAATGTGGAATGAGCATGATGATTTAGGCCTACTATATGAAAATGCTTATCTGTTTGGCATGCATTGTTACGACATATGATAAATCGTTGCACTTACGCAGTCTGTCTAACCTGTTACCGAATGTTTTAAATTTTTATCTGCACAGATCCATGTCAACGGTATAACTGCCAAAACGGTGGACGCTGCGAAGTCAAGAACGGCAATCCCTCTTGTGTTTGTCCCCAAGGTTATAGCGGCCCAAGATGTGGGCAGAGAAGAGGTTAGAATCTAAAACACAAACTAAAACTGTGCGTCCACATTGGATGGCCGATCTCTCTCGTTAACTGTGACTATCAACAATGACACACTGCACATGTAGAAATGATTATTTTGGCGAAGATCTAAATTTCGCGAGACGTTAGGAATGTCTTTGAGGGAGGATCTTATTTTCGCGACCTTTGCATAATGGTTTGTTCATGTGTGTCTGAGAGCGGAAGACTAGGGTAACTCGGAACCCATTTTCTGTAGACTCGTTCTTCTTTCTCTTCTTCTTGCTCTTACGGACGTTCATGCAGGAGAAGAGGATAAAGGATAAATGACTTAGGATTTTGAAGTTGTAGTTTTTGGTGTATGCCTGGCCAAAAACAAGCTTTTATATCCGAAACTAAAAAATCGAAAAACTGTCGTATTTTCCATTTGTTATCGTGGCACACTCTTGGGTCATTTGTATATTCTATACTGCCCTTTAAAGAGCTTGACCGGAACNGGGGGATGACAGGAAACAATTTTAGCTAGTCAGTCAAAACTCGTGAAATTCGCGGAAATTAGATCCTTGCGAATAAAACCATCTCTACTGTTTGATATACGTGTATTGTCTGTGCCGATGTATAAAGTCACATTCCAACAATATTATGATCATAAGCTATTTCCAATTATTAAAAATTAATATTACATTTTGATGACGGTGCATAGGCTACGGGAATTCATGTAAAGGTAAGGGCGTTAAAATTATGTGAGGAATCATGTCTTAGAAATAACGACGTTATGCATAAACACAGACAATAAAATGGTAACTGTTGTACGTATCACCATAATGCAGTAATGCTGGACACACAATTTTTGTCTGCCCAGACACATTACTGCACTTTCAATTTCATTTTGCTCAGATCCATGTCAAAGGTATAACTGCCAAAATGGTGGACGATGTGAGGTCAAGTCAGGCAAGCCTACTTGTGTTTGTCGTCAAGGTTTCACCGGCCAAAGGTGTGGGAGGAAAACAGGTAGGGTTTTATTCACAAACGCTGAGATTGCCTGGGTGGCCGGTATCACCTGTACACGTGCAAAAAAGAAAAAAAAAGCCTGCCAAGAATGTGAATGAGTGCTGGACGAGAACCACCTGGGGTTCTCTCCGCTGACTGAGAGAGGACCAAAAAGGACCAAAAGTTCTTGGTGTAAGGGTCACATAAATGTGATCAGGAACAAGATACCTATTATATGGTAATGCTTGTCCATCGCTGTTGGCGATGGCCAAATGCTCACATTGGGATGTCTTGGCTATACCAATGAATCTGGACATAACTGATTCCTAATTGGACATGGATGGACCTCCTACATAAAGCCCATTCAGGAGTGGAATGAAGAACACTGCTACTATACTAATATAGTAGAAATATTTTGTCCTGGTGTACAGCACGTTTAAACTGTGCGTATGTGCAGCACGTTTGAACAGTGCGTATGTACAGCACGTTTAAACTGTGCGTATGTGCAGCACGTTTGAACAGTGCGTATGTACAGCACGTCTAAACTGTGCATATGTGCAGCACGTTTAAACTGTGCATATGTACGGCACATTGAACTGTGCTTGTGTGCATCACGCTTTAGGTGTACTCCCTCCCCATCGGAGTGGAATGAGTAATCCGATGCAGACACGGGACGGACTTCTCACATACTGACATTTCGGAGTGGAATGAAGAAAAGTGCTACTAGACGCTCTGTGCTTGTGTGCAGCACGCTTGGGAAGTGCTTTCTTTTGTATGTTGTGCCTCCACAGCTCTGGCACTCCATTCAGATCTCATCGCGTCAGAATGGACGATCTTTAATATGAGACTCGATAGAGTCTTCTTCATATGAATATTTCTGAATGAGCTTTTCACCATTTCATTACGAGGCCGCTTCATCTGTAACTTCAACTTTTCCTTTGCCACTGCCCAAATCGCTTTAGCTCTGGTGGCTGGTCGTCATATATAACAACTGTGTGGTAAGTATTAAATGATGCAGTAATGTTGGGCTCACCGTTTTGTCTGCCGAGACCCATTACCGCACTTTTAATCTTCAGATCCATGTCAGGGATATAACTGCCGCAATGGTGGACGATGCCAAGTCAAGTCAGGCAAACCTTCTTGTGTTTGCCGTCAGGGTTTCACCGGCCAAAGGTGCGGGAGGAAAGCAGGTAAGAGTTTTGAAACAAATGCTGAACTGTTCACTTTGGTGGCCAGTATCTCCTGTGCACTTGCGATGATGACTCTGCCATATACATAGTGATGACTGGTTGAGGACCACCTGGGATTCTCATCGTTGACAGTGTGAAGCCCTGAATACCAAATACCTTTGGTGTTGACTGTATCAAATCAAAAGTACCAAAATCTGTTGGTGCCGCCTATATCAAGCCACTAGGACCAAAAGCTTTTGGTGCTTACTAGGTCCAGCCTAAGGGTCTAAAGCTGTTGGTTTGGACTATCAAACCACTACGATAAAAGCTCTGATTGGTGCTGACTGCATCCAGCCTAAAGGACCAAAAGGCTGTTGGTGCTGTCTGTGTCAAGCCAAAAGGCCAAAAGCACTCGGTGCAATAGCCTCAAAAGTGTGACGTTTAGCAATGATGTACCGTAATATAACAAAGTGATGATTGACTGTCCTTATCAAAGATGACCATGACCTCACATCTTGGAATTCCTGGCTGATCCAGTGAGTCCAAAGATGACTGAATCACCCTCTAAAGGCACGGACGAATCTTCTGGCTGACGGCCACCTGCGGTTCTCACCACTGACTATATCAAACCACAATGGCCAAAAGCTATTGGTGCTATGGCCTTTAAGACTGTGGCAATGAGCAATGCTATACTTATTCATGCTTTGTAACATAATGATGCTCGTCCGTCCTTGATAAACGAAGACCATGGTCTCATCTTGAGATGCCTTGGCTCTTTTGATAACTTCGGAGATGGCCGATTAATCCCAGAGGAGCACGGAAGGACCTTCTACACATTGACCATTGGAGTTAAATGAGGGACACTGGATATGTGCTGTGTCATTCACTAGACCTCTGTAGATTTGACACCTCATTTATCTTACTGTGCCTTAATGAACAGTCTTCAGCACTGGATTCCCTGGAGTCTACATTGATATTAACATTATTTCTGAGTAAAGTTTTAAGCTACTATTTCCTCTTCACTTTGATTTTGCAGCTACACAATGCCCTAAAGAGTCACTGCTCTGGAAGCCGAGTGTCTTTTAATATATTATACTGCAAAATAGTACTCGTAATGTATTGTAAATACTATAACGATGCAGCAATGCTGGACTCTCTGTTTTGTTTGCATGGATCTATAATTACGCTTTTAATCTTCAGATCCATGTCAGGGTTATAACTGTAGAAACGGTGGACGATGTGAAGTCAATTCAGGCAAACCTTCTTGTGTTTGCCGTCAAGGTTATACCGGTGCCAGGTGTGGACAGAGAATAGGTAAGATTTTATTTGTAAATGCCGGAAATGCCCACCTGAGAGGACAAGTATTATCATTTGTACATTAAAATGCTATTTTCTTTTTCTGTCACCCCTCCCCTCCCCCAAATCCTCATTTAGTTCCCATCTCAGTAAAACAGCCAATGTTCTAGATCATCGATGATGCTAAAAATCTCCCCCACCAAAAGTTTTCTACACTTTGTAAAGACCAGAGGACATTCATGTTTGATGCCTTAACATGGTCGAGAAAACCATCTAGTGATTTTGGAAAGCTTTGTTACTCGTAATTGTGCATACTCAGCCAGGTCGACTACAGTTTGAGTCTTGAACTTGCTAAAGGCGGGTCTCAACTCTGTGGTCGCTGGAGCTAAATGTATCTTGTATCTATCTAAATGACGCCTGCACCAATGCAGTAAGATATTCTCATTAGGGACTCTGGAGACAACCAGGAAGTTGCAAGGGAACTTCCATGAGGCAATCAGTCTCAAACTTGCCCAAAGTAGACGGGCAGCCACAATGTCCACACAACTACATGAATCCAGGAACATGCTCCTGGTGCAAGATCCAACCATTGAAAACTGCCTGTAGAGCAGAGTCCTAACTTCCGAGGACGTGATTCTTTGGACCAGCGAATGCTGAAAGCACCCCCGCTTGGAATGATACCTACGAAACGTAGGGCTACTTATCATATCAAGGTGCCCGCCCCTGCAATATCAGGCACGCCGAAAGGCTCATGGTACAAATGGAAAAGTCCACTGGAGACTAGTGTCATTTGTAAATGAATATGACTGTTCATTGCTGCTTGGAACAATAAGTGGCACGGGTCACCATATGAATGTCTCTCAAAGGTTTCCGGCTCTTTTGGCGTATGTATTCATGGTATGATCTTTGTGTTTTTGTACTAATAAGGTTTTGACCATTCTGTTCTTGTGCAGATCCTTGTCAGAATTATGACTGTAGAAATGGTGGTCGGTGTGTTGCTCAGTCAGGCAACCCCTCTTGCCGCTGTACTGAAGGCTACACTGGTGACAGATGTGAGCGTAGAGTAGGTAAGTAGATCTCTGACCATATGTGGTATGCATAATGTCGTGATAACTTCGGGAGACTCCCAAACCTTCCATGATGTTTCCAGCGTGCAAAGCTAGGCAGGCTGCACTCTGCACATGACTCACTGTATAATATGATGTCTAAAGTCTACTGCCTCAAACAGTCTGCTGTCAGTTTTTAATTTTATGGATCATCTACGGCACTATTTTCATATGCTCGTGTCATTTTGTATGTCCTTCTTTCTATTTAATCACTTGCTCCATGAATCGCGCATATCAAGTAATAAAATACTTTAAAAATAGGGTTACTATCTCTTTCTTTCGACATTTTCTTCTGAAAAGAAAATGCGTTAACACTGTCTCAGTCCGAGGATTTCTTTGTTGTTTTATTATTCCTGGAAATGTTAACTATCGCGCTCCTATTCTGAACGGTAGCCCACTATCATTCTATGCATAGATCCCTGCCAAGGATATGAGTGCAGAAATGGAGGTCGCTGTGTGGCTGCGGGACGCACTCCTTCCTGTATGTGTCCTCCAGGTTACAGGGGTGCCAGGTGTGAAACACAAGTGGGTAAGGACAATGGAAAGCGTGTAAGCGATGAAACTCTCTCTTACAATGGGCGGCTTAAAACCTCTCATAAAATTCACATAGACATTACAAAATGGACATTTTCTTACATGTCTGTAACCTGGACAGAGCAGCTGTATCGTCGCACTCACTGTACATGCTGTAAAGTGAAAGGCGTTTTGTGACATTAAGTAACATAAAGCTGAATCCATAGAATTAATAAAAAGTATACAGAAGCACTAATAACTATTTTCCAGATGCACCTGAAACCTCATCACTGGCTAGAGACCCACACTCTCAAAACGCAACGATCAGCATATATAACAACACTCACTAAATAACCACTGTTGCCATAGACACGCTGGAGATAAACAGTGTGGTTCCTATGGAGACATAAGGGGTCTCTGTCACTGACACAACCTTCAAGGATTAGTGCTTCTGAACATTTTAAAATTCTGTGGCTGAGTCTAACTCTCTTCTTTGGTCTTTCGTCCACAGATCCTTGCCAGAGTTATACCTGTAACAACGGCGGTCAGTGTGTGGCCCAGGGAAGTAACCCAACCTGTATCTGTAGTCAAGGCTACACCGGAACCAGATGCGAGACGCGAATAAGTAAGGATGGTTTGCTTTTGTTATTTCGGGCAACGTTTCAGAGCATCAGTACTTGGGGACCATATCTGGGGCTCAGTGCTCATAAACTGTCAGAGTTATTTGAAAAGCACATGTGTATACTGGATTTCAGTGAATTCAAACAGATCACAATGCCAAAACTGTCCACATTTTTCCAAACAGTCGGAAGAAACGTCAGGGGTTTTTTTTTTGGTTGTTTTTTCTTGGTCTTTTTCTTTCGGCGGGATGACAGCGTATGATGTACTGTATTTTGAATGAAGTTTTCTCTGGCAAAGAAAAAAAATAGGTTCTCTTAGGCCCCATTTTTCAGATTGCTAGCCAGTAGAAACATAGCCGAATGTCGCTTGCACTATTCAAACATTCGACTTTGGGATCGAGAGGCCTTGACCATCTTCCTTGCATTTTGGTGGTAAATTTCAGTTCTCTTATCTCCTTCCATATCTATAATATCTGCCAAACACTGCTCAAATGAACTGGGAAAGAGTCCTGTTGCCTGTCCTTTGCAGATCCTTGCGAGAGTTATACATGCTACAATGGTGGCAGCTGCATATCTCAGGGAGGCACGCCATCTTGCTTGTGCCGTTCAGATTTCACTGGGCCTAGGTGTGATGTCTTTTTAGGTAAAATGAACGACACACACTATACAAAAGTGTGGTTCATCCTTTGTGACTCGCTACTTTGTGTGCTTCTCTTGCTTTGCTTTGCTTTGTCTTCTTCAACTCTCCTCCCTTTCTCAGCATTTTTCGTGAGTGTCCAATATATCATCCAGTTTATTCCTGAGAGGCTGAGATTTTCCAGAGGGGCGTACCAGAATATTGTTTGTGTTATGGAAAAGCAATAATAAATTGTGAGCCCTTGTCTCATCTCTGTCCGAATCATGACAGAAGCATCAGTCGAGCCGAACTATTCGTCTCAAAGCCCTGCTCACAACCCGTTTACTTTATGCACGTAGGCGCAGGCATTATAAAATTATCTCGGCCCTGTTAACGTATAAAGTCGTATTTCACCAATAACGTCAAATGCAGATGTTCCTCTCAGTCTGTTCAGAACATTAGTCCGATTTAATGACAGCATTGGAATTCAAGTTACAAGCCCGAAGATATTGGAGTTAGCCCTCATCGTGTCACTATAAAGTATCTATACATAATTTCATGTGGTTCTTCGAAGTAGTTTATATTGAATATAATTCTCAATAAAGGCTTCAAGGAGGGCATGCCCTTTCCCCCTCTTTTGTTCTAAAACTCTCTGTTGCTTATTACCCACAGACGACAGAGTTCAGCCACCATCTGGTCCTAGTGATGACATTTACTGTGGAACCAAAACATGTGGCATGTCAGACACCTGCCGAGCATGCTCAGCCTGTCCCACATGTCAGCCAGAAGGAACATGTGCTGCTAACCGATATTTGCCCAAAGGTAAGACTATATTGTTATATGCTTTCAAATGCATATTTGTCTTTTAAAAAAAAAGTTTTTGCGTAACCCAGCTCACAGTAGCTCAGAGGTGTTTGTAAATGCCTTGCAGAACAAATGACGCCTGTAGTAGTCTGGTAAAATCTTGTATGTCAACTTTTTGGCCAAAAGCGGGCGACGTCAAACGTTTTAGACTCATTTTGATTACATGCCTTCTATGAGTCAACTCAAAACACGTGAAAGCACTGTTCTATTTCTGGTCTACCTCTGAAAAAACTTAGCAGTATTTGACCGGTGTTAAATTTGATAGATCAAGTCATTAAACTTGAATCAGACTCAATTACTAGACTGTACCTAATGATGAGAGGATGCTGTTATCCTACTCCCGTGGAACACGCTTAAAGTTCGCTCAATAACAGGCCTACATAGATACGAGTTTCTGATGTTGAAGTTACCTCATGATGATATTAAAGTTTAGTGGATTTTGGTTACCTCAGCACACAGGGGTGTATTTTTTTTTCAGCTAAACGAATGTTGTACTAACAGAGGGCATGCACTCAGCAAGTCATAAAGAAAACACAACTATCGTGAAAGTTGAATGTTGGGTTATAAGCGGTTCAGTGAATTGAAGAATTGATGCATGTGTCTCGGATACCATCAACATCTTAGTCTTCAACGGCGCCACTATTTTATCACTGTTGATGTATTGAGATGTATAAATGTTTAAAGCCATGGGGTATACCCTCAAATATTATCAACAAGGGCGATTTGTCGTTGGCCTCCATTCTATTATGGTTCAAACCTATTCACAGATTTGGATATCGAGTGCCAGATGCAGATGTACCAAGAAGCTGTGCTGGTCTTCACCAATGATGGCCGTGCACCGTACACACAAATGAGATGTGGAGGTCCCCTGGCGGCCAGAACTGACTGCCCTCGCGGTTCCGTGTGTATCCGGGACTCCAGAGGAGGCGCCATCTGTTGTCGTAAGAAGGTCTCCCCCAGCTTCTTCCAGAACAAACCAGGATCTTGCCCAGCTGTAAGCATTTTCTCCGCATTTCAAGTTAAACAAATTTACTTAATGAAACCCAGACCACAGCTCTGGTGCGCGGACAAACAACAGAAAATATTCATTGGCAACGTGACCTCACGCGACATAGACAACAATAATAAAGATCTACATACAGAGGTCATATACATACAAACTTAATACTGAACGTACACAGTTTAAACCTCATTTGCAGTTACTCCCTTTCTTCCACTTCACCCTAAAAAGAATGTTTTGTCATACATTTCATTCATGATCATATATACATACACATGATCATGTAATACGTTCTACTTTAACATTGTCACACATTTGTGGAGCGGGAATCATGACATTAAGGTCTGTCCATATATATTATGCTCCCCTTCCTGCTCAAGCATATATCTAAGAGCAAAGTGTCCCTGCTAATGGGTTTTATAAACACCACATAGATCTTTCTACATCCTCCTCACACACCCACTATTGTCATTCTCTTGAAATACAAGCTTTAAATCCTTCCATCCTAAATTCATTTATAAGCATCAAAATACCAGTGCAAAATGGATATCCGCAGATTGGGTTGTGTTTTATGGTAATTCACTAGCGGTGGAGTCGGAAGGGGGTAAAAAGTGCAGGATGCCATCTTATCGCACCACATCTGTAAGAAAAAAAATAACTTCATCACACTGGATTTAACATTTTCTCAGCTGACTGTAGGGCATTAGTGCTTAGGGCATTGGTACTGCATCATGGAAATGCCTTTGGAACTAGAGTTCAGCTTTACCTGCCTATAGCTACTGTAGATTTTCTAGGAGTAAAGAAAATGTGACAATGGGACTTCTTCACAGCATTTTCCCATATTTACAGAGTTGGAATCGAACCATAACCTCATGAACATGATTCCGAAGCAGCTTTGCTGCATGCATGCATGGTGTAAAGATACTTTTCTAACAACAATTTAAAAAACAAATTGCTTCTGTGGACCAGGTGAGCTACGGAACCTGTGACGGCCTCAGTTGCCGCAGCGACTCCGACTGTGCTGGTGGCCAGAAGTGTTGCTCCCTATGCGGATACAAATGTGTCAGCCCCTCCAGGGACACTGCACCGTGCACGAATGGATGCGGTGAGTATTTACTGACTTGTCTTGTGCTTCCTTCTAAGAAACAAAGTACACACTTTGTCAACCATTTTACTATGTGCAGCACACTTCAGGCACAAATAATTAGGAAACAAGAAATTCAATTAATTGAGAGCTTGCGCATTAGCGATGGGATAAACGATGGCTGAGACTAATGCGGAAAATGCAGGAAACAATGCACTGACTATGCCAGTTATGTTTGCCTCAGTCTTTAGCATACAGATACTGTTGCTTCTTGCCACATTCTTCTTCCATACAAGACCTCTGATAAGATGTTACACTCACCAATTTGAAACCCTGGATAATTGCCACCCCGTTATCGAACTTTTCCCCCCAGATGTGTACAAAAAAAAAAAAAACCGACATATTTCTAACAAATCTGTGGTAGGTATGCACCCTTCCTCACTGTGACTGACCCGCATCAACCAAAAGCGTACCCTTTACTAAGACCTGCCCACAGAATACAACTGAGAAACTAACTCATATTATTGTCAAATTGCAGGCCCGGACCAAACATATGCAGCCCAGATATTCTTATATTATGAGAAGACTACGTAAGTGATTTTGTTATCTATATCTTTTACCAGGACAACCAACTCCAAACTGTATCGGGGGAGCCTGCAGTAGAGGAAGTTGCCCACCTGTTTTCAGAAGCTATCCGTCCGGTTCTTTCTTCTGCTATGGTATGGGAGGCCAGCGACAGTGCTACTCGGACCAGGACTGTTCAGCGGGCCAGAAGTGCTGCACTGGTGCTTGCGGGAAACGAGTCTGTACACAGGTCTAATGATGGTTCTCTTGTGTTGATGATAAACGTTATGTTGGATTAAAGATTATTGAATAAAACATTTTTTGGAAAGAGTAAACTATACCATGCATTTGTCTTCTTTTTGTACGTGTCTGGGTGGCTGTGTGTCTGTATTAGCCTGAGTATGTGTGTGTTTCTCTCTCTCTCTCTCTGGTGAACATGTGTGTGTGTGTGTGTGTGTGTGTGTGTGTGTGTGTGTGTGTGTGTGTGTGTGGTGTGTGTGTGTGTGTGTGTGGTGTGTAGGTGTGTGTGTTGTGTGTGTGTGTGTGTTGTGTGTGTGTGTGTGTGTGTNATTGAATAAAACATTTTTTGGAAAGAGTAAACTATACCATGCATTTGTCTTCTTTTTGTACGTGTCTGGGTGGCTGTGTGTCTGTATTAGCCTGAGTATGTGTGTGTGTGTGTCTCTCTCTCGCTCTCCCGTGAATGTGTGTGTGTGTGTGTGTGTGTGTGTGTGTGTGTGTGTGTGTGTGTGTGTGTGTGTGTGTGTGTGTGTGCGTGTGTGTGTGTGTGCGTGTGTGCGTGTGTGTTGATCAAATGAATACAAGTCTAGCATTTTTGGGGGGTAGGAGCCCAAACCACCGCTGTGGTACATGGGCAACCAATATAAAGAACGACAGTACAGCTCAAGAGCATATAAAACATTCTGACTTTTAAATTCACACCATTAACTGTTCACAACTTACATGTATGTATATATAATCTGTGGTAACAGTACACAGAAAAAGGAGATTCAAACCTTACACTCGACATTGCCATTATGAAACGTGTTATGTCCAGTGTTAGTGATCAGCTTCTGTGAAATGGCAGCGGCACTGTTTACACTTTAGGAAGTTGAGAAGTATACTGAGTGACCCGGTCTTAGGCTGGTTTTAGACACCCAGATCGCAACGGGAAAATGCACGTGACTACAGAATGTTTTTTTCATTATCTTTACACAGGATGCACATCTTTAGCGTTAACCACTTCAATTCAATTTTTATTGTGGACCACTGAGGCCAATTCCAATGTACATACAGAACGTGTACATAATGAGAAAACATGTAAATTTGAAAACACTTCAAACAATGCGCTACGTACTCTTATCTTGTCACTTCAGCTCTTTCTCCACTATCATGTTGTTTTTTTTTAACCATCTTGCACTCGTAATGCATTCACTCACACTCGCTCAGTACGCCTTCTTCATCTGAATTTTCTCACTTATCCTTCTTCCTTCTCCCACCCCCACCACCCAATACA
>JAWQUT010000004.1:98102-108154 GCA_033807755.1 Ellobium chinense
ATCATATTCTTTCTAGTGTAGGTTTGCATGAGTCTTCCATGATGACGAAATGCGAGATAGCAACATACCAATCTTTTAAATCTGTCCAGATGTGACACTGATAGTAGCTGTGACAGTGTTGTTTTAGAGGATTTGTTGGAGTAGTCTACTTCCCCTTAGAGCCAATGATCATACATTAGACTTAAGTAAACTAAAGGTTAGTAATCAAGACACAATGTATATTATAATAATATATTTTCACCCTGTACATTCACGCATTTTGTTTGTCTGCTTTCCTCATAGCCATTTGTAACTTTCGATGATGAGGTTCTATTCCACTTGTCTAATGCATATTTTATCGTTGTACTTTCTGTACAGATCCTTGCCAAGGGTATATGTGTTACAACGGAGGCCGCTGTGTTCGCCAAGGACGCACCCCATCTTGTCAGTGTGCTGAAATGTTCACCGGTCCTAGATGTGAGAATGAAATAGGTAAGAGTCACATGAGGCAAAATTTGAGGCTGCAACACATAAATCTTTATTATAATAATCTTTCTGGATGTGACACTAAAAGCAGTAGCATTATTCCATGTTTTGTCAGAAGATACAACAGAATCTGTTACTTACAGAAGGAACTTTTACTTACAGCCAATGATTCTGCCTACTATAAAGATAAAGTTATTAAAAAAAACATGTAACGGGTTTTGGTGTTGTTGTTTTTTTTGGCATCGTCAACAAGGCGTATCACAAAATGCATACAGCATTTCCTTTTATGTTCCTCATGGCCAATGATAGAATTTGACTTTAAAGTCACATATCTGACTTTATTATCTTATCCCATTGCATATTCTCTATAGATCCATGCCAAGGGTTCTCATGTTACAATGGAGGTCGATGTGTTCCTCAAGGACGTACTCCTACTTGTCAGTGTGCTGAAATGTTTACTGGCCCCAGATGTGAGACACGGATAGGTATGAAACAACAAAGATGTTTATTTAATATTCTTCTTCTCCTCCCTCCCTCCCTCCCTCTCTCCTCTCTCCCCCACCCCCAAAAAAATAAAAATAAAAAAAAATATCAGGCTTTATCTACTGTGGTTTCACATGCGGCTTTCAGGACTATAAACTGTAATACTTCGACTGACCAATCTTTTAGATCTCATCTTATGTAATTCTAAAAGAACATGTAGTAGCAAGACTCGATGTTTTGTCAGGAGATACATGGGTAATATCTATTTAAACCTAACGAAATATTGATGACATATTCAAACAGCACGTCAGGGTTTAAATTTACCCACTGTGATCACGATTAGTACATGAAGTATAAATCTTTCGACATCTTTTTTTTTTTTCTAGTTATTTTTCTCCAGTTATAAAATTCGACCTCAAAATTAGATCTTTGCCATTTCTCCGTATTATCATTTATAGTTGTGCTTTCTCCACAGATCCATGCCAAGGGTTCTCATGTTACAACGGTGGTCGTTGTGTTCCTCAGGGACGTACTCCTACTTGTCAGTGTGCTGAAATGTTTACTGGCCCCAGATGTGAGACACAGATAGGTACGAAACAACGATGATGTTTATATAATGTTCTTCTCCTCCCTCGTTCCCTTCCTCCCTCCCTCCTTCTCTCCATCCCTCCCTCACTCCTCCCCTCACCCCCTCACAAATTCAAAACACAGAAAAAAAAATTCCGGCTTTATCTACTGTAGTTTCACATGCGGCTTTCACGATTAAGAACTGTGATACTTCAACAGACCAGTCTTTTAGATCTCTCCTAATCTCTCCTAAAAATACATGTAGTAGCAAGACTCCATGTTTTGCAATGGATACATGAATAATGTAAACATGAACCCAAAAACCATGCGTAAATCATTGATGGCATATTCAAACAGAACATCAGCATCTATGTTTACCCAGCTTGATCACGATTATTACATGATGTATAAATCTTCCGATTTTTTTTTCTTTTGGTCTGGTTGTTTTTCTTACTATCATGTACAAAATTCGACCCTGAACGTATAATATGACTGCCATTTTCTCTTACTATCTCTTCCGGTTCCGTTTTCCCCACAGATCCCTGCCAAGGATATATGTGTTACAATGGAGGTCGCTGTGTTTCTCAAGGACGTAATCCAGCTTGTCAATGTGCTGAAATGTTTACTGGTCCCAGATGTGAGACAGAAATAGGTATGAAAGAATTAAGCTGTTTGAGTAACATTCTTCTTCTTCCTCCCCCCACCCCTAACCCCACCAACCAACCACCCGCAAAAAAACAAAAAAATCAGGCTTTATCAACTGTGGTTTCACATGAGTGATTCATGACTACGAACTGTGAGACTTCAACAGACCAATATTTTAGATCTCTCCTAGTCTAATTTCAAAAGTACATAGTAGCAAGATTCCTGTTCTATCAGGAGATACATGGTCAATGCCCAACTTGGACCCAAAGACCATGCGTAAAACATTCATAACTTTCGAACAGCACGTCAGGATCTATCTTTACCCACACCTGTCACAGTTAGCAGATGAAATAAAAATATACTGAATCCTTCGATGTCTCTCTCTCTCTCTCTCTCTCTCTCTCTCTCTCTTTCTTTCTCTCTCTCTCTCTCTTTCTCTCACGGCCATTTATAAATTTGACCCTAATCGTATATGACTGCCATTTTCTTTAACTATCTTATCCTGGTGCGTTTTCTCCACAGATCCATGCCAAGGGTTCACCTGTTACAACGGAGGTCGCTGTGTACCTCAAGGACGTACTCCAACTTGTCAGTGTGCTGAAGGTTTCACCGGTCCCAGATGTCAGACTGAAATAGGTATGAAACAACGAAACCTGTCCGTGTATGAATGGTTTCCATGAAATCAGGCTCATTCTTCGGTGGTTTTTATATGTGGATCTCTTGAAGTGAAATTCGAGGCTGCAATATATCAGTTACATCTCTCCGGATGTGGCAGTAGCACTGTAGCATGGTTGGTCAGGATATACATGAGATAAAACTCTTCACTTAGGATCAATAACCACGCGTAGAACAGTGGAGAGATATTTCAACAGTTCTTCACTATCCACTTTTATCCAACTTAAACACCACGTAATCCATAATGTATAAAGCCCTCACTTGTTTTATTGGTCCTGTTGTCTTTCTGGCGGCCATTTATAAACTCTGACTTCAAAATGATACGTCGCCAACTTCTCTTCTTGTTCACTAATTGGTTATTCTTTCCATACAGATCCTTGCCAAGGGTTCTCATGTGCCAACGGAGGTCGCTGTGTCCCTCAAGGACGTACTCCTACTTGCCAGTGCACACAAGGGTACACCGGTCCCAGATGTGAGACTGAAATAGGTAAGAAACAATACCATTCTCCGCATAGCTTTTTTTCTCCCAAGTTCAAAACCTATAACCTATTCATTTCAGTGTCCAGATAATTTTGAAAGGAGAAGGTGCATAAGAAGGACCCGCTACGGTAAGAGGGGAAGGTTGGAAGAGCATTAATGTTTTGAATATATCTTGTTAAAAACTATAAGCGGAACTAATAGAGTATGTTAAAAAGTATAAGCGGAACTAATAGAGTATGTTAAAAAGTATAAGCGGGACGAATAGAGTTACATCCCTTGAGGAAGGGAGCGAATAAAATGACAGTTGGAGCAAGGTTTGTTTTTGTTTACGTTTACAACATATCTATTTGGAAAAGCTGCGCTGGGTTAGTGGCCGGGAAGTGGGCATAGACATCTGAGCGACAGAGTCATTCTACATCTTACCTTAGCCAATGATCTCTGTTATACTGTAGGTTAATATTTAATTTACTGGCAAGTAGACTGTTCTAATATACAATGTCCAAGAACCGTCTACCACATAAAGCGTGAATGTGCAGGAAATCTTATTACATATAAGTATGTAAGTATCTCATCCTTGCATAAAGAAGATGATCTCATATCACACCATTGGTTCTTGACCGATGTGCGGCAGTGAACATTTTATGATAGTCCTCAGTCTTCATTGAGTTACATTTGTATAATTCAGTGCTAACCGGCTGTATTTTGGCTATTTTTATCTTTCTATTACTGGATTGTGATTTCCCCACAGATCCGTGCCAAGGGTTCTCATGTGCTAACGGAGGTCGCTGTGTCCGCCAAGGCCGTACTCCCACTTGTCAATGTGCAGAAGGTTACACCGGTCAACGGTGTGAGGTTCGAATAAGTAAGACATTGTTCTGGTTTTGACTTTCCTCTGAAATTACTGAAACAGATTGCATCTTTCAATAATCTATCATGCTAGACTCAATTTCTGGAAGTTTCCATCTCGCGAGAGCGATTGCTAGGATCTCGCTCAAACTTCTCACATCCTTAAAAACGCTCTTTCTTTGCTCGTACTACACCGTAAAATTTCCTTACATGGGCAGAAACAGACCAGCCCATTAAGTCCCTAGCCCAACGGTTGCGCCTGTTCTTTTTGGAACACCCATCGAAATTGTTAAAGCACAGGGGACATAACTGCAGAATAAATCCGGCCCTTGAATACCTGCAGTATGAAGGCGCTCCATTTCCTTTCTCTTGATTACTTCCCTTGTTTTGTCATGGACCACTATAGAAATCTTAGGCCAAGCTTTTCTTTTCTCCTGCAATTTTAAAGCGTTGAATGACCAGTTCAAGGCAAAATTACTGGGATGATAAGGGGAATGAAGTAATTACTGCAAACGAACTTCACACTAATTCTTCAGTCAAATACAACGGACACTGGGAATTCTGCCATATTACTGCTTTAGTTTTATTTCTCGAGCTGAAGCTGTCGCATTACTGCTCTAGCCTGCATTCCCATGGGAGTGACAGCAAGAGGATCCTTCATCTTTCCTTAGATCGAACTGGTTTTTCTGTTTGATAATTATACATACCCCATTATATCTACAGAAGGGTGAGTCATACACTATGTTTACTCAGTGGACAAATATATAATTGAGAGCAGTTGGTTTTGCTTCTAGCTGAAATATTATTTCTGTTACCTTATCTCGGCATGCATGGTATTCTTGAATTGCAGTCCGCCGTGATCCTTGTGAAGGCTATACCTGTTACAATGGTGGACGCTGTGTCGCCCCTGCTGATGCCCCCTACTGTACCTGTGCTGAAGGATACACCGGTGACAGATGTCAGACACAAATCGCAGGTGAATGCTTGATTAAGTTATCCCCGATGTGTCTTGAGTATGACAAGTTCAAGTTTGGGTTATTACACGACTGGGGAAAGCATGTCTTGAGCCAGTGCATGTTTCTTTTACACTGAAAATAAGATCGTGATTGATTGCACTAGTCCCTCATTAACGAAGATGGATGAATAGGACTTGTGGACATAAGCAGAGTGTGAAGATATGAGGGAGAGAGAGAGAGAGAGAGGGAGAGAGAGAAAGAGAGAGAAAGAGAGAGAAAGAGAGAAAGAGACAGCCAGAGAAAGAGAGAAAGAGAGAGAGAGAGAGAGAGAGAGAGAGAAATGTAAACTAGTATGAGTGAGCGAGCGAATGATGGAAGAGTGGGTTGGATAAGTGAGCGAATGAACTAATTGTTAAGAAAATAATGGTTACATAGCTCATTCACAACTGGATGAATAATATTTATTTAGGAACTTTCAATGTCTGATTGAAATCACAGTCATGGGGTAGTATTGTTACCATATGTACTGGGATGTCATGTAAACAGATAGGAAGCGCCAGAGGATTCCTGGAATACATCTAAACGATATCCCATTTTCTTATTTCAGACCGAGGGGAACCAGATATTGAAAACATCTGTGGCAACAATACCTGCGGCTTGAGCGATACCTGCCGTGCTTGTCTCCCTTGCGACACTTGCGGGGCCGAACCAGTATGTGCCGCCAACAGTTACCTGATCAGAGGTAAGCAAGAAGTTCAGTTTGTTATATCATGATTCTGACCCGTCAGTTGTAATGACAACAAAGCTATGTATGTAACATTTCTGATGAGGCCCTTGACGTGAGGAGATGTAAAAAACGCAAAAGGAATTACTGCGCAGTCTGGAGATACACTGTCGCAAATGGGTGCGGTCACACGAGCGACAGGCAGTAATTTCAGTCCTGGCGTAGCAGATGTGTGTCGCCCANACCGCATTATTATTACTATTAATAGGACTTGTGGACATAAGCAGAGTGTGAAGACATGAGAGAGAGAGAGAGAGAGGGGTGGTGGGAGGAGAGACAGAAAGAGAGAAAGAGACAGCCAGAGAGAGAGAGAGAGAGAGAGAGAAATGTAAACTAGTATGAGTGAGTGAGCGAATGATGGAAGAGTGGATTGGATAAGTGAGCGAATGAACTAATTGTTAAGAAAATAATGGTTATATAGTTCATTCACAACTGGATGAATAATATTTATTTAGGAACTTTCAATGTCTGATTGAAATCACGGCCATGGGGTAGTATTGTTACCATATGTTCTGGGATGTCATGTAAATAGATAGGAAACGCCAGAGGATTCCTGGAATACATCTAAGCGATATCCCATTTTCTCATTTCAGACCGAGGGGAACCAGATATTGAAAACATCTGTGGAAACAATACCTGCGGCTTGAGCGATACCTGCCGTGCTTGTCTCCCTTGCGACACCTGCGGGGCCGAACCAGTATGTGCCGCCAACAGTTACCTGATCAGAGGTAAGCAAGAAGTTCAGTATGTTGTTATATCATGATTCTGACCCGTCAGTTGTAATGAAAACAAAGCTATGTATGTAACATTTCGGATGAGGCCCTTGACGTGAGGAGATGTAAAAACGCAAAAGGAATTACTGCTCAGTCTGGAGATACACTGTCGCAAATGGGTGCGGTCACACGAGCGACAGGCAGTAGTTTCAGTCTTGGCGTAGCAGATGTGTGTCGCCCACATTCTGGTACGCCGCGACACACCATGACCAAAGCCACCCTGACTCTCCGATCGTCCATGTTGAACTGAGCTGTAGCGTTAAATGTCGCCCGTCACAAAAGTAAGCGACACTTTCTGCGCAGAATTTACTGTGCGACAATTGTAGCTCGTCTGTCAGGGCACTGATAGTCAGCTTTTGTGCCAATGAAAAAATTAACCCGTAATACCGATAACCGGTGGTGTTAGTATTTTCCTATATTTTCCTATATTATGTCGTTGAAGTCTATAATAAAATTAGAGGTTAGGCAGGCATCTATGTTTGTGTGTGTTGTTAATTTGTTATTATCTGTGATGTATTTGTTGTCAGAGTTCTGCCTTAGACCGATTCCTCTATCTACATAAAAAGGTTAGCAGCTGGGGCAAAGGGTTAATTTAAAGTTAGGAGATCAGGGCTTTAAGGGTTAACAAAGCAAGTTACGTGTTACATGTTACATGTTACCTAAGCCTAAGTTTTGTTGTGGGATAGCTTATGTTGGAAAAAAAATAACAGGACACCCATCTATAATAGACATCATAGGAACTTAGACATGATCATGAAGAATAAGATGATTGTAGATGGATTAGGTAGGTGAAAGGACAGGGGTAGTATTTGCTTCATATTATTTTTTCATAAACCGTGTACACTAAACGCGCAAGAAAAACAAAATAGTTAACAAGCATAGTGCGAGGCTCTTCGGGTCCAGCCTCCCGCTGACTGCATGACCATTGTTACTGATAATCACCGTTGCCGTGTTGTCTGCCGGCAGGTCACCTGACACGTGGCTGCAAAATTTTAGCGCCGCGCCCAGCGGTCGGCAAGGAGATGTATATGAATATATTCTATTGCTTCATTCAAGCGTTACGAGCGGACGGTCGAATTAACTCTATCACAGCATCACGAGCGTTTTAATAACCACAGCTATAGAGACAGCCATTACTTCAGGGTGAGAGGAACCTACCAAAACAGTCATAATCACACTTTTGTAAGCGTCGGTCTTCCATATGTTCACAGAGTTGGATATCGAGTGCCAAATGCAGCAGTATCAAGAAGCTGTGCTGGTCTTCACCAACAATCACAACGAACCATACAAGCAGTTGAAGTGTGGAGGTCCCTTGGCGGTCAGGACTGACTGCCCTCGTGGCTCCGTATGTATTCGGGATGGGAGAGGAGGAGCCATCTGTTGCCGTAAGAAGGTCAACCCCGGTTTCTTCCAGAACAAACCTGGCACTTGCCCAAGAGTAAGTATCTTCTGCGTTTTCTGGTTTGAAGATTCTACTGATCTTCATGTCGATGTAGGTAGCGAATACTAGTGAGGTTCTTAGATCTGCATGTCCTGAATGATGATGTCATTTGATCAGTGCTTTTCCGCAGCCGGGTTGTGGGGTTTGACTGTATTGCAGAGAACTGACTGAAAGGGTATTCTTTATTTTGTCTAATCTTAATGGAGGGGGAGAAGGGGGTATACACATCAAAGAAGTAAAATTTGATTCTGTTCATATCAGCCAGACTTTGCTGTTTTCCTGGATTGGAAATGATGACTTTAGAATTTTAAGCATGCCATCACACACGTCCTACAAAAAGTTAGTAGCTGCAGCGGCCTTCGTAACTTTTTTTTTCATGTGATCAGAAATTTCAAAATACTCCCAATAACCTTAAGAGAAGATTTTGGCTATGGGCAAGTTTGTCAGAAAGCTTCTTTAATTTAAACATTCGAAGTGCAAAGAAGAAACCTATCGTCTTATGTAAATTGGGGATAAGGATAAATTTTAAGCCACAATAATAAAGACAAACACCAGTGGCCCTCTGCATAATCCTTGTGTAAATGAACGAATTGTGTTAACTATTGCAAACACTACTAATGTTTTGGGAGTTTCCCGTGGTTACCATAATGCGTTAACTACTTAAGGATTATGCATACGGCCTCTGCTTGTGAAAACCCCTCTTATAAATAAGTATCTTGTGCTATAACCAACCTCTGCAAAATTTAAGGAAAAGCTGTAAAATGTAATCTGAGTTACCCGTTTGTTATTTCCGGATATATCCACGGATTCTGTGCTGACCTCACCTGACTTTCTATTCATGCCAATTTTCCAGGTTACTGGCTCATGCGGTGGAACGTCCTGCAGGAGTGACTCAGACTGTGCTGGTGGCATGAAGTGTTGTTCTGCCTGCGGGAACAAATGTGTCAGCCCTANGGGTGTGATTTTTGCAATTTAGGCAGTTCTGAGTCACTGGAAAAGGGAAGAAGAGGATTTTCTTTTTGTTAATTTGGAGGTGGAGGGTGGGAAAGGGGTTTACAGTGGGTCTCATACTGTGTACTAGATTCCATTATACTTAGATGTTATCTATGCACGTTATCTGATTAAACGTCATCACAGATGCTACAGTTGATATTCCAACCACTAATCGACTAATAAAACGCAGCTAAAATGAAAATTACTTAATAATACCACAGAGCTAGAAACAGGGAATTAAAACTGAACTAAGGTATTAAAATCCTTCAGATAACATCAAATATCTGAAAATGTGAACCTCATTATGCATTTCATAATGTGGTCCAGACATCAATGTTACTGGCAGTGTTTACTGTCCTCTAGAGTGGCTACTCTATACAGAAACTTGCATAAACCTTAGATATAAGTCCCGAGATTATCTATACAGCAATTTGCAAAAACTCAGGTATAATTCCCGAGATGATAAACTTTAGCGATGGCATTTAAGGAGTTGAGGTTGTATTAACTGTGTCTGGAACTTACTCCGAGCGAATTCTTAGATGTCATAAAACATTTGTACTTTTGTATCTTACATCAAAATTATAATTTCGCCACTCTTATTCCATATTCGCCTAATTTTTAATTTTTTTTTCTTTTTGATGATTTGAGTTGCATATAAAATTATGATCTTCCATTTAATCTTCCTTTTCTTATTACAACAAAGTAGAGTTTTGACTCATCATTATATCTCAATTTTACAAGCTAAACCACTTCTGCCTAACTGTTTTGCTTTGCGCAACAGGTTGAGAGCGCTAAATTTCTCAAAACCTCAAAAAAAAAAAATGATACAAATGAACGTGGAATGAGCGTGACGATTTCCTATTCCATTCATACACCTCAAAATGAACTTTTTCCATGGAATTCATCATGATACGTAACATCTTTTTCTTTCTCCCCCCTCCCCC
>JAWQUT010000004.1:114549-166347 GCA_033807755.1 Ellobium chinense
AGAGAGAGAGAGAGAGAGAGAGAGAGAGAGGAGAAATAGATTCATCATGGTGGAAAACCAGATCATAATAAGATAACGCTTTCAACTGGCTCGACATATGCCTAGTATTTACCCTGATCTCTGTTCTTTCTTTCTTTCTTTCTTTCTTTCTTTCTTTCTTTCTTTCTTTCTTTCTTTCGTTTGTTCGTTCTCTGTCTCTTTTTCCTGATCCAGTAAAAACTGTGTTCTGGCTAGCACGGCGTGTGTTGTAAGCAATAGGACAATGCCAATTCGAGATGACTGACAGCTCAGTGTTAATGTATGACATTGTGGACGAGAGATTTGCTTATGAGTAAGCCAACCCTACTCCCCTCATTTTGCCTTAAAACTAATTTCAAAGATAAAAAATGGTATCTAAACGTTACATTACCCCGGAACGTTTAATATTTCTGGAGCCCAATTCGATGTGCCTCTCTAAGCCAATAGTACTTTTGCTCTACCGCCACCTACAAAAATGAATCCTTAATGATTATGACTTCTTTAATAATTTTAGGCATCCCCTGAATTTATTAGAAAGACTGCTAAAAGCATAGATCATTGCTTAATTTTTCGTTCTCGACACTTGGAGCAACAATCTGTACGAAATCTGACAGTTTACCTGGCGGCAACATTTCTTTTAACAGGTCCAGAAATACGCAGAGAATTTTATTTTCAAAATCAGGAAAGGCAAGCAGAAAAAAAATACTCTGCAATGTAGTCACAAATCTAGGATTCATTTTCCATTCAATCCGTCCAAAGAATATGATATTTACTTCTCGCTGAATGGATCTGCTTCAGGCACTGGCAGATTATATTATTGTCCACTTAAGGTGTGGAAACCTATTACCAGTAACTGATCCTATTTCAAACCCACTTGTAACAACGATACTGTAAACGGCGGAGCCTAGTCGACACACAAGGACCGAATCAAAGTGCGTCTATCTATAAACTCGTTGATGAAACAACGACGACAAATATTGCTAAATCCACTCCTCTTCTTTGACTAGTTTAACGGCCAAATGTCCATCAATTGTCTGTTAAAGCCATGCGACTGATATAACTCCAACATGTATAAACTTGGGATTCGCAAGATGCTAATACAGTATAGTATGCATTCCAGAATATGTTACTTCATGGTGCAAACGCTCCGTGTTTGAGAAAAGTCTCAGTGAAGAGGCATTACCAAAAAAATCCGAAAGACTTTTCAAAAGCTAATAACCTTATGCCGTAGGTTCAGTCAGAATGGGAGACACATATTAGACTAGATCCAGTATTATTTTGTATGAAAAGGTGAATGTAAAACAAACAAAAATTATAATTTCCAGCTAAAAATTATGATCTCAAGTTTATTATGAACCTAATATAATCCTATCACAACAGAGACCTATTAAGCTCAGCGGCCGTATACACTATTCTTACGTTAGTTAACGCATTGCTGTAACCATGGGAAACTCCCAAAACATAAGTATGTTTGCTTGTAATTAACCCAGTATGACAAATTACTTATGAATTATGCATACGGCCCGAGATCGTCTACGGACCACAATGCCACCGACAGACATGCACATTTAGCATTTCCCGTGTGTTACGATAATGTTGCTGAATGAAGCTAAATGTAACATTCACGTCTGATTTTGTTTGTAAAGTGCAATATGACTGTAACACTAGTAGTGCAATATCCACACGCTTATGCCACATTCGACTGAGCCTGCTGTATTTTTTTTTTAAATGATTTGAATTGTATACATTGCAATGATCTTCCAGTTATCTTTCTTTTTTTCATTTAAACAAATGTAGAGTTTTGACTCGTTATCGTATCTCAATTTTACTACCTAAACCACATCTGCTTCATTGTTTTGTTTGAGCAATAGGCTGAGAGCGCCAAATTCCCCAAGACCTAAAAAAAAAAAAATGACTTGGCCGAATGTGGAATGAGCATGACGATATGCGCGTGCTAACCATTGCCCTGACGGTCCGTAAGAGATCCGAACTTGCAAATGAAAGCTCTCTAATTACTCAGGCTCTATCCGTCTTGATTGCAGGCTCAGGCTGCTGTCATACCCGGGGTTGGTGACACAAACACGATGTACGTCGCAGGAATCTTATTCTGTGAGAATTGCCCCATCTCTGAGGGATACAGGTGTGTTGGGATCGCGGACCCCGAATGCCCAGGAGGTGATTTTTGCCCGCTGATGCCTGTGTGCCTCCCTCCAGGAACAGTCTAACCAAAGTGTTACGGCGAAACCAGAGGCCGGAAGAGAAAAGCGTGGGTGGCCATATTTACTTCGATGATTGCCCAGTACAGTGACTACAGTGGGTACAGCAGTTACTGAACTAAAACTAGAACAATCCAGGATGAAGGCATCTTTTCTCCCACAACTACAACACTGCAGTATGCTACTGCAGTTTTCACCAACGAACGGAAGAGCAAATACAACAAATCAATAACACAAGAAAATTGAAGATATCTTCTCTATAGTCGTTAGATAATAAAAATCAAAATGTCCCTTATCACACACACAAAAAAAATCTGACAGACTCAATATCTGAAGTTAATAGTTGTAGTGCTTAAAATGTCCATGCCCGTTGCATACTATATTTTGGCCATGTACCACGTCTGTGGTCTGGGTTTATTCCCAATAAACTTGTTGAACGTGTTAAACTTGATTGCTGCCTCTAATAGCATAACTTCAGCCAGACAATTCAAGAAAATTCCGGTACGTGTGTAAATTGTATGTAGGACGAGGTCGCCATTGAATAAAATTTATAGTTACAGTAAGAGTAGTTTTCGAATTTTCTGAATCATGAAAGTTCATAAGACTTTGAGATGGAAGGAGGGAGTGTTTGTGATTTATCATGGTGGGAATATGAATATCATACAGCCTGTCTGTAGGAGGAAGGAATGGAAGAACATACGTTTATGAGTTTATTACACACTTCTACCTCCCCGTCTGTCTGTCTGTCTGTCTGTCTCTCTTTTTCTTATCTCTCTCTCCCTCTCACTTCCTATATGTGTGTACATGCACGCGCGTGCATCAATGTGTGTATGTGTGTGTGTGTGTGTGTGTGTGTGGTTACTAGTACGCGTAATTAAAATGTGACTTTATGTGGTATGTAGCACAGTGCTGTTGCCTGAACAACGAGGAATATCGTGGGAAAAGCCTGAGAAAGGCACAGTATTTGTATGATGTCAAGATTGTGTCTCTGTCTCCGATGAAGTTAACAGAAGAACGCAGGACACAGAAGGGAAATAATCAAACTTAATTCGAGCCAATAAGTAACCAATTGGTTTCAAGAAGAGTTATCTTACCGTGTCTAGTGCCTATACTCTATACTCCATACTGCATGCATGCCAGCCCTGCATCACTGCTACTTGCCTGAGCCACAAACCAAAAAGGATTACAGTAAACACCTAGAATAGTGAAATGTTAAACTGTACGAAATGCCAGTTCTGAGACTGTCCGGTAATAGTTAGCAAGAATAAACTGTCGTCGTGATTTTCCCTTTTTCGGGTAGAGAGTGGGGGNGGGGGGGGGGGGGGGGCAAAAAAGGGGACCAGATTTAGAGTGACTTCGGTCTTTTAACATTTTGCTTACCAGGAATTAAGGACTACGAGAAATTTGACAGCTTGCGCATGAGCGATGGGATCTCTTACCATTGTACGAATTACATTAGTACAACGGCACTGATTGCACTCTCAGAAGCATTCAGCGCCCAGTCCTAATGTTATTCTTACGAAGGTAAGAGATCCCATCGTTAATATGCAAATTATTTAGAATCTACAATTTCCAGCTGTTTTCACTTCAGACGCATGCTGTTTATAAGAAATCATTTTTGGAAGGGGTGGGGGNGGGCAGCTGTTTGCAAAATAAGAGACAGGAAACCACTCCTCAAGACACAAAAATTATTATAAATAACACCAAGTCCACAAACAAGACTCAAGAAAGGTTTTCAAGTTTTCATGGTCTTAAGGATTTAATTGTGATTTAGTTAAGAATGCACTCACAAGCTTGGGCGATCAATGATAGCTGAGTGGCTGTATCACAAAATTCGATTTTCGTCGATATAGGGTAAGCAAAAAATTAAAGTGAGTCTTACACCTCATCAACTGTTTAGGAAATAAATGTCTTTTAAATATCAAGCACACACATAAACAAATAATGTAAATTTTCTAGATAGATACTGTAGCACAGAAACACCCAGCGGGAAGGGTTGTTTTTTTTTTTTTTTTTTNACAGGGGGAGAGGAGGGGGGATGAGAAAATGAGTTAATCAAGCCACTTATTGCAAACCTAGTGCCCTTGTAAAACGGTAAATATTTACAGGACATTAAAACTAATTATTCTTGTACACGCCAACTCGCCTAAAACAAATATGAATAAATCAAGCCTATTCTTCACACGTATGCTAAACTTTTCTCTGTGATGTCCCATGGAAAATTAAGAATTATCTATAAAGCATGACAATCAAACATTTTAAGGACACTACAACCAGACTAAACGAAAGGTGATTTAATATAACAAAATAGTTATCTTGGCTGATAGCCGAAGTTTACTGAAAATTAAATAACCCCCACGTTTCGCTCTTTATGATAATTTGAAATGAACTTACTGAACATGATACATTCATAATATTTCATGTGAGGACATGCGAGAACTTTTTGTTAAGAGCATTTTTTTTTTGTGTTGTTATTGTCGTTGTTGTTGTTGTTGTTGCTATTGTTATTGTTGTTGTTGTTGTTGTTGTTGTTGTTGTTGTTGTTGTTGTTAGTTGCTGTTGATGTTGCTGCTGCTGCTGCTGTTGTTGTTGTTGTTGTTGTTGTTGTTTGTTGTTGTTGTTGTTGTTGTTGTTGTTATTGTTGTTGTTGTTGTTGTTGTTGTTGTTGCTGCTGCTGTTGTTTGAGAGTATGCCTTGAAACCATCTCTATATCCTTCAAAACAAATCTCTTGTGACATGCTGCTTCTATGACGAGTCCTTCTGACCTGCGTTTCGACTCAATTTACTGTAAATGTCTGCCTTAAAGCTTAGTGCTTATATGCTAGAAAATTGACCCAGACGATGTCGAACATCGAAAACAAAGAAAAAAAACACCAAAAATAAATCGAAGTTTATTTTGTATATCGTTAGAAAAGTATTTACAATTCTTTGTGAGGCAAAAACTGGGCATTTGTAGCAAGGAAAAGTGGAATATTTCAATGAATGGACTTACACGCCTTGTTTCTCAATCAAGGTTCCGGCAGAGTTTGCTTTCTCTGTATCGTCAGATAGGCATAATGGCTGGAATGTCACTTCATATGCAGCAAGGTTATACTTATGTTTGCCACACGCTAACATGTTTAAAGAATTTTAAAAAACCCCCAAAAAACAAAACCAACTAACTTTACTATTGATAGTTTAGCACACAAATACTCCAGTTTTACTTTACTTTCACGAACTTAACGTCACGCCATTTCAACAATCGCCAAAGTTGTTTTTTTCTGTTTGTATGATTTAACTTGTTTCTGTTATATTACTATGATCTTCCTTCTATCTTCTATTTCAGTGCATTATTATATTCCAAGTTTAGAAACTAAATTACATCTACCTCATTGTTTTGTTTTGAGCAAGAGGTTGAGAGCGCTAAATGTTTCAAAACCTTAAAAAATGGCTTCAGCGAATGTGGATCCTGTCAAAACTCATCAGTATAGACTAATGTTTAACAAGTACAATAATTCTGTGGTGTCGACTAAAGACGTTATTTAGGAAAGTACCGCTAAATCACTTGCACACATCAGTATCAGTCCTATGCCGCCACCTACACAGCCATGTTTCCATCACTACGGATGCCGTGTGAACTGAACCCCGATGGGACGTTAATGGCAGTTAGCGGATATATGGGATTTGCGATGGCACAGGTATTTTGTTTTTTCAAGAGATAGCGTCAGAATTTTGCGGGACTGTTTGCAAAGAAGAGATAGATAGAACGTAGTCTCCACATTCAGTTGGAACCTGGGAGACCAGTGACACGGTTTGAGAAACAAAACCTTCATGCAAAGTTCCACGCAAGTGCTGATTCAACTTCACATGGTCTAGGTCTGTCGTCAGTATTAAATACGTAATGTCGTGTTCCATAAATTAGATAAACATACAAAGTTTGGTATCAGATTGTTTATTTATATAGGCTGCCCTAATAACAGTACTAATATTGATGTTTACTCTCAAACTTGTACTCTTTTTATAAGGCATCGGGTCACTTCATGCTACTTATAAAAACATTGCTTGAGATCCCGTTTTTCTTCAAATCTCCCTCAAGACTGACTCATTTTCCAGCAGACAGATAATGCCTGCCATTGCAGCAAATTTCAATTATCTGGGGGTTTTGGTCATATCAGAGCTGAAAAATCAGGAGCACATGTGAAAAACTTAATATCTTGTGTGTGTCTAATACACTAACAATGGCATCTCATTTTTCGTTAACTTTCTTTTTTTAAATTTTTTGTAGTTGCGATAAAAGTACGGCGTATAGCCTATGCCGATAAAACTGCAGCCAGTTTTATAATGTCATTTAATATGCTTAAAACTTTTCATTTTTTTTTCTTGATGCGTTCTGAAGGTATTGGACTTCGAATTAAAAAGGGAAACCTTTCCTTTCTGGCCACTCGGTAAATATCATGTTTAACCGAAAAACAGTTCAATATCAAACCCTCACAATGTAAGATTCTGCAGCAACACCGTTTCAACATAATATTTATTCTACTTTATATTATAAAATGAAAAATAACTCTGCTTGTTGGGTACTAGATGAAAGGTTCTCTTTTGTGTATTCACGCAGACAAACACACGTGCATGCACCATCACTCGAATCGTTAGAATTTGCATAAAGCTAACAACAATAAGAAAAAAAAATTAAAGTTACAGCTTTAAGAACTTAACACGACGGTTACAACAAATTAATTGTTATACTCTTCATTATTGGAGACACTTCGATCTTTTTCACGATCACTGCTTTCCAAAACCAGCTAGAATTTGATTTAAAAAATCATAGGAAAACAAAACAAACTTGAAAAGAGTACAAAAGTAAATCCTTTAGATACAAGCTAATTTTTTATGATGAATGAATGAGGTCAATGGTTACATACTTAATGTGAAATATGCATGAATTACAAGAGAATGAAATTGCTTGTGTGAAAGCTGTCGTAGAATCCTGGAACATGAAAGTATATGCCTCGGAGGATAATGTTTCATGACTGATCTCAATATTTCTTCTACGTTGCTCATCCCCTTTCCTAGCAAAACATTAGGTCGAGATATTCAGAGAAAGAAAATTTCGTCTCTTTATCTCGGATTTTTTTTAAAAGAAAAAGCTTCCACAGACGGCAGAACTTCACTCGCCAAGAGCCATCGAAGCGTGTTGTCCATAAGCAGTGACTGTTTCACCGCGTAGAGTGTGCTTTCTACTGTATGTATGAAAGCAAAGCGAAATATCATTGCTCACCTGTAACTTCTCAATATCCCCCCTTCTGTTGTTTGCCTCTATGTTTATACCTTCAAAATTTGCTGAGCAACCAATTTACAAGATGGGCTTAAACAAGTCTAACTCTGTAATAAACCATCACCATTCTGACGCTTAGAATCAATGACAATACTTAATCTATAGTTTATTGCGTGCTTTATTTCGAGTGATTTCACACTCGGCAATTTCTGCTTTGTTTGCTGCTGAAACTGAAAACAAGCAATGTTCAGAAATGTAATTTTTCATTCATTTCTCCCCGCTTTTAGTCTCTGTTTGCCTTATTGGCTCCCTTGACTGTCAACACTTTTAGTTTGAAAAAACAACATTTGTATCACGGCGCCGCTGTGCACAAAATACCTGCTGCACTCAGCTGAACATAGTCCTTTCCTTCCTCCTTTCTTGATATTATAGTAGCAACAGTTCTTGACTTTAGTTTATTCATCACAGAGCATGATGTGCTAAAGGCTGCGTAATAGGCTTACTACATATACGGAATCCTTTTCATTCAAACAATGAAGTTGTGGAATTCAGACTTTGTCCCAATGTTGATGTTGAAGACAACGCAAAGAGATTCTTGTGTCAGCTGCGTCTCGATTTGTTCTGTATCTGTTTTCAAACGAATCTATTTCAAACTTGAAAGGTGCCGACTAATTTTCCCTTCTGACTACCGCCGACACAGTGGAACAGTGGAATCCAGGTGAGCAGGTCTCGATATTGGTCTTTATCAATTGTTTTTACATTAACCACTAAAACTTGAAAGAGAAACTAATTTTCCTATCTGACTACCACTGTCTCTCAACCCATACTGGCAAAATTGACCTCCCTTGTACCAATCTCAAGTGGCCTGTTTCAGATTCTGTCCTTTTGAGGAGGTGACATTATTTGGTCTTTAATGGAATGTGCACACAAACAGACTGTGCCCCAGCGTTGATGTTTAAGATGAAGACAAAGCAAAGAGGTTCTTGTGGTAGCTACCTTACGTGTGTGCTTCTCTGAACAAGTCGGAGCGGCTAATTTTCTTAACTTTCCACTATCACTATATTTCACAAGCATCGGCGTTTCTGTGGAGAACTTCTGATGAGAAAAATATTATTTTGGCGCAATGGTCTCTCGGGAATCAGAAGAAAGGTATGTTGTGTCTTTGGGTCCTATAGTGACCTTTCAGCCCGAAGTATGTAGCAGCGTTATGATGAAACATAGCCGCCCGGAAAGCAAATACAAACATAGCCAGAAGATATGGTCAACATAGTGGATGAAGACGTAGAGCATGATATTTACATGGAAGAAGAATGAAAAATGTCTTATTTGTATATTTTACTGATCCTTATCAGTTAAGCGCTATTTATCATTAGAAAATACCTTCAACTTTCTGCGGAAACGAGATATACACAAACAAAAGAGAACTGAAAACTTTGAAATAAATAACAACCAAATAAAGTATAAGCAATCAAACTTTGTAATAGTCAAGTGGCTGCAACAAAATTATGTAATACCAGTTAAAATCATGGACCCCAAAGACTAATAGTAAACCTATACTTAATAAGGCAGAGCGGCCTTCCGGCCTTCCATTGGGAATGTGACCACAGGACTGCAACAAGGAACTTTACTTAATAGAGTTCAGTTCGCTGTTTGGCATCACCCATGTATCAATAATTCTCATTTTGTATAGGAACTATGCTATATGACTACGGTCTAAGTGATGTCATGATACTCTGCATTGATGACTGAGCCGTATCAATTTCAGATACCTAAATAATGCAATGTAACTATATTTCTATGTGCCTCCACCGATACTAGAAATATTAGTGCACGCCAAGGGTCAACAGGAAATTCTTTTTTATATTAATTCATCTTTATGCTTATTTTAATGAAAGTGGTTTTTGAATGTCCTCAACCATATAGGCATCAAAACTCTTGTGAGTTGCGGGAGGAAAGGGATGTATAATTTGGGAGATATTCTAATTCCAACCGAATATAGAGAATTAACTAGTTTCTGAACGGCTGAACACACCCCGATTATTTACACCGGTTAAGTGGAATTTTATTTAATTAATTAATATGCGCGCTGACATTCGAATACTTATTTAAAATGAAAATGTTTTCCATATTTGTCGCTAACATTTCGTCTTAAATAGCAATAATCTACCAATTGACTGGTGGTGAATGAAATAGTGTGACACTTTCTAGAGGCTTTGCTTTTTCTAATGCATTTCCATAATTATACATGACTTCAAAGTAGAAACAGTGGATACTGAAACTTTAGGGAGACACTGCAATGCATTTCGCGCTGGAAAAATTTACTTTCTACCAATAAAAAGAAATATATAATAGTTGTGGCTGATACACTATTTTCTAATATATGAAACTTATCATTCTAGTCTACAAATAAAACACTATTTCATAATATACACTGCTTCTATTTTATGCCAGTTTTGCCAGCATAAATTTTGTTGTTATTGTACCCCCTCATTTCCGGACTTAAATACGATAGTTTCTTAAGACCTCGATTCTCAACGAGATCCATACAATCTTTGTGGTGCTCTGAATTCGAGTTATTAATTAGTTGTTCAAATTTAATCATCAAACACAAATACCTGACAGATTCTGAAATTAGCTGAGGCTGGTCCTGTAGCTTTTTAGCTCGTGAGATCTAACAGGAAGAACGTTGAAAATTCGGTAATACAAGTGGAAAAATCTTCTTTTTTTTTTTTGCTTTTGCATAGATTGGTATACTTGCCTGTATGTATCCAAAATTAGCCCAGTACTTAAAATTATTTTCTGTGAATTTTGAAATTTTGGCAGAAGTATCTTAACAAATAAATCATACGTATACAGTAGTGGCCATCATTCAATGGATTTATTCATACCTTTGTGTTTACTATGTGCCACACTCTTGAAGGTCATTTCTTTATTAACACTCTGCTCTGTCAACTGCGAGTGGACCTGCAATACCAGGTCTTTATAAACTATATATTTAGCAACAGACTCTACGTGCGATATAGGATTATGCTCTTTATTTTCTGAGGCTTTGTATAACACTGATTGCTGCCTACCATTGCTGGTGACTCTCTTTTATAATTCAAACAATATGCTCAATAGAAAAAAAAGATGATGATACAACAAGATGCACACTTTGCACTTGTCACAGAGCGGCAATGTTCACTGATGTTCATAAGTAAATTAGGGACTTATAATAACCGGGTCTTATGGATTCTACTTTTGAAGGATTTGTTGATAACTTTAAGCGTGGTATTCGAGTTTGTTAGTAAATTTGAGATTTAATGAACGGAGCGAGTTTATTGGCTGGACGGCCAGAATAAACCTAACAGAATATTCTGCCTGGACCGTATTTTTAACAGAGACAAACATTAATATATAAACTCATTTCGATCAACTGGAAACGGTCGGAACGGGAGCATGACCCGAAATTCACTATAGTTCACTCACGCAAATAACACGTGTCTCATAGCTTAGAAGATTACCTCGCTGACTCAGAATCTGAAGACAAAAGCCAAACTGTACTTAAGGCACTCCATAAATGACTTCCTTTGTTCCGTTTCAGTTGCTTGTCGCACATTTAGTTGATATCTGGGGGGAAAGGGTAGGACGAAAAAAATGCCTGTTTCTTGTAACTACATTACTGTTTCTTTTAAATCGGTGAGAGAAAGCGGCTGACTTGTGGCACATACTGAGATCTTTCCCTCTGTTTGTTTTGGCTGTCTATCCGTGTCGGTAAATTAAATAACTAGGACTAGAAGGCAATATAATATAGTTTAAAGGGATTTTCCGAGTGCATTTGGGACGACTTCATGAAAATCTACTGCCTGATCAATAAGTAAATGATCCTTTTAGCAAAATATAATTCTGCTGTTGATTTTTAGCACCGTCTTCCCCACCTCTTCTTCTTTCTCTTCAAAATTATTTTCCCCTCAGTAATTCCTCTTCTCTGCGGGGGTTCCGTTTCCATGCAGTATCCCTTATCAATGGTACTGCTTCACTCAGGCAACACGCAAGACAGCGGTTCTGAAAAACAAGAGGAAGAAAGAATAACAGAGGTGTTTCTGGCGCTAGGCTAACACACTGGCTTAACTGACACCGAGAACAAAATGCTATTAATCCATCATAATTTTTCTCATTGGCAAAGCAAAATCCAACAAAATATGTCTCAAAATAGTAAAATGTAGCCAACCCCTTGGCTTTAAAACATAATTTGACTATGTGGACAGCTCCTATTATATTCTTAGATACAAAAGGGGTAACTTTTACTTTTTCTTTGAGTCCGCAAAAAACGCAAGATATGGCATTATGTTCGCACAATGACGTTATGAGATATTTGGAAACGGGGACGCTTTTCAGAATTCCTTGGATATTTTTCATCTTGGCCGCTGCACGAAATGCCATGCGCACTGCAACAAGCCCAGGCTCTCAACGGCGCCAGACGTCTGTCGCACCAGCGGACCTCATGCCCAGATGGATTAATGTAATCACGCGCTAAGGGTCACTATGTTTCTAAGGTTCGATTAGAGTAATCTCCCATTGAGGGCCGAGTTTGGAAGCTCGAGTGCTCGTCGAGACTCGCTGGGGTCCATTCTGGTGCATGGCTGCTTTGTTGTACAGTAGCGCGGCAAGGAAAGTCAACGACCAGCAGCAGGTCCAGTCAGTTTGTAGTTTTGTGGTCGATTGAATAAGAGGAGAGGGGTGGACAGGGAGAATGGAACACGGCAGCCATCTTGTGGTTGCTGGGCAATGAAAGAAGGAACGACTACTAGTTAGCAGCCAATGAGGATGGCCGAGCAAACGCCGAAGACGTGGAAGGCGGCTGGTCCCTGTAATATTCTAAGGCTAATAAAAATACTTCTAGATCATGGCTAGTTTCTGTGTGTTGGTTCGTTTCTTTTGTTGAACGATGAAACATTTATCGCGGATCAATGGTTGCTTGTGACAGCAAATTACAAAGGTGGTTTGTTGCAGTTTTATAGCGTTAAAGGTAGCTTTATAGCTACACATAGCTTTGTCACTCGCCTGCTTTTAAGCGCCAATTTAACGTCAGTAGAGTATAATTGCTAACAAAGAATAAAAAAAAAAAAATCAATGGAGGGTGGGTGAGCAAGACCACGGTAATGTGATCTCTTTTTTTACTACTACTTCTTCTTCTTCTTCTTCTTCTTCTTCTTCTTCTTCTTCTTCTTCTTCTTCTTCTTCTTCCTCTTCTTCTCTTTCCTCTTCTTCTTCTTCTTCTTATTCTGCTGCTGCTGCTGCTGCTGCTGCTGCGTTCCCGGATATGTCTAATATTGTTGGGAAGGTGCTGACTTGCTTCAGAAAGTCGGCAGTCTTTTTTTCTGCAAACCTCCCACAGAGCCCCATAGCTACATCTCAAAGTCTCTGCTAGCCAAACCTTCTCCCCATTGCTAGAATATTCTATAAATCACCACACTAGTCAGTGGCTGTTTGGCAATATAAATAGTAGCACGATGGCTATGAATGTGACAAAGTCAAAAGTAGGATGAATGTCACAAAGTCAAAAGTAAGATCTTGTCTAACCCACGGTCTTTCTTTGTTTAGACCAACGCCATTGCCAATTTAAAGACAATTAAACGAATAATTCCTGGGCAAGGAAAAAAAATGAAAGTCATGGAGTAGTATTGGTGAACAAGAACGAGAAAGCAGCAGCCAAACTTTAAACAATCACCACAAAAAGCTATGACTGATTTCGTGTCATTTTATTGTTACCATCATAATATTCTCACTGTCTAACACAGGAGCTAATTCATTCCAAAATCGACCTATCATGTCATGCCATCTCTGAGGTCAAACTGTACACTAACATGTCAGAGAGAATAAGGTTGAGGTTTTCAAAAATAGTTAGATACACGGAAACTAGCTCAGTGGAGATTTATTTCCAAAAGTTTTTTGTTTGTTTAGTTCTTCACAAGGCCGAATGAAAGTGGTTAGATTTAAATTATTATATCGGTATAGTAAGAATATTGTGAACTTTGAATGAAATGTACAAATATTGCATGGCGTTGTAAAAAGATTTCCTTACGGAGCAAATAAATGTGCCTTAAAAAAAAAACTCAAAAAATTAAGTTTGTTTTGTGCTTTGGATAACAATGTGTGAAAAGGACGTTTTGGTTGTGTCTGGAGAGGATGACTTAAGAAAGCATAAAATCGGGGGTTAATGATGTTCTTGATATTTCCTGTTTATTGCTTTCATAGTGGAATGACAAAAGTTAAGATGGGAACAAGGGATTTCAGTTATTAAGATAAGGATGTTGATGATGTTCATGATGATCATGATGATGATAAATTCATTATACATTTTTCAAAAAGTTTTGTGTCATTGGGAAGGATCATATTTAGTCTTAATGATGATGATGATGATGATGATGATGATGATGATGAGGATGATGATGATGATGATAGTGATGATGCTTAAAGTTGAGCATGTGTATCAGTTCGGAAAAGGTAAGAAAATGTTTACAGAAGTCGACTTTTTCGTATTTCTCGCCTTTGATTTACACCACCCTTTCTTCACACTTACTTTACGTTTTGTGACTCTCTGCATCTGTGGCCGTATACATAATCCTTAATCGGCTAACGCACTTCATTTAAGAATTAAAAATAATTAAGAACTTCAAAACAGACGTAAATAGGTAGGTTTTCATAGATAAATATAATTAATTTAATGGTGTAAATTTTCAATCTGAAAAGATCTTCAGACGTAAAATAATAAGACACACAATCAACTGGTAAAAGTACTTATAGGTATGAGTGACGAATAGAAAAAGTAAAGAAAGTTTAAAAGTTCAAACGCAGATAGTGAACACAGCATGCTTAAAACAGATTAAAAAGGCAGTCGTCAGCGTCAAATGAAGTTAAAACACGATGTGGTTGTTGTTATAGATGTGTATAAATAACTACAATAGTGCTAAAAATTACATTTTATGCTTCCTCACCACTCTCTCTCATTCTTCTCTCTCTCTCTCTCTCTCTCTCTCTCTCTCTCTCTCTCTCTCTCTCTCATTCACTCTGTCTCAGTGAGCCTTACAAGAGTACTGGCAGATAAAGCTGGAAAATACATACAAGTATATATTAGGTATAAAGAGGGGGCTGTAAGGTAAGGAAAATTGAGTGAACCAAAAGCGCATAGGAGGGTGTACATTTCATGTCATGAAGGGAAGGCTGTTGAAATGAGGTTCATCAATATTGAGGCCATCGTATGTGTACAGTGGGACCCTTAGTTCCAGATGTAATAGGGTTCTTTTTAATTTAAATGTTGTTTGGTAGGGGGGGTCTACTATTTCTATAGCCTGCAGTAATATCTGTGATGCCATGATGGTTTGGAGAGTTAAAATGTTTTCCTACCGGAACCGTCAGGTTTTGCCTATGATTACTGCATCTTGCCCTGAGAGTGGTTGTGGTTTGTCCAACATATTATTGCTGTGGACAGACTTAGCAGGAGATGAGATATACGACGGTGTTTTATTTTTTTCAGTAGCACAAGTGATGTTTTGTCTGATGGTAGCGTGAAATGAGTTTTGCGGCTGTGTACAAAGGATGTGCGTTGCATAAAAGCACAAGTTTTAGCTTCATGATGATGTCGTTCATGGGATTTTGGCAATGTTAATTTCATTAATGGCTTCTGGGTGTGCTATGTGAATGTGTGATTACATGTATTATAATTAATCATGGATGTTGATTGACCACTTAGTAATCACTTGTGGCCGTGTGCATAATCCTTGCGATAATGAATGCATTGTGGTAACCATGAGAAACACTCGTAGTTAAATCAATGCGCAGACAAATCCAAGGATTGTGCATTCGGCCACTGGCGTGTAGATAATTACAAGCTCGAAAATTGGTCATCCAACTACCTTTCTTGATCTTACTTTACGTTTTGTGACTTTCTGCATCTGTGGCCGTATGCATAATCCTTACATCGGCTAACGCACTGCGGTAACAACTGGAAACTTCCAAAACATTAGATGCGTTCACCGTAGCGAACGCAGTGCGTTGATTAATGGAATGATTTTGCCAAAGACCACTGATCAATAATGGAAGGCTGTCACAAGACCAGCTTTACTAGAAGTATGCCTATTACGTGTTACATAGGTTCATTGTTTAGACACAAACGACTAAATGAAATAAATTTCGGAATTCCTCGGGATAAAAATTTTCTTTTTCTTTTAAATTTCCGGAAATTGACTTGATAAAGTTAGTTCAATGAACAAAACAACCTCCTTAAGATGTAACATTTTTTATTCGTATGGACACTCTACATTTGACTGTCATGTGTGTTGCTAATTGAAAATATAAGTTGGAATCTTCACGATCCACTTGTGACTTATTTTCTTTAAAATTTTGAGATAGTTGAGCACTAAAATTCTTACCCTGAGTGAGGAACATATTCTGTTCCGAATATATAGTAATGTATTCTCATATTATTATTTTATCTAGTTACTCTGTTAATTAATGTGACTTACTCTTAAATTCTTAGTGCAAAGCACATGGTTGGTCAACGTTTCTAGTTTGTATATATATGTGTGTGTGTGTGTGTGTGTGTGTGTTATTTTCCTTTTTTCCATTGATGTAAATGATTGTGATGGTGATTGTGGTGGTGATGGTGATGCTGGCGGTGATGTTGGTGTGATGGTGATTGTCACTCCATATATCTCCAACTCTCATTGATAAGCCAGAAAAAAAAAAAACTACAATGAATGCGCCTTTCCCTATGCCTACAGCCATAATGAAATATTATGAAACACTACCTAATACTGCGTCTAGACTCAAAACGAGTTATCCTTCGTTTTCCTCGAAGCCAAACAAAAGAAAATAAATATGAGATAAGCTATTACGGTAACAAAGTTGCGATTAAATGTAAATAGCCCAGATTTATATTGAGACTCTACAGTAGCTTGACGATACTCCAGTTCGCACTGGCAGTTTCAGACATTATGCGGAAGAATTTACACACCGAGATGATTTTTTGTAAAGTCATATTTATTACTCTTAAAATGTTTCCCTTCTTGTCTGCTATTAAACGCCGGAATAAGTATCTACATCATAGCATTTTAGTGCTAATACCTGAATTATGCTGACATCTTACGGGTTGCTCGTTTTTGAATTGTGCACGATTTGTATGAAGCTGTCAGTAAAACGTTCTCTATTCAATCCACATAATGACTGTGTTATAAAGTTTGAGAACAAATTAAAATGTGATTACATGAAGACAATATTAAAATTTCAGAAACAAACAAACACAAAAAAGGTCTGAAAAATTTGTGAGGCCTTAATGCATTAAATGAATATTAAACTGCCATATTTTTTTTATACGTAGGTCTAATCAAGAGACTGTACAATCCTGTAAACTAAGCGCAAATTATTTATTAATTTTATAATTTTGATTTGAATTCGGTGTGCGTAGTGGTTGGCTTTGGCCTAGATAAACGAACTAAATGAACTGAAATTACTATGATTATTAAAAATGTATCTTCTCATCATCATCACCATGACTATTTTTATTATTATTATTATTTTTGTTGCTAGTATTATTATTATTATTATTAATGCTATTATTAACATTATAATTATCATTATAATTATATATTTAATATCATTATTATTAGTAGTAGTGGTATCTCCATCATTATCGTCCCCATCATTTATTATTGTTATTAATAAAAGTATATCTATTACGGTACAAAAATTATGAACAATAGATCTAGTAATAATGCAAAAACAGTGTTTCGGTGCCTCTGCTTACTGGAGTGAGAGAGCGCAAGAGATGAAAAAGAAAGGGGGGGGGGNNGGGGGGGGGGAGAGCGAAAAAAGTGGGTAAGTCACAGAAAGAAATTACCTAGGTTATGAATAACATATATTATGTTAAGGTATGCTTAGTTGCATTTATACCGACAGAGGTTTTCAGTTAGTGTTTAAGAGCTCAAGTCATCGGGCATATTGTTTTTGGTAGATCTTGTGGAATCCAGAACTCGTTTGCAAAATAAGGAAAAAAGTTTCCAATAATGTTTATGTGTTATAGATTTTAATAAGATTACGAGTCAAACTTCATAATTCTGTTTGCAATCGTCTTTGTTGCTGCTGCTGCTACTGCTGCTGCTGTTGCTGCTGATGTCGTTGACGTTGATTTAGTTGTTGTTGGTGTTGTTGTTGTTGTTGGTGTTGGTGGTGGTGGTGGTGGTGGTGGTGATAGGGGTGGTGATTTTATTCACGAAGAAAAGTATTTTTATCAGTCTGTGTATTATCATTAGTGTAGACAGTGTGATCATTGCTTATTATGTTTTTTTACTGATACGATTATTACGGTGAAATAATAATATCATCATTATCTGTTATTGTCAGATCAACAAAATATTTAAAAACTGGTGACAGAACTCACATTGCAGATCAGAATAGTTATATCAACACACATTCACGACTTTCTTGAAGAATCTTTTCCTGGATTTTGACTTGACTTTATAATATGTTCAATTAAATTTTTGTTTCTCCACGTCCGATCATTCTCCTATAGTTTGGGTATGTATGTCAAGTTCTGATTAGTTAGTAGCGTCATACATGTGCATGATTTGGTATTTTAACTTCAGAAAAAAATGCCGTCGCGTGTTTGACATGATAATAGCCATGAAAATTGCGATGCTACTGCTTGTTTCGGTTCTTTTTGGTGTTTTTTTTAATGAATACTCTCTATAGCATAATGTTATCATTGATACAGCCGTCTTCATGAAATCAATGACAATTATGCATCAAAATTCTAAATATCGCATCATATCTTTTTAGAAACGCACGGTACAATATCCATTTGATATAATATACGATTTAAATATAGCTATAGTAATAAAGTCAGTCATTTAACGTGTAACACAAGTTCCTCCTACTTTTCATTACAATTCTGTTCTGTACTTAGTGTTGTCATTTACTAAATAACTGACAACCTTTATGATCTAGATGTCATAAAACATAAAACAAGATGATAGCCTCATATTAGACATCAAAATATTTTTTTAATAAACTTCCCCCGAATTGAAACGAAATAATATGGATCTAATCAAGTAAGTTCCAGCCTTATGATGTTTTTTTTTAATGGATAGGTAATTATTGCTTTAGACATTACAGTATGAACACTGCATGTAAAGCTGGAATGTCTCAAGACACGAAAAGCTTGAATATACTATAATGAAACTTTTTAATTCAGAATGCACAACATTACGTATTTATTTATTTATTTATTTATTTATTTATTTATTTATTTATTTAATTATTTATTTATTTATTTATTCATGTATCCATTTATTTATTTATCTATTTATTTGTATACATCAGCACACATGCACACGTTTAAAAAACCCACAAAAAAGAAGCATCAAACTGTTTAATCTTTTTAATTAGCTGTCTTCAGAATCAACGCAATAATTTATTTTTTTTCAATTAACCAAGAAAATCATCCTCGAGCTATTTCCTGTACGAATCACGCTGCGGTCTTCCCACGAAAGCTCCTCCTCGTCTGAAGATCCCCACGCTGCTGAGACCAGCCAATCAGAAACCGTCGATCTGATATGGCGCCTGCTGTTGTCATTCGTGGACAAACAGGTTAGTAAACAAGTTCATCAAACTTCCATGTGGTGACATTATGGAGCTAAAAGTTTTCACGAATTTATCAAACCGAGCTACCCCGCTCCCCGCCCAAGAGATAATGCAAGGTGTTTCTACTTGGCTGTGCTTTGGATTTAGAAGGGAAAGTGCCGCCAAGGTTCCTGTATCTTAGAAAGTTTTGCAGAAAGCTTCCCAGCCTCTCCACCCCTTTTCTAATCCCCTCACCCAACTTGAAATCTACTCCTCACATACTTCAGGTTATAGGGTTTACTCGAAGAGGAGGCCATTAAAACTCATGTGATCTATCTCCGCTGCTAGATTAGGGATGATAAGACCAATGAAAATATTTAGGAACGAGACAACCTACTTACATCACTTGTTCTTTGAGGTTTCCGACAGGCTAAAGGGGTTGAAATTTTACTTCATAAACCAGATCGTTCAATCATTAAAAATATCAACAGTCTGACCGACAGCGGGCTTGAGATTTGTATGCCGTGGGTTATATTCCTTACATGGTCATGGTATACGTGCTTTGGGAAAGAACTATTTCACATTTTCTTCAGTCCACACAAAAGGCAAAAGTACAACTGCAGCACGTCTTTTGTGATTTTTTTTTCTTACTGTGTCCTGGGGTTTCTCGCGGTGCTCTTGATGTCGCAAATCTGAGCCAGTTTTTGTGTGTGTGTGTGTGTGTGTGGGTGTTTTGTACAAGTAATAGTAATAGTAGTTAGTAGTAGTAGTGGTAGTAGTAGTAGTAGGAGTAGGAGTAGGAGTAGTAGTAGGAGTAGGAGCAGAGGTTTTTGACACCTATTAGAGGGGCAAATCACTCATTGTTACAACCCAATTAATCCGCTAAAATATAAAACCGCCCTGATTTGGGGCCCTGCCAGCCAGTGTCATGGTGTAGAAATACGTAAAATGACCTGTGATCTAAATAAAGCATCTAATTTTAAAGTTTCAGGTACACTTGGAGCCTTCTAGATAACAAATATAAAGAGTGTAGGCTTATGTATTCGCACGCGGTCAAAACCAGCCAAATGAAAAATTCGGGACCAAATCAGAACTCGAGGTGACCTTTTTCGAAAGATATCTGTGAAAAATTTTGGGCGTGGACCCCTCCTCTTTCTTCCCGTTAAAAAATCGGGCAAAATAATTACTTTACCCTCCATGAAAGAAATTTCCGAAATCACAATGGTATACATAGAATAACACAAAATTTTTAATGTTAATAGGGCCAAAAAAAAAGAAAAAGTGCCAAAGACCTAGAAGTAGAAGTAGTAGTTGTATTAGCAGTAATATTAGAGGGTATTTTTTAATTGTAGTCTCAAAGGGCCTATTCAGTGACACCATATCACTGAAAGCACAGACTTTACACTTTACTCCAAAGGTTAAGCAGAAGTAAAAAGAACTTTTCTTGGCCAGATTGCTTATGACAGCATGATATATATTTTTTTTGCGCTTCATTTTTTTTTTTTAAATTAAATAATCTACAAATCAACTTTTCTGAATATATTTATTTGATTTTTGCTATACGTCTACCATCAGTCCAGATTACAAAACTGAAAAACGACATACTTACCAAATCCGTGATTACTCACGTATGTTGGGATATTATGCTATTTAATAATTATGGACAGGTACAATTTTTCTTCTATTTTTTATCACCCAGTTAGTTTTCCGTTATTGTTTGATTTGAGGAAAGGCAAATCATGAAGTGTGAAAAAGCAGCGAGGCTGTATGGGTATTAATAACAGAGTTACTGCCCCTATTGTAAAACTTCCAGTTTTTTGGGGGGGCATCTCTTAACAGGCTAAATCACTCACTGTTTCAGATCCTACCCTACCCTTATATATAAAAGCCCTCCTTTCTTGGGCCCTGCCAGCCAATGTCAGGATGTTAAATACATAAAAAGACATAATATGTTCTAGTAAAGGCATTCAACTTAGGAAATGTTTATACCGAATTTAAGCTTAAATTTTAAGAAGAGATGATAGATATAATCTATCAAAACTGGCCTAATAAAATGGAAAAAAAATGGAGAACAGAAGGAAGTGTTTTATGGTTTTGGAACCAGCTTATGGAAAATTTTGGACAATTAGCCCCCCCCCCCCCCCNAGCCCTCCCACCTCTCTCACCCCTTTCTGTATTCCCATTTAGCAGAGCAATGGAAGGACTTTTTTTTTAATTTCAAAGGGTAACGGCGTGACTTGATCAGAAATGTCTTTTGTTGCAGCCCATTAAACAAAAAGAGCATGCCAAAGTTTCCTATCTATACTGATTAAGTGCAGCATGCAACATTCCTCGCTAGAGTTACAACCTGTGTGTACAGATGTAATTTTGTGGTTTTTTGCTGGTCGTGGTGGTAATGGTGGTGATGGTGGTGGTGGTGGTGGTAGTGCTGCTGCTGCTGCCAATGTAACAATTCTTGTTCTTCCGGGTTTTTGTTTTTTCTTTCATTAATATTCTTTCCTGGCTTTTATTTTCCACGGTCAGTTTCCGATATGAGAAAAAAGAAAAAGACTTGAAGTCTTTGTTTAGATGCAGTCTTGCTTGCATTCACAGGTGAATGGCATAAACAAACCATGGTTTTTGTACGAATTATACACATAACGCGTTTATATATACATAGATCTAAACTTTGAGCTTAGTTTTTTTCACATCCGTATGTGAGATCGTGTGTGTGCCGTCCTACAAAAAACTATTGTCATAAATAGCGCCATCTCCACGTGTGCCTGAATAGAACAGCTCGCTGTAGATACAAAGTTGTTTAGCACTATCGATCGACCTGTGTTTAGCGACGTAATCTAGGCAGTCAAACATGTTAATACAGATGTTAAATAGACAAAACAATTTACCATAACCATGTAAAGCACTCAGCATGGCACCAAAAGGATCAAATTTTTGTATGTCCTCTTGCTTAAAAATGTTTTTAGGCTTTTAACTAAACATTAAGTAGCCTGGTACGCTTATGTAGTTCTGTTGTAATGTCCCGTCCGCCATTTACAAGAAGTTCGCATCCTCATTTTATTGCTTAAATTCACGTATTTATACTTAATATAATAATAACTTGTTAAACCTGTTGTTAAACTTCTTGATGGATTTGAATGAGAAACAATGACAACAGCCATAGAATATGGTATCTGTTATTCATTAGGTCTATGTGCACTCACAACGTTGGGCAGCCATAGAGGCATCATTGAAAAGCGTTTTTGTTGTTTTTTTTCAAAACTCTGTATGTGATCTCTGAATATCTTTGAAATGAAGGGAAATAACATTAAGGCAATTTTTCACACATGTATTTTTATTTACTGTTAAATGAGATAAAATTTGAAGACGTGAAGATTTTTAGCTCGATAAACTTTTAAATTAATTCACACAGAAATGCATCTTTGAATGCACCACCAACTCATTTGTCAACGTAAGTGCATTGACTGAGTTTGGAAAAACGCTCTTCAATAAGCCACCAACGGATGAATCATTCAAAGTAGAAGCAACTGGTGTGGAAGCACTGAGTCCCGAGCTTTCAGTCACCTCTGGCCTTTAACCTCTTTACTAGGAACTTTATCATGTCCAAAATTCAGATTTACCCCTAGTTTGACCAACATGTATGTTTGGTTTGTGGGATTTGGTATATCAATATATGTACATAAGAAGTAGGAGCTATTGCAAAAGTTCTTGTAAGTGGCTTTAAAGAAAAAAAAATTAAGAGACCCTTTACAACTGTATATTAAGGCCAATCTTATCATCATTATCTGCATCAAATCAATCTCATCATCATCATCAATATTATATAAGAATTTTAAATCTAGAAACTGCTAGAACAGTCTGATATTTATTATGGCACAGATGTTCAACAGCAATTCAAAAAGGCTTGTTTCAGGCATATTCATCACCATCATCATCATCATCATCATCATCACCATCATCACCACCACCACTACCACCATCATCACCATTATCACCATTGTTATCAAACATCAACATCCAAATAAGCCAACACTCTAGTTACATTTATCAGCTCGCTGTTTTGCTGTGAGGTGTCCTACATATTTGAGCAGTTACACATCTAGACAAATTCTCTCAATGCCTACACCCAATCCATCACCCCATAGACTAAGTCATACATAAAAAGAAACATATGAATGTGATAATGTTTTACCAGGCAATATGCCACCATGGCTACGTACAATACGGTATGAAATATGCCTCATCCGTTTTGGTACGAGAAAATCACCCATGTGCAATGAAGCTGCGCTATGCAGATAGGACGTCGTATCATGGAGACTTTGCATGTCGATGTCTCTAGACTGGTGGCCTTTTGAGCGTATTTATACACCGCCGTCTTTTTGTGCCTACTAATAGTGCATGGATATGTCAACTGACTACAATTTCACCTCAGATGCAGGATCGCAATTACTGTCAATCCTCAGCTCCCATCCCCAGCTAGACCTTCTCCTTGAGCTGACTTGACAAATTCCTTTGGTTTAGAGGGTCCAATGATCCTTGGAGATTCCGTTCTGTCATGGTTGCTGAGGCGCTAATGAATGGCCCTGCCTAATGGAATATTATGCTAATTTACACAGGAATTGAAAAGTGAAGTGGCTTTACCTCCCCCTCTCCTTTTCTTCTCAATGTATTCTTTCGTCCAAAATGAAAGGATCATGACTCTCAATGCACGCGTGGTGATATGGCAGAGATACCAAATGTGTTTGTCACGCTAGGACAATTCTGGGGTTCTCAGTATGACAGATGTGTCCAGCGAATTTAGAAATGCCTAATATTTATCGGATCAAACGAAGATATATTTTCACTCTGTGCTGTCAGTCAAGCAGATTGCAGTTTGAATCAAAAAGGAGAAAAAGTACATTAAATTTAAAGAAAAATGGGAGTTAGGATATCTTTCAGATAGTTATAAACCTGCTGAGATGTGCATACTCCTAAAGTTTAGAACCTTCCAATTGAAATAGGAAGGTACCACAACACTGAATGCTACACTAGAGCATGTCAGCTTTGTACAGTAAATGAATATGACTTGTTGTGTTGTATGAAATTGCTTAGGAGCGAGAAATATTATGACCAGGAATTTATTCTTACATCTATTGCACATTCATGATAAAAACGGACTGGAACGAGTCATTGAGTAAAAATAAACATAATGATGATGAAGTTCAAAGCGTGATATTTTGTGGAAATTGTGTAGTGCCTTTATGGATTCAGCGTTATTTAAAGCATATTTCATATAAGCCATTTTAATTTTTTGTAAGCTTTCATTTGACTCGTTGAGGCACAAGCTAATAAGGTTTCTTGATTTCTTGAATGCGCAACTTTGTTTTGGTTCGTACCGGGAAACATTTTACGATACACTAGATCCTTCAAATGCCAAAACTTGCCGAAGTATGAGGTGTGAGTAGGGAAGTGAAGACAGTTCACCACAGTTACAGACAAATCTAGAACGAATACTTCCCCTCAATCATTCAAGCTTAGCTCGGCTACACGGACCTACGGCAGGGGCTAAGGTGCAGCGGTGATAGTGTTGTCAAGTGATTTTGAGGATGTCCAGGTCGTGAAAGTTTGGAAACTCTAAGTGATTCACGCCTGATTATGATCAAACCTGTATATATACATTGTAAAGGTCCGTTCTCAAGCTACTGAAGATGTATTTGTTTCCCTTAATGTACGACATTTGAGCATACCATCTCGCTACGAGCCAATTCTGATTCCGTGTGTCCAAAAAAAAAAAAGAAAGCCTCTTTAGAGAAAAAGTCATGAAAATAATTTCATATTTCCTTCCAACATTCTGCATCATGATACAAGCGCCATGAACGCAGAAAAACGATGGCAAGTGCTGGTAAGAAGGAGCGCGCGGGGTTGTTGATAAATAACGTATACTCCACGTAAATGAAATGTTTACATCGCTTTTTTTTTTTTTTGAATGAGTATGAAGAGAGCCTGATTCCTCAACGTGTATCAATGATTAGGAGTTCACACCTGAATTCAATTCGTGTCACCAGAGCTGGTCTTTGGGTTACTCATCCTTCAGAGCGCCTGACCGGGATCAGACGAGTGCGTCTTGCAATTGCTTCATTGTGTATGTTGCCAGCTGACCATTCTGATACCAGGCTGACTAGTTCTGCGCTTCTCTAAGTTATGCAGAGCGTGACGGGATAAATCCGACAAACACACCAATCGTAGATATGAATTAGAGTGCATAGATACGTCTGTCACGCCACCAGGGTTAAGTAAATTTAGAGCAAAATTGTCTTTAATGACCACAGTTGTAGGATACGACCATTTACCTCAACACATGCGATATAAATTGTTTGGAAACTTTTTTTTAAATAGTACACGGATAATATAAAAAATAAAGGTGCTGGTTAGGAGAAAGTGAAGGAACTCTGTGATGTCTTTGATTTCTTTGAGGAAACTGAACTATTTTTTATGAACATAACAGATCTATCAATTGAAGACGTCCATTTATTTTCGTTTGCGCTGCTTTAATGACAAGGAAACAATAAACATTTTTTTTTTTTTTACAATCGTATCACTTTAAACTGAATTCAAGCTGGCACAAGTTTGCATGCGCTGTCACTGTCAGAACTGTCGGATCATTACTTGTAACACAACCCAGTAATCATACACAACGCTGTTCACAGCTTACTGTAAAACGATAGTCATAAAAAAACAATAACTACCGGAGCAGTTATACTTATTTGGCACACCAGATCAATAAATGCCTAGGGAGTAATGGAAAAGTTGCCATTAATTTTACTAGATTAGCAGCTGAGAATAAAAACCCAGTGTCGAATGTTTGTTCGCTTTGAAATAAGAAATCCAAATCTGAAGAAAATCGTAAGCCATGCTCAAGGAGGAATGCTTTACACTGTCAGCAGTGCGTTCTTTTACACTGGGTTTCAGAAAATAAATGCCCTAGCCATGTCAATACCAAAATCTATCCCTCTGTAATCATATCTATTGTTAGTTAGGCGTGTAGTTCTGTAAGTGTAGGTTTATCATAAATTTGTCTTGCAGCCAGTCAAAATGAGGCTTACGTCGCTACACTGAGATATCAAGCTCTGAAGGTGAAATGCGCCATCAGGCTAGCAGTTTTTTGTTTGTTGTGGAAATCGAGGGTAAAATCATATCTACAGATTAAAAAAAAAATTGTGGCTGATAGGCAGTAATTGTGGATAAATTTAATGCGTTGTTTTTTTTTTTAAGCATATAAGATGAATTATACAGTATAGAATTATTTTTCAGTTCCGAATTACTTCGATTTGTTTTTGTCAATTGTATGGGATGACCCCTTTCCCTCCTCAGCCACTTCAATTAACTACATCTGGAGTCAGGATAATACCAGGTCAAATTTTGTTTTACCCAATGAAAGTGCACGCATCAACCCTTCATGTTATGCCAGTAACTTGATTTAGCCAAATAAAAAAAATAGAAATTTAAAATGCGACTTAAGCCACATTTTGACCGGCTGCAAGACATTTAGTTGCAACCTTTCTCGCCTTCCACATACTTTCCGGTCTCTTCCGTCTCCCCTTGGCCTCGGTTCTGATAATGGACCCAGACTTCTGCTGTGGGGATCCATTGGCTCTATTAGGAGGCACTTTCGATAAGCCAATACGGCCATTGCGGACATGGGGCTCAAAATAAATTCCCTGGCCACCCTGACACCCGAGGCATGCTGGGTACTGTGGGATGGCTTGGCGGCTGGTTCCTCTCGGGTTTCTCACGTCTTCTAAAACAAAGATTCCCGTGCTGATAAGCGGAGAGGGTATCTTCCGGCCACTGTTTATGACACCATAGTGTTGGCCCTGCTGCTGCTTTTACCTTTATGTTTTTTTTTCCTTTAAAGGGCTTGCCTTTTTTTTTCTCAGTTTTTGTGGTATAGAATGTTTGAGAGCTCACAGACACCTTAGACCAAGTAAACGCCACTGAAATAATATTTATACCTTTGTGAAATAAAATGTATCATGTCTATAAATTCAATAAAATATAAGTGAAGAGTATGCTGTGTCATTATGTTCGTGAGGAATGCCAGCTGAAGGTCGGAAGTTTGGAAAAAACAATATTTGAAACATGTTTATGAGGTTCTTCCTTAATAGATAATATAAGTCATATTCCTATCCTTTCATGGGCGCTGGAGGTTACAAGGCCATTCCCCTCTTGCTGTCATTCAGTTTCACCCATTCATCCACATTGAGCTACATTGTCAACTGAGCCCCAGTGCAGGATTTGAAGCCTCAACCAATCAATCAGAATGCAGTGTCCACTGCACTCTCAAAGCATGGTTAGTATTTTGAGGTCCAGGACTTGAGGTGACGGACAGCAGCTGAAATGTAGTTTATTTCAGCATTTTATCGAAGATTTAGGCGTTTGAATGAATAGTGAAGAAAGTTGTCTATACTTCCCCTTCCCTTCTCTTCCCTTCTCTTCCCTTCCCTTCCCTTCTCTTCCCCAAACCGCCCTCCCGGATCCGAGGATTAGGAAGAGCCACTCAAATGCGTCTTTCCTTATGAATTTTGCCAAAAAGATTGGCTGGAAGCAGAGGGAGAGGAGGCATTCTGTGACCATTCTGTGACCACAGGTAGGCAGACTTTTGCATACCAAGAAACTCACTCCTTGCAAATATTAGAAGGTATGAAAGGAAAAAAATTAAGTCACTCTATATGAAATAACAGGGCCATGCTATTAAAAAGGATGAGTACTGAGAGGAGATCTCAACTTTGCCTAATGATGAAATGCATGATCAAAATGCAGGCAAAACTGCACTGGCTGGAAGTTTGGTTGTTGGTTTTTTTTTATTTTAATATTAGGGGAGGAAGACGAGGGGGAGGAAGTGGTGAGGAGGAATTTATTGCGGGGATTGATAAAACTTTAAAGCCTCTTTATTTGTACCCTTGAAACATGGAGGGAGAGGGGAAGGAGGAGGTAGCGGTGTTACTCCTTTCTTTGTTTATCCTCCCCCCACCAATTACTCTCACCCTTCTCCCATCCATGGACACTAAAATGTCAAAATGGTATCCCACAATGTGACCTCATTTATATTTAACATTACAGCTTCAGCGATAAGAGGTTTTATTACACACAGTTCAGAAAGGACCGCAGGTAATAAGAAAAGAAGACGGTAGTAAATGTAGTGCTTACTGTCTAGCTGATAAGAAAATGTACTTTGTACATATTATCATTGTCGTGTTGACATTTAAGGTCGTAATATCAGAAATTACACTATAGAAAATAACGGTATCACATGCAAGCCTTTCAATTATTAGCATGAAGAAACTCAGCTCTATTTCTTAAGCCGGTAGAAGAACTTTAGAATATTTGGAAAGGTTTGAGCTTAAAGATCTGTGTGGACTTTTTTGAGTCTTTGAGATACCGAAATCCAGCAGTCCAGAACTGCCCATGTACCATTTCAGAGAACGCCGCTTCTACATATAGAAATGATGTTATTTCCCAATATTGTCTGGGCGTATGAAGGCACTGCTGGCGCTGAAATCTAAATGCTGAAAAGAAGGTGCAGAACCTCACAATGGGTAACATTCATTTGGCCACTCTGTTACTGTAATGTGCTTTCACGAGACAACACCCTGCGGTGTAGGCTCTTTGGGTAGGCTTGTAAGATCATAATTTGCATTTAACCAAATTTGTGAATTATGATCTCATACGTCAACACAGCAGAATCTCAGGTACTCAAGCTCGTGAAGAATTCGAATTAGTGAGATTAATTTCGATAAAGGTATACTGGGCAAAGGCAGGACCTATGCAATGAGTACGTGAAGAATTTGAGTAAGTGAGGTTGGGGGTGTGAGCTTCTCCTGCATGGGGAACTAGTAAATAATAAGTGGAACGTTTTTTATTTGTGCGCGCCAGGCACGGTGAAGATGGAGGGTGAAACCCATTAGAGGTTTATTAGAAATGTCATGAATTTTGCCACCACTGGAAGAGAAAGCTCGCCAACATGACAGCAACCATCTACAGTTTCAAATTTGATAGTGGAACGGTTTATCAACGATTTGTGTCGAAGAAGGATACGGCAAGAATCAACAGTGGTACATGGTATCATGCTATGATATATGTATAGCCAACACCACTTGCAAGTCAGTGCATCATTTTCTGTCTTTTCCGCATTAGTCGCAGCATTTTGACTTGCCTAGAGACTGCCAATTTTGCTGAGGAAGGGGTGTGGTTTCCCATTTTGCTAATCCGCGTGGATCAAACACATCTAGCCCAGGCTTGTTCAAACATGCCACACCCCTATGTTACGTATGACGTATATGTGCGTCCTTATCCATTGTTACAAACAGCTCTTAAGAGACGTACAGTAACACCCCAAAAGTACCATTCCCATGATCGTAGTACGAACCAAAGCGTCAAATTTCCTATATATTGAATTATTCGTACGCACCGGCCAGTGAACCCATGCTAATTTGGTGACATCAGCTTTTGAGAAAGATGACATAGTGAAGGTGTTCAATGGTCGAGTCTTTCAAATAAACCAAAACACAATATTGTTTCTGACAAAAGGTGCACATGATAATTATTTTATTGCCATTTGTATACAATGACACTGTAACATTCAGGCACAACCGCCACAGCTTTACACAATACATACACTGAACCTTACATTCCATCATAAGTGAGGCGAAATAAGGGTGTGTGTGGTTTGTTGTTTTTTTTTACATGTCACATTGAAAGAATACCACATATCATTTACATTTATTGATTCATAACACAGTAGACAGAAACATTTTAATCATTTGAAAAGTTCATCTAAAAACAGTCATTAGGAAGTGGGGTATGGAGAGAAAAAGAAATGCCTTGTGAATCTACATAACTTTTTAAAATTGAATTTGTTGGTTTAAAACACTATACAATATGTGAGGATTTCACACACATAATAATGCTAAATGCATAATATCCTGAGCACGTTTTTGTATTTTAAAGTATCAGACCTATGGCAGAGTACAACTGTACAGAATGTGAGAGAGGCATGCTGATGGTAATTATTAGTACAGTGTGACTTTCGGATTCAGCAAAATCTCAGACGCTGTCAAATACGTTTGTAATAGAAAACAGTCGTGGACACAAGAGCTAAATCACTATAATTTGTGCAATATATTCATCCCTGATGTTCTTCAGCGAGGGAAATTATGTTTAGTATTTTGGAAGTTTCCCAAGAGCGCAAAGACTTCAAGGGACTATAAATACAGCCAGAAACGGACCAATCAACCGGCCTATGTTTCTTAAAACTCAGAATGTTCCTGCTTGCAGATCTAAGCATTAAACAGACCAGTTTTGAAGACCATCTCATCTGTCCAAAGCGTTGAAAAATGCATTAAATATAATTGCAAGTCTCTGTTTAGTGTCTCTGAGAAAGTTTCTCGATTTGCAAATCACTATTCTGACCAGTACTGCCGATTACATAGGATTTCTTGGTGACGAAAACATTAGAAAAGAAATTTAATGGCAACTATCGGACCACACAGAATGCTAATGTTTGCTTTCAAAAATCTTAGAACAGCTATTTTTTGCTCGAATTAAAAAATAATAGAAATGCATCTCTTTTATATTCATACAGCATTTCAATTATCATAAAAGTATGATTTTTCCAAAAAGGATTTAGACTTTAAAAGTCGCTGGGGCGCCAAGCAGCTGGGGCCTTGCTGAAACCTGGTTCGACGTAATCAACAGAAGTTTTGTTTTCGACTACGTTGACAGAAGAAAACTAATCATTGCAATTCTGCAACTTTTTTTAGGCGCCCTATTATTTAACTGAATCCATAAAATGTGGAAATATAAAAAAAAGGCAATACTTCTGGGTGGCATGCATGGATTTCTAAATAACGCACTTCGCTGAAAACGAACTCCAATACAATTTCATCATATCAGCAAAACTACCCATGCCCTACAGTAAGGAATCAACCGCCTTTATACTGGTCAATCTTCATCTTAAATTCCATTTAGTGGAATCAACTCACTACTGAAATACCCCTGCTTAATTATTAGATGACCTCTCTGTAGTGCAACTCCAGTTTTGTTGGGGCAACGTCCTAGCTTCGGATATGGGATCCTAAGGCCTGTATTTGTTCAGAATGACGGCGAGTTAGCTTTCGTCTTTCACTGGCTTATGTCTGGATGGAGAGTAATCCTCGTGGTTGAAAGCAGGACTATGCGTTTCTCTTGTACGGCGAATTCAGTCACTCCTGTCTTTCGACAATCTGAAAGGAAAAATAAATTGAAAAACATAAGCTTAACAGATTAAAATAGTAGGAACTCACAAACTCAGTCAATTTTTAGGGAACCAGTTTATAATGTACAATGTTACAGAAATTTAAGAGGTACCTTGGGCAAAAGCTTTATAGCGTGCATTATGTAGGTCATTGTTTTGTTGTTGTTTTTTTTGTTTGAGATATGCGGCTCGAAGTCGTAATTGTTGATTGCTTATATGAACGTGTGTACGTGTGTTTAATTTAATGGTAGAAAGGGGTAGGTGGCAGATGCCAAAAAATAGAATATTCAAGAACAACCTGCGATATATGTAAATTATTGAACATGAATACCATGTTTTGCTTGTATTCCGCCATTTTTTATAAATAAGTTTCTCCCTAAAAGAACTATTGTTAAACCTAGTATGCACAAATTAATATCCTTTATGAAATGTATGAAGCAAGACGAATTTCAGCCATTTGCAATTATGTGCCTTAATATTTTACACAATTATTAGAGACTAGCCTTCTACACATCTTCTGGTGAATGGTTATGACATGAACTGACGTGTATTGTAAATGATTAGGAAGCATTAAAACGTGCACGGACGAATAGCTTGTGAAGAGAAGGAGATAGAAAGAAAGTGGGAGCATTTGGTTGCTGTGTGAGAATGGACGTGGTTGGCAGTCGAGCTGTGAACGTGATTAGTTGGCACGATTTATAGTAATGGAAAGACTATTGTGCAACAGACAATGGTACGAAAATGTTGTGCGAATTGATAATTTGTAAATAATGTTCAATATATATTGATGTTCAGGATTGGCACATGCCTATAATAAACAAAAACTGAAATAAAAACTGTGTATGATGGGGAAGGGAAAATGAATTTATGATGATAATGATGATGATATCGTACAGTTTTAATGGGAATTCCTATAATTTTTCTTTTGCCTGATAAATGCATTTTCACATTGGACTTTCTTTTACGTTCAATTCGTGGTTTGTATTTTTGATGTTTTTTAATAGATTTCAGTTGTGACAATTGTATGATTTCTTGGAGCAGCACACAGGGGTATTTTTTTTCTTTATAACGTTCATCTATGATATAACTACATCTATGTAGGGAATGCACTATGTTCATTAGTGTATGCCTATGTGCATGTATTTCGGTATTGAGAATATTCGCCCTATAGGGAATTTTTGTATGGTATTATAACAAAAAAAAAAAATCGGGCAATTTAAATCAGGAGAATTTTATCATGACGACAGTCATGAAAACCATTGTAGTCATCGGTCATGAGACATTAATAATACTGAGGTATACAAATTTCATATCCAGGCTAATGCCACTCAAACGACTTCACGTATGATTACCTTGGCATGCCAAATCACTCAAGAATATTCTTAACTCCCTGCAGAGCATATAGCACCACTGTCATTTTCAGATGATGATTACAATATGCTTGTATGTGCCAGATATGTAGTCATATACCTAATTCACAAACTGGTGGACTGAAGAAAATATTAATTAAATGCCTTCCCAAAGCGCTAACAACACGACCAGAGATGGGACTCGAACCCACGACCATTAGAGCTTCAGTTCAAGGATGTGACCATCCGGTCACCCTCTTTCACAAATCAACTACAACAACAACAACGAGAAAAAAAACGGCATGGAGTAGGAAGTCAGCTGAGATGGAAGACTGACAGGACTGATGATATGGCCAGAGAGTGCTGTACTCCAACACCTTCCCACTTTGGTAGTACTTGTGAGATAACGCCGAGAAGATCAAGTGCCCCTACTAGTATTGCCCTAAGGTGGCGTGGGAGTTTTCTCGGATGATACATACATAGTTAGGAGATAGTTCTCAGAGTTTTCATGGACCATTCCCAGTTGAGTGATACTAAAGATGGCATGGGTGGGGGGCAGTCTATATTATTGACTAAGTGGAAAAGCATATTCTATAGAAAAGGAGGACATTTTTCAGTGAGCCCGAATAGATTATTCACCTCTCCGATTCAGCCAGCCAGGACAGACAATCCCACATTTGCCATGGCCTGAGAAGAGCGCGAAGGACTGAGTAATGCTTATACTTTTGGTAAATAAGCATTGTGATTGGGAAGCGGAGCTAGGAAGTAAATAACAAGATGGATGTCCACAGACCTGGTATAGGTGCGTGGACATTTTTTTTTTTTTTTTATCCTAGCTTTCGGAAAGTAAATTATGTTGTTGCACATTATTTGGAATTTATCCAACATAGATTTTTCAGAATTGCCTTGAAAGATCAGTTTTGTAAAGAAGGTCGAAGAACACTTAACACTAGACAATCTCTTTTCCCAACAAGGAATCGAACCCAAATCTCTCGGCTTGTAAAGCAAGAGTGTTATTTTACTAAACAACGAGGACATTAACTTCTCAGCGATTTAATCCGTATATTCCTACATCCAAAATATTATTATCTTACATTCACGTTTAAACTTGTCTTTACTATTACTGTCAAATAATCACTCTTCTTTAAGATTTTTCCATACGTGTACAAATAGCCAAATTGTAATTTAACGTCTTAAAAAATGTATTCTTAAAATGCGCCCACAGTAACGGTGTATAGATGTAGAGCTAACATGGAAATTTTGGTACACTCAAATAGTTTGCTTATATTTAAAGTTGGCCTATTTCTCTCCTTGTTTTTAAATTTATAATACTTTTTTCCTCAACAAAACCCAAATGTAATCAATATTTATAGAAAGCCCTATGTAAAATGTGAAACACGTCTGGCGCGTCTGGGTTTTCATCACTTGATAGTTGTCCATCTTCAGTAAACGTCATGTGAGGAGAAAGAATTTTCAAGTTTTCTCAAAAACTTTTGACAAAAAGATCAACAGGCAAACAGGCCTCTTTTGAAAGTGTCGGGGGGCACAGTGCTGAAAGTGGCTCTTCTGTGGAGTGGAAGACGAATCAGTTTCGCCCGTTACGGAGCACGAAAGCTATGGGCAGATCACTCCCGCTGTGATCTTCGCGGTGGATCCCCACGAAGTTATCTCTCGGCCAACAAGATGGCGGCCTGAAGAAGGTACTGGTATGTGAAGAGGCGACATTCCGTGCGGTATCAGCCGCTGTGTCGTCTGCTAGGTGCAACCCAGCGTGGACGGCGGACACTTTACCGTAAAAATATGGGCAGGTTATCAAACTGTTAAAAATTTTGAAAGCACCCGTCAAGCGAATTCTTTTAAAGTAACAATCAGAGTGACATATCCACTTACATGGGCTTGAGCCATGAGACGAGAGCTCAGTGTGAATGTGTGTTATCTCCCGTGGACACCTAACCAAGAGATGACGCATTTCTCTCGTTCTGTGCATAAAGCTTCTGCCTTTCCTCGGTTAATTTTACTTTAACCCTAGGCGGCAAAGTAAATCGTAAATATTATCCTTTTAGGCATTTTAAAGTCGTCGCGCAATGGGAGATACTCGTTTCAAGGTTGTTTTCTTTTTCTTTTGCCGCGGATATTCACGGAGTAAGATAGCGTAATCTCGACAATGTAAGGTCTGATTCTATCTAGTTCCTTCTCAATATGAATAGCCTAGTCAGCAACCCCTTTTATTTCATCATCAGAATGATTGTAACATGACATAGAAGAACTTAGCATATCTGAAATATCAGATTTTTGCCACACTAATGAAAGTTCTTACTAAAATGCAAAAAATAAACCGACCAGCTCCTAGAGAGTGATATAGAATATTACCTTCCTTGAGAAGATACTTAATAAAAGCCAATATTATTTTGCTGTGATCAGGGGCGTAGCGAGGGTGATTTTTTTGGTAATCTAGCACTTACATCTGACCAGCATTGGGGGTGGGGGGGAGGGGGCAAGATATAGATACATTTATTTTTTGTTTGCTCATAATGTTTGTATTGTTTATAATTTTCGAAACTATGTTTATTTGTTGCTATCAACTCTAAGATATTTGAAATGCTGTTGTTTTCTCTTGACGGATCCATGACTTTCTTCGATTGCAAAACGAATACACCCGCAAATTCGCCTAAAACCAGCACTGCTGTCGGTATTCGTGTCTCAAAAAGACAAAATAAGACAAACAAACAAAAAAACTTCCAGTCTCCCTCAAGACCGTCACCTCAAAGTACGGTATTCAAATTGCTGTAAAAATTTCATGTACAGTATCATAATAAAGTTGTCGTCAAGAAGCATTGACACCAATCAAACAAAGCAGGACAAGACACTTAATGTAAAAGGTATTGAGGTCTCTTTTCTTGCTCCCACTTAAAGAAGCTGTAAGGTTTATGGTCTTAGAAATTATTCATGTTTAAGCAAAATGAACTAATGCTATTGTGATCATCATGAGCTCTGCAATATTTTAATGCTTACAGTGCCGTTTTCTCTAGTCCTCGGGAGAAAAATAAAAGGAAGAAAAAACTCTGGAACAGGGTTGCCAAATTTGGTTCTCTCGGATCAGATTTTTGGCTATATATCAAGTACGTAATTCTCAAATAACTGATTGGCTCTTTAGTTCATTTTTAACTCTAACCGACTGTACATCAATAGTTACTAATTTCGTTTAGAAACACTTTTAGTTTACGTGTACTTCTATCAAACTGCTTGGTACCGGTACTTCTGTCGCCAGATGAGCACGAATGAAGGATCAATCTAAAAAATGTTTCCATTTATAGGTCAGATCTTACATTGCTCTAATATCTGTAGAAATAGAAATGTTTATGATAAGTATAATACCAGTGTATATCCATTACAAACATAAGTCGTCATTAATTTCTGATCTTATGTCAAATCTTGACCCAGGCCGCCGTTCGGTGCTATATTTTGGTACTTTTTCGGTTGTGATTTGGCTCCCGTTTGATAAAAACTGGCAACTGAGTTCTTGACGTCGTTCGCGGCACGTCAAAAAAAAAAAGTGGGGGAAGTGGGATGGGAATGCAGTCTGCGTAGAGGATAATCAAATTTTTCTCTCAGATTACTGACCTCTTTTTTTAAATGGTTTTTCTATTGACGTTTCCTTCGAATGCAATACACTGTGCGTATGGGGCTGGAGAATCTGCGAAACGAGTACCGGGTCACAGATTAGTACTGCAAAAAACTTAAGTAGTGTTGACAAGATTGTACGCCAACGCTTGTAAATGGTACGCAAGTGTAATACATGTAAAACGATGAAGGTATTTGAACATTTTAGAAAGCACTTAGCATTAGTAAAATTGTATTAGATGGAAACTATATTATAATGAATGTATAATGGCTATTATGAACTGGTAATCTCAGATTCATAGATTACATGGACGCTACGCCCTTGGCTGTGATGACAAGATGCAGACCGTTAGCAAAATACTTTAAGACCCACCGGCAGGAGAGATGGGCAGGCAACATAAATTTGTCCTTTGTATCTGCACTCTTCAGAACTAGGTCTGAGGGACTGATATTCACAAAGGGAATTTTAAAATTATTGTCACCATTAACGAACTGAAGTCGTATGAAGGGGCAGCGGGAAATTGGGCAGATTTTTAATCCTATTGTCAAAAAGTTCAAAGGAGTTTTCCAAAACCTGTTGGAAAATTAGGCAGGGATTTTCGGTATCGAGTATTTCTTAGGTTGCACAGGTATTCCAATCGGTACCGACTTGAAATTCTATAAGTTTAAGTAGTAGACCCGCATTCTAACCCGCATCGTAAAGTATGATCTGAGTTTGGTTGGTTTTTTTTTTTTTTTCCCGTAAGCTCCCTAGAGAGGTCTACTACTTGAACGGTTTTCAGTGAACACTCAATCAGCTAAACATGGTCGAGGTTGGGATTCTGATTCGACCACAGCTACCTCATGATTGATACCACACTCAAAAACCTGCTCAATATTTACCGTACATAGGAAGGGCGGCTTATTGAGTAATCCGTTGCATAACAGGATAAAATCTGCTCAATTTTCCGTCCCCCGTATGAAGTCAGTCGTACGCAAATTTTGGTATAACTTTGTTCAGAATGTAAACCAGTTTTGATAATGTCAAAGGAATCAATGAGTACGTTAAAAAATCTTAAGGCTAGACCAATCGTATAGGGAATTAGTTCTCGCCATGCTAATATTAAATGGCACTAAGAAATATTTCTTATCGCTAAAAAGCATTTTTATGAAATACGACATTGTATGTCAACGTTGACGATATCAGGAGTCCTGTTCTGGGCATATCAGTTATATAACCTCTTTGGTTCTGGGACAAAGGATAAAGCATGCTTCTAAGGCCAAGGTAAGTAGGTCAGTTTTAGAAGAAAGGCTCTCAACACTAACAACAAAACAACAGTAACAACAACAACAAAAATGCGATTTAGAGGTCTGGTGAAATACGTTTATCGCCCTGCCAGTTTACAAGTGTTTTATGTCTACTTGCCAAAATCCTGGAACTCTCCCAAGATATACGTACCTGGCTCGGTGTTATAACCACATCTCCAACAACAACATTGCCTACATAATGACCGTCAGTGGCAAAACCTACGACACCCCAGCAAATCTGATATGGTTTCTACCGAATCCCTGGGGTGGACCAACTTATCACACCTCACCAACACCATAAATTGTTATAACCACATCCACGACAGCAACAGCAGCACCCACCTAATGATCGTCAGTGGCAAAACCTCCCCACCCCAGTAAATCTGAATAAGTTCCTACTGGATCCCACGGGTGGACCAACTTATCACCTTCTATCTCCCGACAGTTAGCGAAGGAATCGGCAAAACAAATAAGACGTGCCCAATTTACCGTCAAGGTATCGCAGGATAAATATCATTTCTGGTCGCGACATTGCCGGCCTGGCCGAAGACTGTCAAATGAATTGCTTTGATAATAGAGATCCTTGAAAATCTAGGCTAACCCTTCTAAGATCGGGAAGGCATCTATTATATCCGGACATCGTCTTTTAGAAATGCAACATCAGGTTTAATGTGTGATGACCCTTTTTGTTTCTCAAGATCCTAATCATTCTAGCTGGCCTCTACCAGTTAAACGCTGGCATTTTTTAAACTATGGTATTGCTCTACGTTATCGTTAAATGTTCTAACAGACCAGCCACGGCTGTAATGTAATAGTAAGTAATGTCTGCCTACTGAGGTCTGATTAACCCTTCGATTGTCAGAGAATTATTTTGGTAACGCGGACCTTTGAAAATCTACAACAGCTATCCCGTAATGTCATGATATCTGTGTTAGCTACTGAGGGTCTGGGTGTCAGCTAGATATTAAGAAAGTGGTAGATGTGTGGAAATAGTGTGCATGGTGAACATGTATGCGTCTATACAGAATATTTGTATTCATGTTGTATTGTATTGTATTGTATTGTATTGTGAAAAGATGCTGGCCTGTGGCCTAATAAAACCTTAGAACTTGAGCCTTAACCGAGAACATCTATCTCATTCTGGTTTCGTCTTGTACACATGCAACACTACCATGAGATGTTGTTAACATAAAGTTGTTATTTTTTAACTAAGCGAAAAGCTTGAATGATACTTTTGATCCGAATGTTATCATTACTTTCATCACGAATCTGATCTTTTTGGAACGGCGGCTGTGTTATCATGTTAATGTCTAAGGTGGCATCCAAACTTTAGGTCATGCCAAGATTTTGTATCATTTCTTGTTTTTTGGGGTGTTTTTTTTCAGAAATTCAGACAACTTTGATTCTGATAACGATATCGTACTTTTTGTGCGAGTTCAAAAATTTCAAAGCGTAACAATTTTATGAAGGTTTTAGGCTCTACTTGCTACAAATAACGCTGCAATCCCATCTCTCTATCAACGGTCAGCCCGTAACCAGTAGCATTTCACTTTCTATTCAGTAGAAGAGGACACATGAGAGATACAGAGGTTTTCAAGGCGATCGCCCATACATTGATGGTAATTAGGTATTTTCAGTTCTGTCACGTAACCAAGCGACTATTGCTTACACATTGGTTTGTTTACACTCTGTGCGCATGCCGTACTGCTCATGAAGAATAGCAAACATCTATGCATGCGCAGAGCATGTGAACGAATCAAAGTGTGAGCGATAACTTTGTCCACGTGACGAAGCTGAAAATGCCTAAAATACAGCCATGGGTATCAAGAATATGTTTGGGTTTTCTTTTTTTGTTTTGTTTTGTTCCTGTGCGTTAGCCGCGACAGGGGAACATGGGCACCTTCTACATGTTAGTTAGACATTTAACATCGTTTGTGTACATAATTGAAACTCTGCAAAATGGCGACCACTATCTATGGTTTTAAATGTTTTAGTGAAACGTTTAATTAATGGCCTTGTATCGGAGGAGGATGCGGCAAGGATCAACGGCGGTGTGTATGCTATGATACGGGGCAAAGATAAAAGTATAGCAAACACCATTTGCAAGTCAGTGCATAATTTTCTAGCTCTTCCACATCAGTCACAGCCATCTTGGCTTGTTAAAAGACTGATACTTCCGCTACCTAGAATCTCCGTAGGACAGCCCACAGAATAAAGAAACCGCTTATTTTGCACACCTGCGGTGACCAAACAAATGTTGTCCAGCTATGTATCCCGTGAGAGATCATTCGTTTTGACATATAACCTCGTGTTCCACATCACGTAGGTATGGAGAGATTTTAGTTAGTAGCATCCGAGGCCTGGCTTCTCACGAAATTGTTCTTTAGTAAACTAACAAAGCTTTATTTTTAGCTTCCTCGTGAATTTTCAATTCTGCCATCACAACTGGCTTCAAATTCTGAACATAATTTCATTAACTTGTGTTTGCGTTTGACCTAATTTCTAGAAATCGACGTCATACTCCAGGGCAGTATCGATTACAGTGGTAAATCCTTTTTAACGATGGACGTACGACTGAAATCTATACGTTCCGCTGTCAGCACAATCGAGATATCCCGGGGCCACATACTTCTTGTTGACGAAGGAGACTGTTTGGTGGAAGAGCTTTCCATATCATCATCTCTACACGATCGTGTAACATGGTTCAAAACGATTAACACAGTGAAGGGCGTAGTCGTCATGGATTATCTGTGAAGTACTGATAATGAATTGCCTCTTTCGGTGAGAAAATAAAGATTAGGCCTGGGGCATTAAACAAAAATGTTAAAAGCATGCAGTTTGTTTTAAAAAAAGTCCTGAGAACTGGACACCAGGAAAAATACGCTGAGGTTAAAGAAAATGATAAAAATTAAAATCTCAGATAGTGCAGGATCCTATGGATGCTTGAAGTGATTCAAACTGCAATTTATATAAAAAGTTTACTCTTATTGCTTGACGAAAAAAGCTTACACTTTCGACAGTTTGTTTTAAAGTTTTAGCATCTGTTTACTATTAGTTTACTTTTGCCATTTTTATGTGCAGCTGAAGCCCTTTGTATATATATTAAAAGCATGCAATATCTTCACATAAAATTTCAAATAGTTTCATCAAAATATCGCGGAAGAAGACATTGGAGAAACTATTTGTTATTTAGCTGAGCAATTTTTAAGTGTTCTGCGGCGTTGCAGATGGCTTTAATTTTCCATATGAACGCCAATTTGCTTGCATATATTATTTAGTAGTTCATGCGAAAACTGTTGTTTTAAATACTTTGTTTTTCAACAACAGTCATTTATCCAGATAAACAGTCTGACATGGCTTTGCTCAGAAGAGAAAGACAAGAGCAAATTATCTTAAGTGGGCTGAGCATCGGAAATTTCCTATATCCACAAAAAAGAAGAAATTAAAATGGGATTAATATTTTCAACATGAAATACGAATATTGATCTAAAAACTGATGATCGGAATGAAAAATTTAAAAAAAAAAACAACGCTGAAATTCAGAGAATTCTTTGATGCAAAGAACTAGACAAGATAGTCCTTCATTTTATTAAAAAATTAGTATCACTCTATGTGACAAACGAGCGGGCAGGTTTTAACCACGATGACAAGAAGGCGATAAAAATACAACACGTTTCTCTGATCAAAAAGGCCAAATGCCATGGTTCCTAATTCAATATTTACAGGCCAATCGCTATCTCTCATGGTATCAAGGGCTTGCTGCCTTCGATTTAATCTGATTTTGATTGCTAGAAAAACTATCCAGTGCGGGCTGTTGTTTGCCTTGGCTGCGGGACTGAGCTATGGCCGTGATACTGCTCATCTTGTTCACTGACATGTTAAGTCCCCTTGAAGCTCTATTACGGCACTAGATTATCTTGTCATGACAATCCTAAGGGCGTTGGTGGTCTTCTAAACGCATAACGGGCTCGGCTGTACCTCTTTTCCGCCTTCTTAATTTCACAACATTATCAGCTATTAAGGAGGGTTTGTATCAGTTTGATTTAGTGCTGACAGTCGGCAGATGTACTTAAAAGCGGGTTTGTTTCTTCATAGGGGTTTTTGTTTCCAAATCCAGTAATTAAACCTGTGTCACGCTCATATCTGCATGGGGTAGTCATTGGTGTATTAAGCGAGAAAAGCATGCGGGTACTTCACCACCAGCCTCCCACCTTACCCTCGTCACTTCTAAAGTTTAGCAGACTTCACAAAAATGCCTGTTTTTGGGTTTGGTTTTTTTTTCATCTGGAAACTGTAGCCCCTATGCACTCACAATGCATGGCTCCGTACCCTCTCAACCCTTCCCCACCCAGCCTCAACCAACGAAATTTCTGTCTCAGCCGGGTTGACACCGTTGATCCTTAGTGTTTTTACCCATGGTACTGGATGTTGGTTTTTTTTTAGTATGCCCCGCCATTTGAGAGGATCTGTCTTGATAAAGTACCTGCAGATGCGTTGAAATGTGCATCAGTTCATTACAACCCAGTAGTTAATCCAAGATTATGAACTTTAATCATGTGGGTGCAGAGAGACTCCTCTCAGACAACGCTACGAGTTTTGGTTCTGCTTTGAGTAAGGCAGTGGCGTAACTATGGGTATTTTGCAACTTATAGGGATGGGGTGACACAAGCGGCGCACTGGTTGTTGAAGAGACACAGTTACACAGTTATAATAGAACTGTCATGGGAGGCAGCCAAAGTTTTCATGGGATGGAGCGGGCAGGCTTTGAAGAGGAGGGGGGAGAGAGGGAGGGTATCACAGGTCACGTATAGCCCCCATTTTCATAGTAGTGTATACAGGGTGGCCAAAATAAACTTCATTTTATTCTGAGTCAACTAACCTCAATAGTTACAGGAAAATTCAGAGCTTGAAAGTTCTGGTACACCAACAGATATATCTGCAACTGTTGCAACTGTTTTTGTTTACTGATGGCTTCCCACAAAAAAAGAAATCAATACACATGTCAAAAATGTATCTACAGGGGCCACTATATCAAATACACACCAGGCCTCTATGGCTGAACTTGTCTTTATCACTCAGCTGTGACATATGTAATGACACTGTATGTTGTTTTGACTATGAGTATATATTAACTTTATGTTGTTTTGTCTATAAGTATGAATGCAGTTGTATTGTTTTGTCTATGTATTACCATGCGTTATTAATGTTTGATCACCCATATGTTACATTGTTACTATGTAGCCTGAGTTCGACTGATTAAAGTTGAAATTAAATTCAATTAGGTAAACATTTTTCGTCCACCTACCATATAATAGTCTATGCTACTGGAGTGAACGCTAGCGCAGGCTTGATGCCGTTCTTTCAAATAGTAAAAAGCAAAGTATTCAGTCAAATTGTTATCCTTCCTCCTCCCCTACCCCCTACCCTTCTTTTCTCTAAGTGTTGATACCAAATTTTGCTTTGCCAATCTTGAGAAAGTCACACTAAGCCTTGGTAAGTGATAAGCCAGCAACACGAATAAGGGANCCAGCTGTCTCTCCTTTGCCATCGACACAATTAGTGCCTCCTGAACAACAGCTGCTGCTGTGTTCCATATGTGACATCACTAAGTACCATTTGGCATACCACTGGCTCAACATGTCACCTCTCTCTGCGGGTTGAGCCAAGAACAGTCTTGCTGTAGCAGATGCATCGAATAGTACTATATGATTAAAGGTTTTGCATCTGATCCACAGAGCATCTCTCAGGGTTTGACGTTTGACATATCCTTTGTTTTACATCAAGAAATTGTTTTCCAGGAGTCATCACTCGACGAAGCCCTTGATGCGTACAGATGTCATACAGATGGCAATTCACCTTTCCGAAAAGCTAAACGAAAAAACCTTTCTCACCTCAGCGAGCTATTTATAATGTGAGATGTCTGGCGTAACCAAGATATGTGATGCTGACAAAGAATTCCATATTCTACGTCAACTGAACTACGTCACGCCATTCATGTCTAGACAACGACGTCACCATAACGCGCTTCTTTCAAGACGTCACGGGAAATTCTACCCACAGCCAGGGCGTTTTCATCGACGCCGCACTAACAGGAGATAGTTAATGACTACTCGCCACGTTAAAGGATGTAGTCACTGGGAATACCCGGTTTTCATGCATTCAAAAATGATGCATCAAGGAGCACATATTTACATTTACATTTAGAGTCTCCGATCCCCTTATTATTCATGGGCAGCACAGCTGGCTGGAATATCACAAAATGTACGGAGCTGGCAAAATGATTTAACGTGCTTTCTTTACGTGTTACTAAATGAGAAAGGGAATCCTCGTCAGTGTTTTTGTTGAATGGATCGATCCCAGCCTTGGTAAAGACCGAAGCACTCATTGTTCGGGGCAACCTCGGGATGAATGCTTCGGTTTGAACCTCGGATGTCACTAGTTCATTCAACAAAAATATTGACCGGGGATTGATTCCCCATTTCCATGTGGCTAAACTAGGCCAGCTGACACGTATCTCTTTGTTTTATTTCAGAGCTCTATTTTCCAAGCACAATGCTTGTTTACAAAACAAAACAAAACAAAACAAATGAAATAAAAAACAATACTAAAAAATCTATACGCGTTACACAGTCCTTCAAACTCTCATGCTTCAACACTCTGGCCATATCAGATAAGGAATTGTTTATCCTGGCTTGATGATTCGAAAAGATGACTTCCCTTCAGCCTAATAATTTCCATCACCATGTAGATGAAACATTAGATCAACAGCTTCATCATGGTAAATCTGCTAATCTAAACACCTTAAGTTTTCTCACAGAATTGAACCTTTTCTTAGGTGGGACAGACAACAATTCCTGTGTCTCAGAACAATGTCTTCACGAGGCTCATTATCATTAACAAAACAAATGGTTTTCAGACGCACATCAAAATTTCTCTCCTATCCAGACGATTACGAGCGTATCCAGGAATTTAATCTGGACGTGAAAAAAATGTGTTAAATCACAAACACTGGAGACTAATGAGAATCGAGAAATCTCTGTATTGGAACAAATAGTCCGATTTATTATCATCTGCTGTAACTGACTTTTTAGCAAAAGTTGAAAAATCAGAGCGCTTTCCACATTACTAAAATAGGCCATCGCCGGCCATGTTTTTTTTTAAAATTTATATCGCTGTCCAATCACAGCCCTTGTATTATGGATTTCGAACCTCATTCTCAGGCAATGGCAAATGCATGTTTCTAACTGTTTGTCCTGAATGGCTGATTCGGAAAAGTGAGCTAAGAATCCTCTATCTGATGAGCCATTCAGCATGGATGGATGGATGGATGGATGGATGGATGGATGGATGGATGGATGGATGGATGGAAACAGCAGGAAAATGGATGAATGGACTTTTGGAGCACTCATTGAAGGACACAGCAGAAAAATGGATGAATGGATAGATAAATTTATGAAATAAACATTTGCAAGCATATCAGAATGCACTTACCTATCTAGGGAATGTGGAGTTGAGAGCAGGATACATGGACTGTGAGTTGGTATCTGTGTAGGCTTGAGGCCACTGTACAGGGGTCGAGTTTGGATAGACGCCTGTGCTGCAGGCTGGAGGAGATGTGGAGACACCATACCCTGGGGTGGACACGCCTTGCTGGTACCATTTGACGAAGGGGTTATTCATACTTTGCCGTAGGAGAGCTTCGTCTAGTCTGTAGGCCCTTGAGGAAGGGAAGGAAAATGCTTAAAGTTTCTTTGTATGTGAGAAAAGGGTGCATATGATTTTGTCACTAAAAAAAAAGATAAAAATTTAAAGGCGGAACAAAGAAGGAAGCAAATAACAAAGAATCGGCAAACACGTAACAAAAGCGCGTGCCCGATCTGAAACCAATAAACCTGTTATTTGGGTGAGTATTCTGACTAGACGCATAGTCTACGACATAAGCTGAAGGTCAGAGACACTACCTTCCAGGTCATTGAAATAGTGCACTCATTCATTTGCTTCTTATGCACATAAGTGAAATGAGAAATGAGGGATTCAATGATTTTTTTTTTAGAATCTGGAAGAACCATGTCACGTTACTAAGTTTCTCGGGGAAACTACTAATGACTACCCCTAACGACATGATATGTAATGCAGATCAGTACGATGGAGAGAGAAAACCAGTTTCTAAAACTAATGTTTCAGCATAATATCACTTGGTAACATCACCCCTTCTTTGAATGGATTTGCATGATTGAACTGCGAATTTCTAAGAGAATGGATCATTGCCTATCGGCGACAGACAACGAACCGTGATGCGACCTTTGACCTGTGAACTCTGACGAAGGGAAGTAGTGCAAATTCAGTAGATTCAAAACATCAACTGGCGGTTACTCGAAACTTTACAAAGAGTAATTAGTGTCTTTAAAAAATACAATGCCTCCCTAAACAGAAAAAAAACAAACTAAGGAGGCCAGGCAATGTTGCAGTGGCTAAAATGGTGACATGTCAGATTTCATGAGTGTAGGTGGCTTCATAATGACATGCATTGGTGTTACATGAACTCGAGCCTTTAGCTTTAATATAGTGTGATGATGTTGATGATGATGATGATGATGATGATAATGAGGATGATTATGATGATGGTATTATTACATATTACTTATTGCTCTAACGCCATGTGGGGATGTTGGGACTGCACGGCATTCTACACATGGGAGCACACAAGGTAACGTGATAACAATTCAAATAAATTAATATAATATCTATATTAATAAAACGCTTCAGCCAAATTTGTGTCACAGATTTCTTGAGAACTACGTAAAGTAAAAACATGCGGTTTTCACCTAAATTCGTAGAAAAATACACAAAAAGTAACTATACACATCAGTCCTCTTTATTTTTTTTTAACCTTTAAAACAAAAAGAATGTGTATAGCAACGAAATACAATCTTCGATAGATCTTTTCAATCCACCCGATTCACCAATCGTCCAACTTTTTCACGGAGTCTAATGCATTCGTCTATGATGCCTTTCGGTGCGCTAGGTATTCTTTCGCCGCTGGTGCGTTGCCTACTTGCCCATTTGTAAAATGGGGTGTTAGTTTTGTGTATATATTATATATATGCAGAAATATCTCCCTGACCCTGAGTGAGAATGCATCATTAATCCTTTGTGGTCGCTCACTGATAAAATGCATATAGACCAGCTAAGTTCAAACAGTGTTTGATGGGAAATATCTTACTTCTTACAACATTATTTTATTCAAAGTTGATTAAGTACAATGAAGCTGTCTCCACAAGTTTTTAATCAAATTCTGGGCTCGCATAACTTATACACATCCTATCACAAATAGAAAAAATACATCACTGGGGATCCTTTGTCAAGTTAGCCAATGGAGCGGGGCAAACTCAGGGAATATCTTAATATGTGTCAGATTTTTAATAATACTAATAATAAAGTTTTGAGCTACCCAATAATCTGTATCTAGTTAGCTTTAAGTATCGTTTCAATCTGTCATGCTGTGCACCGAGGCCGATATTCGAGCATTGTTATTTCTCCTTTTTGCCCCCTTCCCGAACCCCTTCCCTACCCCCCTACCCCCAAAACGAAAAACCTTATCTAACATCTTCCACAGTCAGAGGGCAGCATATATCCTTGACATTTCCAGTTTTATAATTCTTTTTTTTATTCCAGTTTTTACTTCCAACTTGAAGTATTTTTCTTAGTTTGCTACTTCATATAAGCCACTGTAAGTTTATGCTAATCTGTTTGTTTTGGTTTTTTTAAACACATTTGCACGTCTGTTTATACATGTTTTTGACCTTGACGTTTAAGGTACAGGATGTTAAAATCTAACACAATTTTTTTTCCAATTAACCTAATGCAGAAAACGTAAGTAAAGTGAGGAAAAATTCATTCAAAAGGAATTTGTTTGGTATGAACTTGTCAAGATTCGTCCAAAAAGATGACAACAATTTTTGTGTTGACATGAAATGTTTATAGAAATATGAATTCATCCAGCGGCACATTAAGCACGCCATTTTAAGCAGGGCAAAACAATATACTTAAATCTCACCATTATGTTGCTGAGTGCTTCAGCATGTTAATCATACAACCAGCACTATTTGTTGTTATATTTTTTTAGTCACAATAGAAGCTCTACTTTTAATGATACCTGTCCTTTCAAACTCGCATCATTAATTCAATAAATTTAATTTAAAATTTGACCCGTCATTTGCCTTTTGTCTCCCAAATTCTAAGTGTGGAGCCAGATATCTGAGGATACTATCTCTACATTAAAGGAGGTCATTCAGATATTGCAGTGGGAAATACCTAAGCTTAGCAATTGGAGACAAAATTCAGAACACGACCCAACGAAAGCCCAGAATGGACTTATTAGTGTTAGTGTCAACCTCGGGCAACTTACCAGAACGAAACAGAGTACTTCTAAATTTCTTCATGTCACAAGACAATTTTGAGTTTGTACATCTTGTTATTGTGCCTCCCCTCTTCAAATAGAAAATTGAAGGTAATCACTTTTTTCATTGATCTTGATCCATAGAGTTTTACACCAATGTTTTCATAAGTTCATTACCTGGCTTCTGTAATTCTGACATTACAGCTTGCTTTGTAACCACTAAATTCACCTTTTTTTGAAGGTTCCGCGTTTAATATGTTGCTGTCGTCATTTACAAACGTTAAATATATAGATATACTGTTTCACCGTTGCATGTGAAGCATCCGTGATTTTGATGAATTCATTATCCCAAAATTTTGTCGCCTCTTTGAGGACCCGTCATTTCTATAATTATGCTCTTTAAACTCAATTTTCATGCACTCATTTTTGGACAAATTTCTTATCACAAACATTCTTTTGATGAATTAATTTCTAGAACATTTGCTTGAGTGTCACGCCACGTATATGAATAAAAACAGGTAATGACACATTTGGTCACAATCAAACATATTTTGGTATCATGGTTTTGTGTGTATATTTAGAATTTTTGGCTGGTTCCAGTAACAGGAACAAAAACTGACCTCAAAATGTATATTCCGTGCTTAAAACCATATGGATGTACTATAGATGTAATGAATAATCAGACCTTTCTTTACTAATAAAACGTTTGTATGCGATGTCCCCTTTCATTTATAGCAATTATATAATATGTTTATATAAGTAATCTATTATTTGATATGTGAGCAGTCTAAAATGAAGCATAAATAGTTTTAACCTTGTTGCCACTCACCTTCTTTCAGCTTCTGTGTACGGTGAGTATATAGAAGTCAATGCTGCAGGGTTAAAGGTCATCCCGGACGCCAGCGGCGTACCCGGTGACTGGAGGTAGCCGTTAGGAACATGGTACATGCTCAGATCACATTCCTTTTTCCTGCCCCTTCGCCGTGATCGCCGCCTCTGGCGAAAGTCGCCGCGCATGAAATCTTGAATGTTGGCTGGATGGATGGCCCAGTAGTTGCCCTTGCCGTCTTCGCACCGACCAGCCTGGGTGAAACAAACAGACAATAAGATAGATAATAATAATAACAATAATGCGGATTATAAGTCTCATTTTCAGGCTAATGCCCGCTCATGCGACTTCACACTATTATAACCCTAGCAGGCCTGATCACTCTACGACTTTCTCGACTCCCTGGGGAGCATACGGTGCCGCTGCCATTATAGGCGCTGATTACTAGCTGATCAGTGGGAATAAATGGAATAATAGCAATAGATGCAAGGGCCTTTTCAATCTGTGCCCCCAAACTGTGAAACAATCTAAGTACCAACATTAAAGTGCGTAAAAACATCGGTCAGTTTAAAAACAAGTTCAGAATAGTTTTTATTTAGTAGGGTGTACGTGTAGTCTATACTTATGCTCTGCGTGGTGGCATTCTGTAATGGATGGATCTGATGGGTGTCTGTGTGCATTTATGTTTGCCAACATCATTAAAATTCATTTTCATCAAGTAAACCGTCTTAGAGCATTCTTCTCGGTGGATTTTGGTGATATATAAATTAATCATTATGATTATGATTCTAGGCGTCACCTATAACAGGTATATAATGTAAAGATTTATTGCTTTAACAGGAGTTAGGACGAAAGTCGAGGATAATAAGAGGTTCTTGCGTCTTGTTCCAATATTTGACACGGAGAAGAAAGAAAGAATGAAAGAAAGAAAGAATGCTGGTTTTATACTATTTAATAGACGTAGTGACAGATAAATGAACAACTCTTATTGTTCAATCGCACAAAAAGTATGATGAAAGTGACGAACTAGAGCCCTGATGAATAGTTTCCAGAATTTTTTTTTAGTACGTTTGCGCTTCGGTTTATTCAGTCTTATACCACCATATTAAAAAAAGAAAAGCAAATCTGTTGCCGGCGTTTTTCTTTTTGTGTGTGTGTGTTTAAGGGATGCAATGTTGTTAATTGTAAATTTTTAAGGAAAGTTCCAGTCAAAACAGTCCTAACCAAAATCGTTGTTCACTCTCGTGTGTTTTGTTCATATAAATACGTGTCATGGACAAGATTGAGGGACTATGCAAAATGAACTTTACCACCATTGAGATTTATATACATTTCTTAGCTTACAGAAGGTGGCGAGTATTTTGCTTGCCGAAAGGCTGAGAGTATATCGTCGCTAAATATGTTTTCAGACTAAAGAGCTAAATAGATATCAGCAAATTTATACTTCAGTGTCAAAGACCTCAGAAACCATTGGTTAAAAATTTTCTAGTTTTAAACTATTTTTATTTATACTGTGGTTTCATTCGTGGCAAATTGTGCATTGTGGGAAAACATGACTTTGTGTCATTTTCTCATCTTCGGTTGGATAAAAAAACCTACCCGGAAACTAAACTTGAATTTACTTCATATTTCTGAAACAGGAGCAATTTTTAACTATTTCAGACAGGGACCGATTCAATCGGCTTGAAGCCGGCAACTGTATTGTCAGGGCCGTTTTAAACGCCCCCCTATTATATTTCGCGTTTCGTGAAAAAAAAACAACTCTTTTCTGGATAGTGAAACTTTTCTATTTGCACTACCGACTTTTTTTCCTCACAAACATGGTGACGCCCATACATAAATGAAGATGTTTTCTTTCCAATGTTTACTTTTGGAAGTGTCCTTAAAGTTGATTTTTTTAAGAGTATATATGTATATGAAATTCTAATTAAATACCCGCACAATCCTGTACTTTTCTTTTGACTGAGATAGTGTTAAATACTGAACTGTCTATATAAGGAAGTTTTTTAAGATAATTTATATCCGACAATTTACTAGAGAAATTAGAATTGAGCATCGTCCGCTGAAGGCTCAACTTCACTCACAAAAAAATACTACTTATTTCCGTGCTTACCGCTAGTATGTTTATAATTTATAGTGACATACTACTCAGCGCGCTTTTCAGGGCATTTTTATCACTCCAATTATTCATACGGTTATAGCTCTATAAACAATCTCCAGGATTCATAAATGATTTGTCTGTTTATTAACATTAACTAAGCATTTTGTTTGTTCACATGTTAATACACAGAAACTAGATAATTGGCGTTTTTTATGTGGTTTATGTCACATCTTTTTGAATTAAGCTGGTGTCAGGTATAAGCTGTTAAACTAGTAGGATGATAAATACTACGTTATACAACAAAGCTGTGGATATGCCATTCTAATTTTAGAGTGCTGTTCGTTCATTCATTATGTGCCATGTTGCGCGCCTTAGCCAATTACAATGATCATGATCCTGTATTGGCAGTCCATTCACAGAAGACTATGTACAATATGGAGCATTTGAATGTCTAAAGCTAAAAGCCAAAGGATACACAGACTAATATTCTTGCAGTCCCTAAGCAAAACATTTCCAAACTATGTGATACATATAATACTCATTTTCTAAATGTTTGATGGTTTGTGCCTTCAAGGATTTCTGTTGTGTTAAAGAAACGTTGATGGTTACAGAGGTACGATTTTAATATTATTGTTGTTTGTTTGGCGGTAGATGAGGACAAATAAAAAGTTAGCCGATCATTTCCCTAACTGCCGTTGTCCATTCCTTCATGTCAGTCATTTCCTCTTTTTCACATCGCCTCACTTACTCTCGATCGTTGTAAACTGTTGTTGAATGTTTTCGTTGTTGATACAGTAATTTACCCAAAGTGGAAAAAATAAGGTTTGGCGGTTGGTTTTGTTGTTGTTGTTTTTTTTT